>CM053511.1:51822597-51907316 GCA_028627145.1 Eidolon dupreanum
TAAAAATAATTTTTATAATCCATTTTATTTAACTCAATAGACCCAAAATATTTTTATCACTTTAATATGTAATCAATAGCTTAAGTAAATTCTCAGACTCTTCATAATTTCTGATTTCACTCTGTGTTTTAATAAAACTTTAGAGATAGACTTTGAAATTTGTTATTAATCTCATTTTCATACATCACAAAGTCTAATTCTTCTTTTGATTTTCTTCGACCATTCAAATGGTGAAAACCATTTTTAGATCATGAGCCATAGAAAAGTAGACACTAGGCTGGGTTTAGCTTTTAGTCTCCATTTGTTGACCTCTGAGCTGACATATTAGTGGGTACAAATAAAGAAGCTGTGGTACATATATACAATGGACTATTACTCAGCTATAAGAAGAGATGAAATACTGCCATTTGCAACAACATGGATAGACCTCGAGATAATCATGCTAAGTGAAATAAGCCAGACAGAAAAAGTTGAATGTCACATGATATACTTATATGTGGGATATAAACCTAAAAGCAGCAAAAGAACAGGACAAACAAACAGAAACTCATGGACATGGACTATAGACTAGTGGTTACCAGAGGGCAGGGAGTGGGGGAGGAGGCAGGAGGTAGACGGGGTAAACAGGGTCAAATATATAGTGACAGAAAGAAATCTAACTATGGGAAGTGAACACACAGTGTAAATATATATGCCTTATTGTTAAAGTGTACAGCTGAAACTTACTGGATTTCATTAACCAATGTCACCGTTAAAAAAATAAATATAAATAAACATTCAAAATAGTTTTTAAAATCTATCTTGATTTAATTTAATACTAATCTAAAAACTGGTTAGTATAAAAACCTAAGCTACAGATAAACTGGAAAATTTCATGAATTATCACTTGATTTATGAAAGAATGAATAAGTAAATAAATTCCATCAAGATTTTTGGCATTATTCTGGAAAGTCACACATTGTCCTCCCTTGTAATCTTCCTTGACTCATTTCTCGTAAGGAGTCAACTAAATGATGCTGACATCTGGTATCTTTTAGCACAGTTAGTGTGCGGTGAAAGTTTTTATTCTCTAGGGAGAATACATTCTATCTAGGTGTACTCATTGTAGCCGTTCATTTTGGAAAGTTGTAAGTATATACTTTGCCTTCAAATATACTGACATTTTGCATCAAATGAACCATTTCTAGAAGAAACATAATCTTTGTTCTTGATTCTTAATTCGTATAGTTCAATATTGTCAATATTCATTAGGTATAGGGAATATACAAAAATATTTCTAGGTAGAGATGTCAATGTTTTTTTTTACCAAGAAAAATTAAAAACTCTACCTTTTTTGACTATCAAAATATAAAGATTATGACACTACATAAACAAGCCTCCTTTGCACCCACTTATTTGGCTATTTCAAAAAATTCTCATTCCAAACAAATGAAAGAAGTTAAACATTAAATCATGCTTTAATTTTAATTTTGAACTTTTCGAGCCAGATTTCTTTTTAAAGACTAAACTGCTTTAAAATAATCATTAAAAGATCATTTTTCTTTTTACCAACTATTTCTAGGGTTTAAAAGAATCTAATAAAACCCCATAGATTAATTAGTCATGACCTGAAGTCATAATTTAAAATATTAGAATATTATGTTAATGTATTATTACATCAAAAACACATTTAACTGAAGTCTAAATGAAATGGATTATTCTCTATTATTAGAACTTTGCAATAATATCTTCAAATTCAATGCACAATGTGCCATTTTAAAATACTATAAATGTCATTTTATCTTATTCTTGAGATTGAACATATAATTCATTTCCACTACCTTATGCTATGTAACAATTCCCCTTTGTTTCATAGTTGTTTGGGGAAGAAATATTAAATCGGTTTTCTTCTGTATTTATTTTCATTATCCTCTGTCTTTAGCCGGACTTAGACTTGATCTTGAATATTCCAGCTATCCAGCTACAATGTATTTGTTAAATTTAAGTTTTTCAAAACTCATCCCGTTCATTGTTTGACTTGCCCGGAACCCTTTGTGTGCACAGTGATGGAAATGCCTTATGCTTTATATTGCTTTTCTTTTTTTTTGGCCTTAACTAAAAGATAAAAGAGAAGATGAGTAGGTCACAACATCTGATTGTGAAACGAGTTGCTCTTTGTGTATAAAGGAGATAGATTAGGAGACAGATTAAATCTTGAAGGGTCTGTAGCTTCAAATAGACATGTTTAATATTGCCTTATAAGTCAGCAGTTTATGGGGAGATATTCTGCAAACTAAATGGAAGGGTTATTAGTTATATTGAATACAAGATTCTTCCAAAAAGATAGTAAGGAGAAATGATATTTAATGTCTAAGCTAGACTTAGATAAAGATAGACATAATATTACTTGAAACTGATTATTTCACCCAAATCACTCAGATTTAGAACTCTGTAACTTGAGGCAGGAAAAAAATTTATGTGTAGTATAATTAATCCAAAACATACCCTTTAACTTTTCAGTGCTTTTTTTTTAATCTCTCATATTATCAAGTTACTTTAAGATCAACACTGCAGTTATAGCGAAACAGAATATTGGCTATTTTTAAAACAAGGAAAAGCTTTAACTAGCAAGTAAAATGTTGTAGTATATCCCAGGCCAATCCTCCCACTAATAAAAATGAGGAAAAAAGTGGTATATTACAATCATCTTATAGTAAGGCTAACAGAGAGATGTGAAGTACTAAAAAAAAAAGGAGGATAGATCCAGAGAACAGAATATAGTGAAACTCTCCAAGTCAAGTAAGTGTTTACAACTATCCCTGGAGGATTGTGCCTGTCCCAAATACAAGCTACTCAGCGATAAGATTCTGTGTTAGGTCCAGGTAGAGACTCACTGTTGAGGAGAAACCAGGCCAAGCAAAATAGGACTTCAAATGAGTAACTGATAGAAAACAAAAGTGCCTAAAAGGGCTGTCATCTTGCTCAACAGCTGGGGGTTTGCTGACAGATGACTGTCAAATAGTGACAAGTACAGTGAGGAGGGGAAAAAAGTAAGTTTTATGTCTGTACACCAATCTACTCAGACAGTTTCATAAGCTGATTTCATGATTGCCAAAAATGACTTGAAATTAAGTAAAAGATTGTGCTGTGTTCTGTTGATCATACCTATGTATCCCCACTCAAAATGTTTGCAAAGAACTCTCCATATTTGGGTGACCTCAGATGAAAGGAAGAATATTAGGTGCTATTAATTGAGGATTCAGTCACCTAGAAACATTGCAAGGTAGTATTCATTTTGGTAATGTCTGTTTTTGTAATTTCTTTGTTTCTGAAGGTAATAAGGATCCAGATATTGTTTAATGAGGATTGTGCATTTAAAAGACTTGTTGAATTAAAGTGGTGTCATTTGGATCCTATTTAGGGTTTTACTCTTCATACTTACCCAAAATATTATGTACTATTAAGAAAGTGAAGGAGTGAGGTTGTATAAAACTGTCATTTGATATTGTGGTATTTTTTGCATTTAATTTGGTACTAAATGGTGCCTTTGACATTGTGCCTAACAGAAATTTTACCAGTTTTCTGGTATATGGCTGATATTTTTCCTTACCTGTTTTTGCTGTTATGGACATCTTCCCCCCACATTTTCATAGTTTGTGGACAATTTTAACGAGAATTTTGGAAGCAGGATAAAGGAATTTATCATGAGCCCATGAATCTAATCTTGTACTTTTCATTTGAATCATGTCTTAATCATTAAGAAAATGATATATGAAAAATGAAAAACACATGAAATTACAGTATTTTTTGGCTTCAAAGATACTTTATGTCTAAGCTGGACCTTAGAAAATCTCTTTTTAACCTACTTATTATTTATGGTAAAGTTTGCTTTACTCTACATTTTAATATCCATATGTGCAAAAGGAAGAAATAATCTGAAATGGTAACTGAAATAAAAATGAAGCCTTAACAATTTGTGAGAATTTAAGGAAGTCTCCTGAAGTATAGCTAAGTTCACATTTATGTTTAGAGTATAGAAGCTACCTCCACAGTAAGTTCTTTTCAACTGCGTTAAGATTTTTCATACTTGTTAATTATTTCAATCATCATGATATTATGGGTTACTCTGAGAGTGTGCCATGTTCTCCTTAGTTTATCATTTTCTGTTCCCGGATCATCCATGTGGCATCCTCCTCGATAGTTTTAAGAAAAAAGATAGTTGTAATGTTGAGTATTGGAGAAGGTCAAACTCAAAGCTGTGTTCAGGCAACAGAGAAACCAGAAGAAAAGCAGTGTTCCATTTTTGATTTGCCTCCCATCATTTTTTTTCCTTCCTAATACACACACACACACACACACACACACACACACACACACTCTGAGATTAAAAAAAAAAAGAGTTATTAATCCAGCTACATTGTACCTCAAAATTCTTTGTCTTCTTTCTTCATTTTATCAATAATTTTACAAAATTATGTAATTTTTAAATGGTCAAGAAATTCAACAGAAATTCAGACATTTATCCAGGCTTTCCTTATGGAAATGCAATACATTGCTTTGAAAACTGGAGTGTGATCATCTAAGTGATAGTTATTAAGAACAGAACCATTTCAAAATACAATAATTATTTAGGATCTGCCGTTCATTGGGGATTCTTCCCACTTGTTTAATGAATTGGTTAAGTGCTTCAGGGATCATCCTTTCTTATGCTGTTGTTTCAACTCCCCTCTTCTAGAAAGGAAATTTTAAAAGATGAAAATCACAAAAGGAATTTAGGCTTTACAATGAGTTCCTCATGTTAGTTGACAAAAAGTAGGATGCCAGCCACAATTTACCGGATTTCTAAGTGGCTATGACAATAGCGGTCATTTGCTTCCTCCGGGCACTACTTTTGCTCGCTCCAAAAGGAGCATTTTCTTTAGATTTCATCTGTACAGTGCCACCAATCTGTCAGTAAAGCATAACCGCATGTTCAATGTTACAGAATTTTAACATAGGACTTTTATTATTGATTATTGGTAGGAAACAATAGTTCTCTCCTTCTTCTCTGTCTCTCCCTCTCTTTCTCTCTCTTTTGTTTGTTTCTTCCCCTGCAGGTCAGTGAACATGTTATTCTTAATGAGCTGAGTGGTCCTGCTGCCACGCCCCAGAACAGGCCACAGAGAGCCCCCAAGAAGTGTCAAGTATCAGCAGTTGAGCTCCCGGTGAAAGGCTACATTTCCCTCTTTCTATACATGTGGGCATTTGACTGAATTTTGTCCAGTGAAAAATGAGCAGTAGTTTCATGTACAGATTTCACTGTTCTGCCCTGAACGGGAAGGTTTGTGCCTCCTCTGCCCATTTTTCTCTTCCCTGCTGATCGTACTGTGGATGGGATGGCAGGAGAAGGGACAGTTGTTCTGTCCTAGGAGGTCAGAGAACTCCGGTGTGAAAGATCCAGATGGACATGGGTTCCACTGTTGGCTCTTATCTCAAGTGGTGTAATAGTGGACAAGTAACTGAGGTTCTCTGAGCTTCGTTTTTCCTCATTTTGAAATGTGGATAGTATTATTAAGACAGCTAAATAAGCTGTTATTGTTAGAATAAAATGAGATAATGTGTGCAGGTTACCTAGGACGGTGTGCGCCTATAGAACAATATTATTTCTCGTCTCTATTCTTATTTAACTTTAAGCCCATGTTCCATTTAGTTTTTCCCCAACTGTTTTTCAGTGGACAGATGAAGCCAATTAATTGTAAGAGTATAATTTCTCCTCTCTAATCTGCTGTCAGTTTTCTCTGGTATGTATGTATGTGTATATATACATATTACGTATATAATCAGATTAGATATAGATATAATCTCCCATGTTGTATTTTTTATGTCAAGAAATTTGGTTTGAGTCTTTTTTAAAATATAGATGTTATATATCTCTACTTAATATTTTGAACATGTGGAACATCAGTTATAACTGTTTTAATGTCCTCTGCTAGCTCTAATATGTGTCAGTTTTGAGTTCATTTTGATTGCTATTTCTCCTCATTATAGGATTAGTTTTCTTCTTACAATCAATGAAAAAAATTTTATTGGCTGTCAGACGTTTTCCCAAGTTAGGTGCTGGATATTTTTGTATTTCTATAAAGATTCTATGAAGATTCTTAAGCTTTATTCTCAGGTGTGGTTAAGTAACTTAGAAATGGTTTGATCATTTCCGGTATAGATTTTGAGATGTATTAGGTGCTACTGCAGAAATGCTCAGGCTGGGTGAATTATTCCCAAATTAGGCAAGACCTTTCTGTAAATTCTACCCAGGACCCATATTTAGTCTCCTTTATGAATCAGGTATTCTTCCTGGCCCTATATGAGTGCCACACTTTGTTACCTGTAATCTTTCCAGGTGTCTTTTTCCCTGGGCCTCAGGTAATTCCCTCATATCATCAGTATTCAGCTGAACACTCCAGGGGGAGCCTCTGTGGATATGTAGGATTCTCTCTTTCTCTGTGCATCTCTCTCGTCTCTTGAGTACTTTCTCCTATGAATGATACCTTGATCTGACCCTTCAGTTTCAATTCTTCAACTCATGGTACCTGTCAGACTTCACCTTGTGTCACAGAATGCAGACTCTCTCAAGGTAAGGCAGAGAAATGCTAGAGACACTTTGTTTTTCTGTTTCCTTTCAAGGATCTTAGTCATCTGATGTTTAGTTTCTTGAAAACTCTGGATTTATATGTTGTCCCTTATGGGGAACATAATTGAGACACATAAACTCACAATTAACATACAGTGTAAAAATACTCTATTATAGAGAACTGTACAAATTTTATGAGAACAAAGAAAAGGGAGATAAATACTAATTTTTTTAATCGAATAAACAATAGACTATTAAAAGAAAATATTATTTGTAAACATGTGGAAACTATATTTTATACAATCAATGTTTTAGTATAATCTGAAAGGTAATTTTCCAGTTATCTATTATTGCATAAGGAACCAATCCGAAATTTAATAGCTTAAAACGACATCAATCATTTTAATAGGCTTACAGTCCCTGCATCAAGGATTTGGAATGGGCTAGATTGGGAGAGTATTCTCTTCCGTGTAGCATCAGTTTGGATCACTTGGTGGTATTCAGTTGGTGACTGGACTTCCCCAGGGTCCAAAATGGCTTCCCTCACATGTGTCTTGACAAAGGTAGTTAGGACACTAAGTTTTTTCCTTCTTTACATTATCTCAGGGCCTCTTTATGTGGGCTTTTGCAGGCAGGAGTGAGTATTTCAAATGTGTGAGCGTGAAGAGGCAAAGCAGATATTTCTAAGGAAAGATATTTTATGTTTGATTTCATACTTAAATATGATTGAAAATATCTGTGATCTCTCTTGTGTACAGCAATACCCCAATAAATAAATAAATCTGGTAAAACTAAATTCTCAAGATCCCTTGTGGCTGTAAATAGAGATTCCAGAAATAAATGATAAATAAGTCTATAATTTTCTAATATAAAAATGCTTTCTATTTAACATTTTAACTTATTAAGAAAAGCATATAACAATTGACAACCTTGATTCATAATCCAAACACTAAAATATAACAAACTTGAAATGATTAATCTCAAAGCACAGTATTATAAGGATAAATGTGATAGTTTCTACAGTCCTTAAAATAAATATGAGACATCACAAAGCATAACATCACTGCCTTTATAAAAACAATGCCTATAATTAAAATATTCCTGACAGAAAAATAAAATGTTCAGTTCAAAACTTAGTAAATCATATGTATATGAAACCTTCATAGTAGAGGGCTGAATTCTATTTAAAAATCCAATAAGAAGAGGATGCTAAATTTTGGATAACTATTTCAAGCTTAAACTATGATGTAAAGATGTTCATATGGTTACAGTTTTACTACCAGTTTTTAATTTCGTGATTTTCAGTATGTTCTTTCTATACTTGATTTTTAATGTGTTACTGTATATGTATTTATAGGTCTGTTCTCTTAGAATGATTATAAGAATGCTGTTTTTCAAAAATAGTTCTTCATGTTCATAAAGTGTTTTATCAATAGACTGAGCAAGTTGTATTTGAGAACGAAGTTCAAAAAGGATAGTAAAACGCACACCCATACCCACCCTTTGCCTCACAATTGTGAATGGAAGACTATAGAAAAAGAAAGGTAACATATATAGTTCCCCTGAGTTCTCTACTAGGGCCAATCTCACTTAGCTTCTGTATAAATGACCTTGAAATAGGAGCAAACTTGACCATACCTGGCTTTGAAAACAGTAGACAGTGCAGAGTCAGGATAAACAACAGGGAAATCTTAATAGAATATAGCCGTGACTGGGAATATCACAAATGAAATTTAATGTGGTGTGATCTTGTTTTCACATCACATGAGAAAATGCAAGCATGTGGTAATGATGGTAAGATAAACAGCATATACAATTTAAAGCAAGAAATAAAGAGGGTTTTTGTTTGTTTGTTTGTTGTTGTTTTAGTCCAGATAATTTCCTAAAATGCTACATATCCTGTGAGTGTGTACAGTTTTGGCAGTTTGCATACAGATTCTAAGAAAATGAAGTACATGCATAACTATTAACTATTAAAGCATTTAGCCCTGTACACGAATTAAAAACTTAGAGTCATAATAATCATGTATGACTACATCTAGGAATTGGGAGTTGTTTTTGTTGCCCTCATTTGTATCTGTAAGACAGTAAAAGATCATACAACAGAGTGACAGTGGAAAATAAAGATGTATGTAGGATGTTAAAATTTTACTTATAAGTGAAATTAGATGTTGAATAGAGTCTCATAAAGATCAGTTAATGAGCAACTGGTTTTTCACCTTAAGCCAATACCTTTAAAAATGTTGCCTCTGTTCTGGAGTGGCTGTGGAAGCTCACTTTGGACAGTGACAAAAACAAGCATCTGTGGAGGAGTCCCTGTAGGGGACTGTTCAGACGGTGGATGATCTTGAAGTTCTTGCTCTTAAACTTTTGCTGTTGTTGCTAATTTTCATAAGTGAGTTCATAGCGAAGCAATTTCTGCTCATTTCCCCTTCCACGGTTTAATTTATTAATCAAAAAATGCCCTTTCTTCATATATACTCTAAATATTGTTAATGTGTAATTTTGGTGTTTGAAAGTAATCATATTACCAATCAGTCTTTGTCTATTTGAAGGTAAAGTCAGAGAAGATGTGGAAATAGGGTGAAAAGAACCCCAGAATATCTAAGTGTGTTTTTTTCATCACAGTCTCCAAACCAGTCTGAGAAATACCATTATAGGGATGCTAGAAAAAAAAAATCTAGACATAAATGTTTGTCCCTTAAAAAGCAAACATAGACACATTTTCCCCTAAGAAACTGAGTTCTAGAACACCAGGACAAAGTTGTCACTGAGCTCTGAGAATGACTTCTTGTGTCAGTCAGTTAAGAGCACATGTAACGAATCACATTGCAACTGCACAGCGTTACAAGTACAGGTGTGAAAGTCGGGTAGACAGAGTAATGCTGGCTCTCTTCTCGACCCTTTCTCACCTTAAGAGCTTTGATGCCCTGAGACAAACCCTGACCTTAACACATGACCTTGAGGAAATTACTTAACATCACTCTGCCCTGGATTCTATACCTTAACCACAATCTCTTAGGGTTGTTGTGAGGTTACATGACATAATTCATGGAAGAAAGTTAGCCCAGTGGGTGGAACATAGTCAATACTCATTAAATGTTAGGCGTTGATGATGATGTTGGTGATGCTGATCATGATGCCTCCTGTCGTAAGAAAGAAAAGAAAAAGGAAAAGGAAAAAGAAATGCCAAGGCTAAAGAATACTGACTCACCACTCTGCTTCATGATGAAGATGCTGATAATGATGGCAGAGATGAATAAGAGCCATTTCTCACCAGTGGTTTTCACTCTAAGGAAATGGCTCCTTATTAAAATTTCTTTGTGTAGCTTTGCGTGGTGTCATTTACAGAGAAACATAGATGACAGTGATGATGATGATGATGATGACGATGATGGTAATGGCAATGACATTAAAATGGTCACTTCCCTCAGGCAGAGCATATCTTTTTATCCAGTTATGCCTCTCTGTGTTACATATTCCTGAATAGTGCTTCCAAATATAAAAAATCAATGAATCAATAACTTCACCAAGTGTCTAATATTTTCTACATACCTCACAAGACCTGAAAGCATCTTTGCAATATTTTGAAGAAAATAAATTTTGTAGACAAGCACTTTAGCAAGCTCACTTGACTATTCATTCCCTACCGGGCACCGGGCTTGTGCTTAAGTAAAGCACTGTACTCAAGTCTGTAAGCAGTATGTAAAAAAAATAATTTTTAAATAGTAGAAATGTAGAGTTATATATTCCATAAATTACTAATTGAATCATTATAGTCCATTCAGAAAATATGAAGCTTAAAAAAGATACTTGGATATGTAAAGCATAGGCTTTTAGGTGACGCACTTGTAGCTGCTTAAAATAGTCATCTGTTCTTAATCCACTTTAATCCTACACATACCATGGCCCCTTCCTCTAGGAAAACTCTTTTCTCGAGTATTCCACACTATGAAGCGAAACAGGATAGAGATATGATAAAATGTATTGATCATATCTGATTGATTTATTGATTAAATTTAATTATGGTTTTCCATGGTCAACTACATTTGAAGAAAACTAGGATAAATAGAATGAAATGAGTGTCAGTTCTCCGGTGCTTCTCAGACTATTGAACATGGTAATATGAATTGGTGGCATTTCCAAAATACAAGAGAATGCATGGTTTTGACTTTACCTTAAGCATCTCTCTAGACGGTTGTCCTAAGGAACTCACAGTATCCGTTGGAAAGCACCTGTCTAGGCAAATGTGTCCACTATAGATTCAAATCAATGAAAGCAGGTCTCATCACATGTCATGCTGCTCTGTAAGGCATTTTTAGGCTTTAGGTTATTGAGTGTTTGACATATGTTAACATGTATTATCCTATTGTACATTATAAATTATTTCCTTCATTTTTTCTGCATGTGTGAACCAGGGCATCACATTGCTTATTGTTAAATGTTATTTTGAAGATATATTACATTATCTGTGAATTTTATTTCAAGATGTGTTAAAAATATTGGTTACAGAAATTTGCATTGAATTTCATAGTATCAGCTGGTACTCAACTAAAAGTCTTTTAGTATTAATTTTAGGTTGTGATGATACCTTAGCCTGAATTTTCTCCAGTGTTGTTCAAAATTTACTGTACTGGAAAATGGAAGAGAAGGAAAGAAGGTAGAAAAGGTAGATTTCTAGAATATCATTGAGGTAGCTTTTTCTTCGCATCAAAGTATACCTTTGCCTCGGTCATCGAGGGACACCTTCCCCTGGCAGATGGCTGCCACTGGGAAGGAGAATGGCAAGGTGTGTTCTCATTGGAGCCTAATTTGAAGCTCAGGGTCTGTCACTGTAAAAGCTAAAGTCTCCTAGCAAACACTCTACCTGTTTACTTAACAATTCTATTAGTTCCCTGGCCATTGTTTTTAAATTACAGAACTGTCAGCCCAAGCAAGGAAAAGTACACTTTTACTTAATTGACAAAAGGTTAGTTCAACCCTTACTCTGAAGTGCAAGTCCACGAACCTTCTGCCAATTGCAGAGTTCTCATGGCACTCCTTGTAATACCTTCCTTTTCTGAATTTTCACATTACTTCATAGTTTCAGCTTTATCTGTGTTTTAGATTCAGTCTAAGGCATCTGGATCTCACAGTGACCCAAACAGTGTTTTCGATCATTTAAACTGGTTGCCAAAATTTAAAGATCTAAAGATTTTATATGAATATATATTTATTGCTTCCCTTGAAAAATCAGACTCTCTGGCCACGGTGGTCATGCATTCTCACGTGGAAATAATCACTTGGAACTGAGTAGCTGCTGGCCCTCTTGAGATGTTTTATCCATTCCCTGTAGTTGTATTTCCTGTGTTTCCCTAATAGTGAGGCCAAGTTTTACTTGCCATTCGTGACTGTGCTGGACTGTTGTCCTCTTGCATCTTAAGAAGACAATAAATAGAGATGGCATGTCTCATGAAGCGTATTCTTCTGTGTCTAATATTCAAGGTATATCTCTGTCTAAAGAATGCTGTTGAGATCCTGTTTTTGGAGCAGACCTGGTCACTTCACTTGTTAATATTGCCTACCCAGCCTCCAAATCATTTGAGTTGTAATGGTTGACCTAGGAGCTTAGATGTAGTGAATCTCCTTATTCCCTCTGCCATCTTCATGAAATTCTATCGTTCTTTTACACATAGTATCTTTGGCTATGTAGAAATGTAGTTAATACCTGATCATTCAAGGTTTGCTTTTGTTTCGGGGGGAAAAATTGGATTTTGAAGTGTGTTAACAAGGTAAGTTTTATTGAAGCTGTGTGTGAGATCTTTTTTTTTTTAATAGGATATCAGCTTGAAGTGGAGTAGCTTAAAAAAATTGCAAAAATGCAGATGAACACAAGCCTCAAGATGTGTTTTAATAATTCAGTCATAATTATAGTGCCTTGTAATGCGGAGAAGGCTGTCCTAAGAATCAGAAGACCTAGCCTTTAACACATTCACGAGTACCTTCAAACTAATTACTTAAGCTCCCTGGACCTTAACCCACTCATATATAAATGGATGTTGTAAGTTGCCCTCTGCAAGAATGTTGTGGAATAAAAAGAGAAACTATGTTAGATTATTTTAGAACAGTTTAATATTAATCACAAGTTTTAGTTATATTATCTCGCAGAAAAAGATGATATATATGTTTTAAATTTATAAATCAAAGGGAAATGAAAAGTAAAATGGCCCAAAGATTTCAGATCTAGAGAGAATCAGATTCTTCTCCAAAGGATCTTTATCTTTGGAGATGGTCAAACTAATAGATCAGTGTCTGGAGTGTGAGACATAAGAGTTGGTCAGAATTAATCTGAGAACTAGATCCAAGTTGTTGATGACAGAAAGACAGATGATAACAAGACACATTGAAATGTACTAACGATGGAATCATAGAGCACAACCAATTCACCATGTCAGAGATGGGAGTAGAAAACTGGGAAAAAATGGAGGACAGCATGTTGTTGGGGAGAAGATTTTCTCTTGTTCCTTTCTAGGTTCTTTGGCTGGTTAAATTGACATAAAACAGATTAACAGGAGAAAAACTCATTTTGTATTTATGGGCACCCCACAAAGATAGGAAAGGTTCCCCAGTAGTCGTGTGGTTGAGGCTTCTATGCCATCCTTAGCTAAGGAGAAGAGGGTTGGAGTGATGGTTTCACTGGGAAGAGGACAGTTCATAGGAAGATGGGAAGAGCAAATGTTTGGAAAACAAATGTTCACCATGCCCTGCAGAGACAATGAGACACAGAAAGGACTTTGGACAGATAAACCCTTGCTGTCTTCTCCTCAACCCACCACATTTGGCTTACACCCCTATTTGTCACCTCTGGCGTTAGCTCTCTTCCCACCAGACTCTCTTACTTAAATTTTTAGGCAGTTAAGGGGGAGGCAAAAATCAATTCCAGAGTCTTTGGGGTCGTGATTAACTTCAGTGAAAAGTAATCCAATGCCACAGTGGTACATTTTTGGGAAACCTGTCCTGAACACCTTCAATATGAAGCATTTAACACTGTCGTGACCAGTTAGACATTTAAGAAGGAGAATTGGAGAATTCCTTTAGAGAAGGTTCTCAGTTTATTACTATGTCAAGGCAAAGACAGGTTTTAATGCCAGTGACTCTTTGGGGAGAAGCGAAGGATGTTGACAAAGATAGCTGCACATTCTGCCTGTCGCCCCCAGGAAATGAAGGATTTTTTTTCGAAAGTTTAGAGATTGAAACTGTATAAAATTTAATACTGAACACAAAAAGCCACCTACCACCATGATATGTCTTGATTTTAAAAGAAAAATAAAAACACACAAGCCCTAAATTATGCACATACTTAAGATTGAAAAATATCTTCTTAGTATATACAATGGATATTTTTTCTCATGCTTATCACAGTTCTGTCCCCGCTCATTTGAATGCAATTTATCGTCTTCATAACATTCTGGGGAAGAGCCTATAGAGATTGTTTTGTGATGTCAAATTGCTATATGAAAACAATTTTGATAAGCGCATGGACACCACATTATAATGACAAATTATAACGACAAAATGGTTCCAACGTTTCCATGGAGACCAAATTACAATGTCAAATCGATGGCAAAATGAGGTCAATACAGATCTACACAGACCAGATTGTGATGTTAAAACAATACAGAGTGGTATCGCCACAGGTCTGGGGAGGCAATGCTCTGATGCCTCCCCAGGATGATGGGAACGCGACATCTAGGGTGATGTGAGACAGTACCAGGGAAGGTGTCAGTGAGACTCCCAGCAGCCCGCTTCACGATGACAGTGCAGGAGAACATCGTGATTAATGCACATGTCACCAGCGGTGAGAGAAACCGAGCGAAATTAAGAAGAGGGGAAGTATTCTGATCCTGAATATTGTTTCATTTTAAGTTCTCAGAAGCCAAGTGCTTAGTCACGGAAGTTAGAGTGGAAAAACTAAGCCACGTGACTCAGTGGTGGAAGTTATTTATTGAGGGATATGTTTAAATGTAAATTACTTTCCTCATTTACAATTGGGCTGTGAAAGGACCCACAGGGAGAGAGTCTGATTAATTCAGACCTCTCCAGAAGACGTCACTGGCAGACTTTTCTGTTGAAATGTCTTTGGGGCATGCCCCCGCCCCTTTGAGCTAGTTGTCACATCTTTTAATTCTTCTTTCCTAAAGATGTTAAAATATTTACGGTTACATTTTTGTATTTTATAAATTATAAACCAAGTAGTTTAACACTTCCTTAAACCTGCCATTGTCAAAAATAGTATAAAGCACAATGCTCTCTTCACTCAGGCAGATTATTCCCATTTGTTCTTAAATAATAAATTATATTGATGCAATTTATCTTGAATAAGTGCAATAAATATTTTAACTTAATGCTAATGGCAATCAGTTGGGGTGGTAAATGCAGATGGAATAGAGTACATTTATCTTGGTTTCTCAATCCAAATTGCTCTTCTTCCCTCCAGTGATAAACCTGACTTCTTATAGAAACAAAAGAGACAACATGTTACAGGATCGTAAAAACATTTTAGTTATTTAAAAATAATGCTTTCATCAAATTAGGAAAAAATCGAATACTTTGCTATACTCTTTGAGTTTGGGTGGTTTTTCCGAGTGTGAGTCATTCCAGGTTTGTGCATGGACCATTCTATGTGGTGACTAAGCCCACGCCTCAACATGGAAGCTCATTTAACCATGGTGACTAAATTAACTAGGTGGTTCGGGTCCATTCAGCAAACATTTTTTAGTTGAAGAGTCAGATAGTATGCAAGGCCAATTGAATCAAATGATTTTAGAGGTTTTTTTTTTTTTTTTTTTTTTTTTATGAGATTTACCAGTTGGTTTAAAATGCTTATCATTCAAGTTGAATTGATCCATCTGGTGTAAGTGCAGGTTTACCTTCTTTTTCTTTTATTTTGCTCTCTATCTTTAAGGGAAAAGTGGGTAAAATCATCTGGAGAAAGAGTTCCTTGAGACCCCTTGTTCGGTAAGACCCTCTCAGGGTGTACAACACCCATCTCCCCTCGCTTTCGCTCGTTCTTGAAGGGATGCAGAGCCAGGGACAAAACGTGCCCAGACCAGTCTATTTATTTAATTGAAACCCATTCCAGTTAAACACACTAATAATAAGAATAGTAAATAATAATAATAAATCAATGGCCTTCCTAATGCAGAAGCCGCAGGTCTTCTGTAAATTTCCAGTGCTGCCACTGTGTGAAGTTCATCTTCTTCCCCGAATCTCATTTGTTTTTCATGGTAAGGCACCAAATACAACTGAGAAACCATCATTTTCCAACGCGGGCTAACAAGAACGCCACCTGGCGTTAGACCTCGCAGGGGTGGGTACAGGAGCAGTTTGACTCTGTGACACCCTCGGACACACAGATGGCCTCATGAAGACCCATCAGAGGCCATGGTGGTGGACCATGGTCCATGTTGACCTCCACTCTGAGCAACACATTTTCACAAAGATTTGTGATACCAGTATGTCTGTATTTTCTCCAACCCAGAGGACAAGTGGGATCTCGCACGTGACTCTGATACCCACCGTCACTAGGTAGACATCTCTTGTTAAATAAACATCCTGGCCGACCAGCATTTCAGACTTCTTAGAGACATTTTTTTGTAAGGTCAAATATTTCCTGCATTTTATAAAACAGAACTGTAAAGTAACACAACAGTATTGCAATAGTTCAGATGAAATCAAGAAAGGAGGCTGTATTTATATACTCCTATATTCTCTTTGCGACTCTCCTATCATGTATTTTGAATTTTATCTCTACCTCCTGGTTTCATACCTTGTGTAATGGAAAGACCTGGCCTTTGCCTGCGGCTTCGGGGTGGTGACCTCAAAGCCTTGTCTGGCAAGGGCGTCCGTTTACTTGAGACTCTTGGGCCGTAACAGATGTTCTATGCCACCACTGCGATTTATGTTGGGGTCTTTGGGTCATGCAGTAGCAGCTTGACCTCTGAAGGGACAATAATCTAAGTCAGCCATATGTGTGATCAGCCACGCTAACGGGACCAACCCTCCGTAAATCCTGGTGGGCCATCATCCCTGCGTGTTGCTAGGGAAAGCAAGCAAGGAGTCTGGCTCCTGGTTCAAAGCCTAGGTATGACTTTTCAGGCCTGGCCATAGTTAACTCTAAGGCTTTACCTGGCAGGTCGCAGAGGGTCAAGCCACCCTGTCCACCTCAGACGTGGTGCACAGCCATTGCATGCGAGTGTTTGAAGGGGTTTGCGATCAAAGATTCAGGCACCTCCGGCCTGTTGTGATTTTACATATTTGAATTCCTAGTCCTGGTGCCTTTATTTCTGGGTGTTCCTCTGAGACCTTCTAGCAAGGTTCTTTTCCAGCACCTCTGCCGAGGACTTCTTACTGGGGAAGGGGGATGAAAGCTTGAATACAGTTTTCCCCGCTCTCACTCAGTATCCAGTACTTCTCCACCCCTTGTTCGTCCTGTCACAAGGTCGTAAAAGTCCTGGAGTAGTTCATGCAGGGCTTCCACATAGGGTCCCCTCCAGGTCTCCCCTTAATGGCTTTAGCGATCCTTGGCAATTACTGCCCAGGTTCTGAATGTTCAGGATTGCAAATTGAAAGTATTGTAATTCTGTCATTCCTTCTTTGTTTGTTAGCTGGGCCATGTCTATAGGAGAGACTTCCCGTCATCAGCTCTTGTGTGACTCAAAGATACTAGTTCAGCTAACTGTTATCATCTAGCTAACTAGTAGAATCTGAGAGGTCAGATGCATCCTAGATTTTTCCCCTCACCAGGTCTCAGGGAAGTTGGTAATCTGAGGACCCTCCAAGGGTAGAACAATGTGTGCTGTGCCTTTAGTATCGTTATGAACTCATGGGTTAAAACACTTGGTTATGTTTTAATCCATTGTAACTGCTATGTATAGAGCAGTCTATCACACTGTAGAAATCTATAAAGATCTTCCTTATTCCTTTTGTATGCCTATGTGGGACTCTCCATCCTTATAGATAACCCATAGTTTATTTATACAACCCTCTATTGATGAAGCTATGGGTTATTCTGGTCTTTAGCTATTACAGATTTAAAAATTAATTCCTAATACCTTTTTAAAATTGGATTATTCACTGCCCTTAGGATGATTTCTCTCCCAAGAGTCCATTTGGAGCTTCTTTTAAATACATATTCACTTAATCTGGATCTTCTGTTATAATGACAGTGTTTTTATAATGTCAGTTTTTATATAGCATTTTAAAATATGTAAATTATAAGACAAGGTATTTTGTAAAGAAAAGCTATGCCTAAGACCACTTGAAATATATTTAAAAATTGATTAATTTTGACAACAAAAATATTTTGGATGATTAATGTGCTGTGGAATTCAACTGAAAATAAATCAGCTCCCTTTAAAACACGATTTTAAAATAATTTATATCTTTGTGGAAATCAAAATAGGAAAAACTTGGTTGGTAAATTATTTGTAGTAGAAGAGTATATGAAATACATTTGAAAGTAACCACTCCATATGTTTCTGCATTTTTTAAAACCATATTTTATTTATTGTTGCAATTACAAACACACCTATTTAAGAATTAGAAGGAAAAATAGAATTACGTGTAGATGGCTGTCCTTGAGAGATGGTAGCTGCCAGAATGTTGAAGAAACAATATCAGATGGTTAATTTATTTTTAAAATAATTTTCACATTCCTAGTTGCCGATTTTTTCCCCTTAGTTTTGAGCAGAATCACTATTTTTTAAAAAATAGCTATTTGTAATGTATTCTAGATTTTGGCTGATTTTCCTTCCTAAATGTATTTCTCTTCAACGTGAAACTAATTTGCATTTGTTGTAAAATCATGATGTACAAATTTCACATAAAAAGTGATGGTTTTAGGACTCTCCTTCCATAGAATATCCTAAACAGAAAATTATACCAATGAAACATAAGAAAAACATTATTTATTAAAAAATCTGTTTATTGAAGCACAAGTTCTTTTTAGGTCTATTTTACCCTATTTTGTCACAAGTGATAGAAAAACAAATGTAAATTAGCCTAAGGGGGGAAGAAGAAAGGGATGGGTGGAAGAAATTCAATAGCCCATGATGGAGTGATTGAGAAGGAAATGTAGCTTCAGGCATGGGGCAAACAACTCAGGGTGAGAGTCCCTCCATCTGTTGGATGAGATTCACCTATATTAACTCCAATCCCAAAAAGCTTCGCTTACTGCTGGTCTCAGGAGGGCTACCCGCAGCTCCGAGGCCTGTGTAAGAGAGCAACAGTCTTTGAAGTTTTCCATAATATAATTTTAACGAGATTCAGTATGAACCAATGGCTATAATCAGGGAATTCAGTGTGATGATTTTCTTTGGCCCGAGAGTCTCACTAGCTGACACACGAGAATCAGGGATTGATGGTTCCTAAAATAAAATTCCATTGTTTTGCTCTCAAGAGGATGGCAGAAAATGATCCATACATGTTTCAAGAGGTTCTAATAATTTGCCAATGCATTTAAAAAAACCTTTCTAATTAAGTCAAACCAGTGTTGTAAAACAGTTTTGTCTATGCTTACATCTTCATTGTTTGGAAAACTTCTTATTCTTTGAAATATACACAGAATACTGTACTTTGTCTAGTGATATATTTATGAGCGTGAATGTGAGTAGGAAAAAATGAGAATCAGACACTGCTCTGCTGTTTTGTAAACTTTACTTTTCCACCCTCCTTTCTTACTCTTCTTCCCTCTTTCTTTCCCCTTTCCTTTCCTTATTCTCTCTTTCTCTTCACTTCTTACTCCTGTTTCCTCCTCTCATTCTTTCTTTTTCATCACTTCTTTGTCTTTCATTTCAATTTCTTCATTTCTCCATGTTTCCTTCCCCTATTTTCCCCTGGGGTGTGTCTTTTTCTCATTCTTTAATCTGTATTGAGCTTCTCACCTTTTAGCTCCAAAATCATTCCCGTCTTTCTAAACCAAAGGATCTACCCCACGTGATTTAAGTAAAATCTTAATGTATAGATTTCTCTTTATGTGAAGGAAAAAAGTGACGGACAGAAGAGAGTTCTCATGTGCCCGGGGTCCAATTCTATCAAAATTCTTGCACATCAACGATTCTGCCACTCCTGTATCTTCAACTTATCTTTAAACATTTTCTCTCGACTGGCATGCGATAGGAATTATTCTTCCTTAGATCACTAACTAAATAGTTGGTCGATTTAGTCTTAGCTTATATTAACTACTTTGTGACACATCACACTGTTTAATTTCTTCAAATTGAAACATGTTCTTTCTTAGATTTCAGGACACCATAGTCACCCTAACCTAAATAGAGTTCTCCATTTATATGAAACCATGTAGCAATCACTGCCAGTGACATTCAATTGACATATATTCTATGCATTCATATGTGTCGTCAAGGTCCTTTTTATGTGTAGGATCTCTTCCCTGTCTTCTTAAGAGGGACTATGCTGAATATCTTTATCCCCAGCACTTGGCATACTATTTCATACAGACTTTGTGTAAATAAGTTTCTGACAGACTGATTGATCTCCTTGACCATCAAAGTTTTATAGATGATTAATTAGAAGGCAAGTGAAATAGATGTTAGAAAAAAACTAAAATCATAGTATATGAGTTTCTCTTTAGCAACAAAGTGCAAAATATATATTTTTGCCTTAATTCTTTCTTTTGGAATGAATTGTGATTTAAAATTTGATGCCCATTTCACTAATTTCTGTTCTAAGATACATTTTCTGAGCATCTATTCTGTGACTCTTGAGTCTGACACTGAAAGTTATGAGTCTGTTTAGCTGGTGGCTGAGAGCACAGTGTTTATAGTGAATTGACTTGTACTTGAATCCTTGACTGACCACTTTCTCCTTGTGACCTCTGGAAAGTAGCTTAACATCTCTTCACTTTAGTTTTCTCATTTGTAAAGTAGAGTTATTAATATGTATCTCAGAGGATTTTTGTGGGGATTAAGTGCGACAGAGTCCATGTAACAAGTACAACACTTTGGAATTGCTTCCTGTTACAGAGCCCCGTGGCGGGAAGCTAAGTAGCCTTCTGCATCTCGTCCACTCTGAGGGATGAGATCTGAGGAGGGAGTTGGGAGGAAAGTGGTCATGGTGTAGAAGTCCAAAGCCAAAGCGCACTCCTTCCAATACCTGAGAAATACAAAAAATAGTGTGTGGGGCAGAGAATCTATGCTTTCTGATTCTTGAAGGTTACGGAAAAAGGAGAAAGAATGAACAGAAGGTCATCTAGGTGAGCCTGACAGCCCGATGATAAACAGGGGTACAGTGAGGGATGGGGGGAAGTATTTTACCAGCTCATGTTTTGGATTCAAGGAGATTATGCTACAGGTTAACTACTCTACACATCTGGTTTTGCTTTTCTTTAAAAATTTTTTCGACATGTATGTACAGAGAAGGCACCTATATGCACACTCACCACCCACCCTTAGTGGCAAGTGGCATGAACTGTACAAGACATTGTTACCTTCATATGACAAAAGAACTCAAGGGGTAACTGAGATGCTATCGCAGGTCACTGCGGAGGCCAGAGAAAAAGCGACTACCAGGTCTTGGCTAGTATGATGAGCCATGGCCAGTCCCATTGGGTCTGAGGTGAGATGGAGTTAGTGAGAAGCCTCTAGATCCCAAATCGGTTGGAGCTTCCAATCTGACTTACACCAAAAGTCAAGTCTTGTCAGCAAATGCCACGAGGGTCCCCAGTGCCCAGGCATTGAGGGAGCGTCATCGTGGGTCCTGAGGGAACCAGGGGACAACAGCCATGTCCAAGGACCTCTTCTTCACTTCCTGAAGACACAGCAACCCCGTCTTGCATTGAGATGAAAAGGAGAAACTTGGAGATGGGACTGCTCAGAGAGACTCACTTTAGACCATCCCAGATAGGAAGCAGAGCTCTGAGAAGAGTAGATATTTAAACTGAATGGAGGACGAAAGGATATCGTTTATGGCAGCCGATGCTAGAATGTTGGTAACCGAGAAGTCACAAGATTTTCCTTTGAGGAAGGTCAAGAGTTTTATAATGTAAAGTAACATTTTCCTTGGACATATAAGTATTCATTTTGACCGTTTTTTTTTTTGGGGGGGGGGGTGAATTCCCTCCAAGAAGTAGTTTAAATTTTGTTTGGATGGGAGAGAAGGCTTTAGAAAGAGTGATTTCAGAAAGAGGAAAATCAGAGAGTCAAGTCGAGTGTGTGTCATTGAGTCAGTCACCACTCAGGGCAAGTGGGACATGATGCTGTGACATGACCTGGGGAGTGGGGAAGAGCGCGTCTCGGAACTGACCGCGGAAAGAGTGGAAGATGCGACATCTGTCCACCCAGCGGCTCCCGCCCCACCCCGACCAAGGTGATGTTGCTCAGACTCCCAAGTCCCCAGAGGCATGATGGCCCCTGGGTTTCTGCAGGCTTCCCCTAGCGTCACATCTGAGAAGCCCAGGACAGCAATTAATTGAGAAATGTGAGTTCCAGCTGAGTCGGGGAACTGCCAGGTTACACCTGTGTGAAGCTGGTGGCTACAGAATGGCTGAAGTAAGAGGTGGCCTGACGGGATTATAGGATGGAGCACAAGAGTTGTCCAGAACCAGCCTCACGACAGACATAAATTACCTCACAGAGTTCTTGGAACAGAGTAAGTGCTTAATAAATGAGAGTTATTTTTATTACCAGACACAATTCTTATGAATCACTCACACTCTTAGATCTCATTACATAAAATGATACCAGTCATAACAGGAAATAGGATTCACATAAAAGACTTTAGATGAATGAATAAGTATATGGTATAAATTACTGTTTTCAATAAGCTCGTAGTCTTATAGAAAAATAAAATTTAAAAATAATTATAATGCTTCCATTAGTATCATCATAAAAACTTTTATGTTCTTGGTTAGGACCTTATGCTGCACCTTGTTCTAAGTATTGTCATTAGACAATGAAACTATATACAATATAAAGAAGTAGCGACAAGAAGGTGGGAAGAGATGAGTCAGGAAGTGTTTCTCAGATGAGGAAGTACCTCACTAGGATTTTGTAGAGCCAACAAGAAAACACGCCTTATAAAAAAGGCAAACCCCGGGCCATGCATGGCTCAAAGGTCCTTAAATAATTAGTAAGTGGGATAACATAGTGGTCTCACAGGTTGGTTCTGGAGACAGATTACCTGGGTCAGATTCCATCTCTGCCATTTTATCTCTTTGCACCTTTTAGCGAGTTACTTAATCTCGCTGTTCCTAGTTTCTTCACTTAGAAAGAATATATTCAAGAGTAGCTCTTGTGGGAATTAAGTAATTCGATTCTGATAAAACAATACCTAATGCACAGACTGTTTTATAAGCATTTGCTGTTTTTTAAAAATGTTTCATTAGTTTAATATTCCTGGCCAAAGAAGAAAGTATATTTAACTAAGTGGGGAGTAATAATTTCACTTCAGGTTATGAGAGAAAAAGACGAAAGAAAAAGCATGGAAGCCAAAAAAATATAAACTTAACAGGCATTAAAAGAAATTTTCAAAAAATGGGGCAAATAGAAAATTATATGAATGAAGATAAGAATTAGAGCTGTATATACCAAAGGTATACGATTCTTCTAATAGTGTTTGAATATAAAAAAAAATTGAAAATGTATTATCCTAAACCACCTCTAGGAAAGAGTACAGATGAGCAATTCTTAGTAGGAGGAAATAAATATGTTTAACAGATAAAACAAAAAGTCAATGAGCAAAAATATTAGGATAAAAATGAATTTAGTACTTGATGTCATTTTACAAAGGGACATAGAATATGTCAGATCATAACCGATTAACTAAAACTAGTATACTGAATTAACTCCAACATTTTGATGCTGTAATAAATAAGACAGTGTAGTAATACTGGCAAGTAATGGAAATTTAATCAAGAAATAAAATAGAAAATCTAGACTGAGACCCCCATGCATATGGAAATTGAGTAGCTGGTGGAAATTGTATTTCAGGTCAACAGCAGAGCAAGAGGCTTTCCACTAGATGATGAAGATGGTGGTTGCACTTATCAGAGAAGAATGGAAATGACTGGGAAGGGACCCGCAGTGGCTTTCAAAATACACAACCACTTTTTCTTGCTGTGGTTTTGGGATAGATAGATACTGAATGTGTGGCTATTCTTTGAACTTGGCTTATTTATTTTGTCAACTCTTCTAAGTATCTAGTATATTTTGCTACCAGCATCAATCATCTGATGAAGTTTAGGGAAATCTATCAATATTTTTATGACTCAACTTTTTTCTACACTTGCCAAACCAATGAGTTAAATGAGATTATGATGAGAGTCTTCATTTCTGGGTCTTTCTAGTCTTTGGGGATGGTGATAATTTATGCTATGCCCCAAGAGATGTGGTTTTGCATAAGTTTATTATTGGGGAGATAAGTTTATTATGTAGCCCTTCATTCCTGATACAGTTCTTTCAGTAGGACAGGGGACCATTGTGGGGATTGTGCTAAACTCCTGAATACATCAACTAAATATACATTCAGGAATTTGACAAATTAATCCAGTTATTTCAGAGACTCATTTAACATGCTTTGGGAGAGACCCGGGGCCATTTTCTCTTTGTTCTTCATTCCCCACTGCCTTCACTTAACTAGTTGTCTGCACAGCTGTCCACCCCCATGTCCAAAAGTCCCCCACCCTCATGTCTAAAGGTATTTTTATTGCTCAATTCATAGATATCCTATAAATGGCCACAGGTCCCTTTGGACATGTTTATGAGGAGTATTTGCAAGTATGGAGTTGCAATGGGCCTATGTAGGAGCCCATCTTTCCCTTTATTCAGGAGGCTCTGGTCTCTGAACTGATTCAGGTTTAGGATTTCGATAAATGGTGCCGATTCTTCATTATTGTGATGCAAAATAAGCCTCAGTTTAACAGTTCTAGACTTTTTTTAGTTTTTTTTTTTTTCAGATTTTTACTAAAGTAAGATCTAAATATGCTGCCTGTCTTGCAGTTCTAGGGACTGCCAGTGGCCTTGAAAGATGCCATTCTGCTTAACACTGGGGTTCTGGTCCCCACTTGGGTAACCACATTCATGTGGCCCAAGGTGGTTCAGGTCTACCACTTGGCTTCCGCCATTCCCAGCTCTATTATCACTATCAAATCAATGCTCATTCTAATAATAGCACTAGTCCCTCCGACCTGCATCCCCTAGCCTGCAGAAGACAGAAGCTACAGCAATTTTAAGGGAAATTGGAGCTCTTCCTGGCCATGTGTTTCCCAATGTTTTTGTGTCCTTTATGCTTTTAGGACATAATTAGAAGGTAGGTGAGTGTGTCACATGTTATAAATCACTTTCAACAATCCCATTTCGATTGACCTTTTTTTTTTACCTCTCCATTATAAAGGGATTCCCAACAGTTCAGTCTCATTCTGTGGAGGCCACCATTGTTTCCAGGCCAATCAGCTTTCAAAGCTAAAGTTAGAACCATTTCTAGCTACTCGGTTTAATAATAAATCAGGAGTCTTGCATAAAATCATCCATACTGAGAAATCCAACCTGATCTAAAATTATGTTTATCTTTACCTCATCTCACACCCTCAGAATTCACGCAAACATACTTTAGATGTTTTGCCAACATAAATGATCAAGTTATTGAAATTCTTTTTGGTTCAAATTATTTTTTTGAGCCTAACTTTATATTTGCCTGCCTGACCATGCAGGAACCTGAGTCTAGTCAGCTTTTTAGGAACAACAAGGGCTTGCATGTATGTATTTAAAAAGAACTAGGTTTTGGTAACTCTACCACAGGTAAAGTTATTATAGTATTGTCAATGAAGGCAGGAATGTCTTCATTGACAATAGAGAATGAAAGATTGTTTCTATAGGCGAGTGGAGTTTATGTATTTGGAATACTCAGAACCATTTAAATTCTTTCAAATAGTCTTATTGCAATTCTCAGTCTTCTCCTATTCCTCAATGAGAGACCTAACTCTTAAACAGGAAAGTCAACCTATATTCTAATTTAGTAACTCACAGAATTCGATCTCCTGTCTGATTTTCAGTTATGTTAACTTTGCAGCTGAAAGATGGAAGAAATTGTTTTAGGAAAGCAGTACTGGAAAATTACCTTAAATAAAAGTTAAATACAGCAATGTTTGCTACTTCTTTTTAGAACTCTGAAACATACCATATTGTATTTGCTTTAATTAAGATATATTTATCTACTTTCCATGGTCTAACAGATGTACTGATTCAAATAACTTTATTAGTTCGAATTAAGATTTCAGTTTGTAGAACAGACAAGTTTTCAAATAGATGAGACCAAATCTCCAAACCTGGACCAAAAAAAAAAAATTTTTTTTATGAAGCTATCCCCAAGCCAGTGAAGATTGATAGCTTACCTAAAATTAGATTGGTACGTTGGCTACTTAGGTAGGAACAGTCTTGAGAAAAGGCTATCAGTCAAAATGCTGATGACAGAAACAATATTGGAATAAATAGCTGATGAGGCACACTGTGTTGAAAAAACATTAATTTTTCCTCAATATGCCTTATCAGCTATTGATTTCAAAACTATAGGTGTATGTATTCTAAATAATAGGGTTTATAATAGGTTGTTATTAACCAAACTCATAAAAATACAAATTACATATTTATATGCAGTAGGTCTTATTAATAAGTAAATATATGTATGTACTATGGGAGCTAAGAATTTGTGATGTGAAACACTTTTTATTTCTGAATAGAGCCATAGATTACTGCCTAGAATGAAGAGATTATTTATAATTAAATCTAATCGGTTTATTCGTGACTGGAACTGGTGATACAGACCACTTCTTATCTTTGCAACTATAGTTCACCCAAAGCATCATAGCAGTTGGTAACTGGAATTTAGGCAAAATAACGAGTCTAGCACTACAAGGCTCTTGGCTTTATTTTGCTAGCAACAACAACACAAAATACTAACCAGGACCATTTAAACGTATTGTAGTATTACACAGAAAGCCTGAGAAAATACTAGAAGAAAGCTTTCTTTCCATGTATATCTATAGTAGGATAAGTATTATCTTTCACTTAAACAATATGAAATGTTGAAGTATTAAAAATGAATATGATTAAAAAATAATGTTAGCCGAAAGCCTCTCTAGGCAACACATAATTCCAGTAATGTAAAGAAGAAAATATAAATAAATTTGACTTAGAATTGCAGGATTAGACAACTCTGAGGGGCAATATTCATTATTTATATAGAACACCTTTTAGATTTTTAAAGTGTAAAAAGGTTGAAAATGCATAATATTAGTGTGGTTATGGAGAGCAGGACACTAATGTACAAACGTTAATTCTTGAAGGAGAGAATTTATTTACGAAATTATTTCAGAATTTAAATATGCATATCCTTTGATTATTTTCACTTCTGGGATTTTATTCAGGAGATATATGGCCTGTTTACTCAAAGTTGTATAAACACAAATATTTACATCAATATCAAGGCAGATCAACCCAAAAGATAAAGGATTAGAAAGAAAGAAAACAAAGAGAAACAAAAGAATTGAGGAGAAACTAAAAATCTAGCAGTAGGAGTTTGGTTACAGAACTTTAGCTGCTTAAACAAATACACCAACTAAAAAGGAAAATGTAAAATCGAAATGTGTACACCAAAATGGACAAATCTTCAAGATGTACCTACCGTATTTCATAGATTTTAAGACACATTTTTATACATATTAACGCATCTGAAATTTAGATAATCTCAGAATCCTAATTTCCATGGGACGTTTTTACTGCCAGCATCAGACTCAAACTTATGAGACGATTGTCAGCCGCCTGGAGGAAATACCCGAGACAACCGTCTTGACTTCCAGCGATTAACAGAATCCCCGCTAATGTCTCAGCCCGGCTGGCGAATTTGGCCTGTTTTTCATGCAGGTAGTGAGCTGTCTTAGTCCATTCAGGCTGCTGTCACAAGATACCACAGACTGGGTGGCTTATAAAAAATAGAAATGTATGTCTCACATTTCTTGAGGCCGGAAATCTAAGAGCAGAGTGTTTACCTGGTCAAGGTCTCCATCTGGTGAGGGCCTGCTTCACGGTTCATAAATGGCCATCTTCAGGATGTATCCTTGGTTGGCCAAAGGGAGAAGCCAGCTCTGAGCTCTCTTCTGTAAGTCGCTCATGCCAATCACGAAGCTCTTCCATCACGGCCTAAGCACTCACATAGGCTCAACCTCCCAACACTGCTGATTCAAGCATTAGAATTTTCACACACGAATTTTGGAGGGACACAAGACATTCAGATTGGTGGCTTTTATATTTTTTATGGCGTCTTTTAAGAATGACTGAATCAAGTGCTTGATAAAGCACACATTAATATTGTGAGAGAAAATACTGACTTTCTTGACTACAAATTGGAAGTAGTTTCAACTGGTTGGTTTTGAATATGAAATTTTAGGACATCTTAGACAATATTTTACTTGAATTTTTATTTTTAATGCATGCATGAAATGGTTAGTCTATAAAAACATATATCCAATTAAAATGAAAAGAACCCATATGAAGTGTTTAAAACAGAAATTTTAAAGGATAAAAATATCATATTATAGTTTAACTAGTACCATTTTTCCTTCTTGCTGGAATGTAAAATAATGGTACATCTTTCAATAGATGGTGTCTTAGATTGGATGAAATATAGTATTGTCAAGTGAAACAAAAGGATAATACAAACCAGAGAAGTCATATAGTATTCTTATTTCTGTGGGAAAAAAATTAAAAGGGAATTGATTTATGTGTCCATATGTATGGAAAGTATCTGGAAAAATACAAAAGAAACTGTTAAAACTGTGGACTGGGACCAGGTGCCAGAATTGGAAGTAGAAGTTTTTTTTATTGAATTTCTTTTTATACTTTTTTTTTTTGCCACAAGCAATTTTCATAACAATGAAGTCAGATTATCTTCGCATTCCTACAGAAATTGTTGAATGAGAACCAACCATTACAACAGTATCGATAAGTTGCCTAAATGATTTTGATTATAAAAATTTCCATAGCATTTCTTATTGTCACAACTGACCTTTATATCTTCAGCTTGCATTTTGCAGAAGTTAGAAAATGAGGCATTGATACGTATGTAAAATTGTATAAATTACAATATTCCTCTCCATTCTATCTCTTTTTTATCTCAGAGTTTTTCCTCCTCATTGATGTCTCGTGATCTTTTGACCATTGCAATTTCTTACATGTAAATAGAATGGTAAGCGTGACTCACTATTCACTCAATATTCACTCAAAAAAAAAAGGTGAATTTTTCTCAGTACTCCTTTGCCCAAACTCACAACAATGAATGCCTTATTGCTAAAAAATTCTTTATACCACTTCATGACTGTGTATACTAAACAATTATTAATGAAAATAGTTATTAAACTGAGGATATTAATTTATGAACCATTGAAAATCAATGATTCTGATAGACTATATTTATAAACAGCGTTACTTATACCTAAAATGTGCTGTATATCGTTCCTTGACTATTAAGAAAGCCATATGTGACTATATTATTTTATAATATATTAATTTATTAATGTGGACTGTATTTTTAATATAAAATTATTTTATAACACTCTAATGCTACATACACACAATAACATTTGTTTTATTTCTTTCTGTTAATCAACAAGCCATAAAAATCATAATCCTATTTTGTCTTAAGTTTTAAGAATATCAACCTCAAGAATTATGCTTTGTATTACTTAATATGGTCAGAGGTCTGATTGATTAAAATAAAAACGCCATTTTTCAGTAGAAATAAGATTAAGTAAAACACTATAATCATTAGGTAAATGGCTACTACCAGGCAACATTTAACCACCTCACTCTAAATATAGCTTTATTTCTGGAGACTTTTTATAGTTATTTTTAAGTTTTATTATATATAGGTTAGTATTAAGTTGATGTAACAGGCTTTTAGATACTTTATATAGAAAATTCAAATTAACAAATATTTATTGAGTACCTAATAAGCAAAAAGAATTGCAGGTAGCGTAGTGGAAGAAATAAAAAGTTTAAAAATTAAAGACATTTAGAAATATGTTCTTGAGCACCATCTGTTATTTGTGTCATTTTTATAGTTGCAGAAATGCACAGGAAATCTTTACAATGTTTTTTACCCTATTATCAAAATTCAGAATAATGTGCTGGAAGTTGACAGAAAACAATTTAATTGTGAATTTGTTTGTATGTAGTAACTAGTTCATATCACAGCATTGTTTTTTCATAATAGGTATTACAGGATTGTGATAGATATCACAGAATTGTTTTAACATAACGCTCAAATGTTCTTATCACAAACTATTAATTATAGCTATCTGATAAAATACTTTGTAATAAATATGTTTCTTGATTTAGAGACAACACAGGAGAAAAACAAAATTCATATCAGATGGAACGAATGTGAAATATGAAAATCACATGATTGGAGCCCTGAATGCTTTAATATTGAATTAAAATAATCAGCAAAGATAATGACCTTTTTCCTTTAACAATTTCTGTGAATCCTAACATCTGGTTACCAGTGTTTTAGCCTGAGCTCCGTAATGTAATTTGACACGTTAGCAGCTCTTTAATTTGGGAGTAATCTTCATAAAAAAATATGACTTTTTGAACATTGTATAAGGACAGTAACTTTGAATCAATTGTCTAACTTAAATGCATTTTGAATTCTAATTCCTATATGAAGGCTTTGATTGAATGACTTCTGTAGGTGGAATTTATGATAAATATGTTTTCCTGAAAGCTATAAAGCTGGCATCTTCACTAAAGTAGCCTACACCAGGGATGTAAGTCAAAGACTCCATTTGTCAAAAAGTGAACTTTTCAGATGCTAAAGAAATAGTTGTGTGATTAACGTCACTGAGAGTATTGAGCAACATATGTCAGCTTCTGATTTATTTAAAATTCAAATAAACAAAATTTTAAGGAAGATATTAAGACAAATTACCTATGATAGCATCTAAAACGCCTCTTACATGTCAGTGGATTAAGTAGAAAGTATGTTATTTCTACTTCATCATTAAAGATACGTGCTTAATAATTCCCAATGTTTAATCAGATTTTTAAATTTTATGTATTCAATTATGTCTTTATTAAATTGTTATGAAATGACCAAATATTTGGTCATATAAGTATAATGTCATTATACTCTTAATACAGTGCTTAGACTCATGTCATAAAAGTCTGTGTTTGGCCAAAAATAATAGATATAATAACTCTTAACAATTCTTCATACTATTGAGAGCTTAAAAACACATCATGTGGTTGGTCTGCTTCCTAGTTAACTAAATTTAGTGCTTAATTGAAAGAGAGATTTAAATTAATGTTGAGAAATTCTAGTGTTTGTCTGCATGGTTTTAATACAGTATCCTGAATTTGTTTCTGAGAGAATAAGGCCATTTCGATAAATGTTTAGTAAATTATATTCAGTTGAGTTTTAGTGTCTGTCCTTTGGCATATGAAATAGTAAATATTGAGAAACCAATCTACTCTCAATAAAAGTTTCCTTAATCTAGGTTGAATTCTACTCTACTGAGTTGTTCTTCATAGCGCCCTGAGATAATTATGCAAAACAATTTTGCGAGAAATTTGGTTTCAGACACTTTCATCAGTATAGTTTTCTAAGGTTCTAGTATTGACACTCATTGAAGCACTCAACTTCCTGCACTTCTTTGTTTTCTTTTTCTTTTCCATCATTATGCTAAGGAAAAATAATTTCTGCTGATTTAAGAATCTTATGTCAGGGCAGTAAGTATGCAATTAGCTTTAGTTTAAGTGATAGCAGCCCGCTATAAATAAGATTCTTAATTGTGTTTGCAAGATTAAAATTCAGCCTCCCTGTTTGTTCCCTTTATTTCTTTGGTGGCATTGTGGTATATTCACACTGCTACCTCTAAATGAATGTCAACTTGTTTTACCTCGACTGCAGCCGGTCGATACTTCATTAGGCTGAATTGTCTTGTGCCCGTGAAACCTTGAAGCTGTGGCTTAATTAGCACCCGTATTATGCAGTGGCTCAGACAGCTGTGCTCAGCTGTGTCAGTTTTGAAAAAAAAAAAAAATTTTTTTTTAAGCCATGGCGTTACTTATATCGTGGAAAAAAAAAAAAATGACCACTTATTTTAAAAAACAGCAATATTTGATAAATTAAGCATTACTTTAAAAAAATTGATTGAAATACATGAATATAATAAGTGGAATTTTGAAACTCAAAAAAATTGATTGAAATACATGAATATAATAAGTGGAATTTTGCAACTCTCAGTATTTTACAAAACTCTTTGAAAGGAAATACAATTTTCATGATCAAGCCATTGTGCAGTTTAGATAATTTAAAACTAATGGCGAAATTGCATTCATATGAAAGAGGGGAGAGGGGGGAAAGTGCAGTCAAATGGCAATCATGACAAATGACATCTCTTGTCCAAGAGTCAGTTTTCCTCACTAGAATGATTTGTCATCCTCACTTTTGACATTTTTCATCCTGCTACGAAATCACACTGACAGAATAAGATATTTCTAGACTTAACAGCAGGCCACAGAAGATGGTTTTCATGCCTCCATTTATTTATTTTGGTTGGCTGTTTCAATTTTTATTTTCAAGCAGCTAAACTCTGGACATACAAAACTTCGTTCTAACAGAAGTATTATTGGTTAAACAACTCCATGGAAGGAGAGACTATTTTAAAATAAAATGTGAAATGATATGCACTGTTGCTTAATTGAAAACAAATCTCTCTACTGGTCACATTGAAAATGTACCAAAATACCAAAAGTTTTGTTCAGCCGTGTGTTTAATGAATCATTTAACGGTTCCAGCAGTTTATGCCTAAGTCCTGGAATTGGACCAGTTCCATGGAAAAATAATCAAAGCAAGGAGATTGCTCATCACCTCACAGAGCCACTCCATCTGGATGAGAGGTCGGCCTTAGAACTGGTATTAATTTCCTAGGGCTGTCACAACAAGGCACCCCTGACTTACAGCTTAAAGCGACAGAATTTTATTGTCTCACAGTTTTGGGTAATCCTAAGAGTTTCAAAATTCTGGAGGCTTAATAATCGAAATCGAGGTGTTGACAGGGCTATTCTCCCTCTCGAACTTGTAGAGAAATCTTTCCTCGCTTCTCCCAGCTTCTGGTGGGTTGCCAGCAATCTTTGGCACCCCTTGGCTTGGCAGCTGCAAAACTCCAACTTTCCACAGCCTAGAGGCAAATTTGAGGCTTAAGACAGCCTTCCGAGCTTGAGTCTGAGACTAAGATGGCATCTCTTTCTTTCTCTCTTCCTTTCTCCATTCCTCCCTCCTTCCTTCCCTCCCTCCCTCCCTCCCTCCTTTCCTTCCTTCCTTCCTTCCTTCCTTCCTTCCTTCCTTCCTTCCTTCCTTCCTTCCTTCCTTCCTTCCTTCCTTCCAAAAACATCTGCTGAATAACTACTGTATGCCAGGAAACCAAGCTAGTACTTGAGGATATTGGATCCATAAGAAACTTCCCTTACCTACATCGCAGTTCAGTTTACCAGTGATGAGTTGGCGTAAAACATTTATGGGAACTGCAAAGGTTCTCTAAAACATACTTCTCAAGGTCTAGTGGGCATATAAATCACTTGAGAATCTTCCTGAAATGCAAATTTGAGATGGTAATTCTGTTTTGGAGCCCAGGATTCTGCATGTGAAACAAATTTCCAGGAAATGCGATTGTTAGTGTTTTGTGGTGCACTCTTTGAGTAGCAAAGTTAAAGGCGTGAGTAGAAGAGAAAGGATTAACTCTACTTAAAGATCTGGAAACTCTTGAAGAATATGGTTCCGTGTGATTTACACATTACAGAACCAGCAGTAGGTTGTTACATATAGAACAGGGGCAAAGCATTGCAAAAGGTAAAGACAAATGCTGACGGAATGACCTGGACGGCAGTGCTGGGAAAGTGAGGGGTCCAGAATGGAAGGGAAGAGAATATATTGACAGCTGAGTTGCAGCTTTGCAGACCAGTTAAAGAGTATAAACTTAGCCCTCGTCAGTGGAGAACCAGAGCAGTGTCAAGCAGAGTAGCCAGGTGTCATGGAAAGATTCAGCAGCAAGAATGTCAGTTAGAATTTGTTGTTATCCACTGAGTGGCTCCTGGGTGCCAGGTGCTGTTCAACTCATTCATGAACCACTAGTGAACAAGACAAAGTCTCTGCCCAATGGGATGTCCGTTCTGGTGGGAAGATACATTCTTAAGAAAGCAAATTATCTTTCTATGAAGAGGCATGAATAAATAACATGAATTTAAAATGCCAATTCGATGGAAGGAAAGTAGGACATAAGAGTGATATCTCCACAGAAAAATAGAACAGATAAATCCATCTGCATACATCAAGATGAAATGTACACTTCCGGTGAAGTCCGTGGAGAAATTGGTGATAAGTTCTTAGAATATTAAGCAAATGAAAAGATGTGCAATCAACTCTAAGATAAACTAAAAGCATTATAAAAATTAAATATAATTGCATACCACATGACTCAACTGTGCATAATATAAACAACATCATCATCATCATCATCTAAACATGATGACTGGTTTATCCAAAACTGTTAGGATAAGAGATAGAAGTTTAGGAGAGTAAGAGAGCAAACTTTTTATTTTTAATTTTAAGAAGTCAAGTGATAACCTGTAAAGCAAAAAAAAAAAAAGAGAAAGAAAAAGAAAAAAAAGAAAAAAGAAAAAGAAATAATAGAATTAGCTGACTATTTAGAAATATGAAGCTAACTGGCAAAAAAAAAAAAAACAGATAAGAGTTGATAGTGGTTGATACTAGGGAACACAGGTGTAGCAGGAGACTACTACTTTTCACCGTAAGTCATTTGAAATGTAAATTTATATGCGTTTACTACTTTAAAAATAATGAGGAAACTGTCGTTGGTTCCCAACCTTGGGAGTCCCAGCGAGCATCCTTTGGCCATAGTGTGCTCATACTGTAATTGTTTTTATAAAAGTCCTGCTGGTAACACTGTACGGAAGATTTTTTCTCTGTGACCGTGAAATATGTTTTTGGAAAATTGCCTCTCTGTGTGTGCATGTGCGTATGTACTCGTATGTGTGTGTGTGTGTTTCCTGGGATACTTACTAGGAACTGTTCATAAATTAGTCCCTGAGCTGATTAGGCATCATTGTTCTCATACAGTTATGTCTCGAACTGAAAGATACTTTCAGCTCTAAAATTCTGTTAGTTTTTAAGTGATCAAGTTCCTTTTCTGAAACATTTCTTCTTTTTGACCAAATTTTAACATTTTCAGAGAAAAGTCAGCCTTAAAAGTAGAATTCAGTTTTTCTGAAAATCAAACAAAATCTGGCACGCCCATCTGCTTTATTCGGTTGTTGATTTCTTGCATCATCTCTTTATACCTGGACTTAGTTTAGTGTGTATTTACTCTGTGCCAGACTCTGAGTTCTCGTTTGAAGATATGACAGTACATCACCTGGACTCTACTTAGAGCACTATTTCACCTTATAGAGCACTATTTTCCCTTAATTCTTAACCTTTTTTTTTTTTTTTGTCTTTGAATATTTAGGACTTATAGTATAAAATGACTTAGTTGATTTGTCTTTGAGTTATATTTTTAAGTTTCTCTTTTTGTTTCTGTGATGTTACAGCATCTGGTAATAATATAACTTTTCTATTATGTTATCTGGTTCCATTAATGTAAATGCTAATTTCATTTAGAAAGATAGCTTTATTTGCTTTATTCAGTGAATACTGCCTAAATGAATATGAAAAGAACATTTAGAAGGTTCATTTATCATTAGCTCCTCTTTGTATCCTTCAGTGAAACATCATAACTTTTAGAGGTCCCAGCCACATTTTATAGACTATCTCATACATAAATTCTAAACTGATGCAAGCATATATGACTTCTAAAACTTAACACATAAAAAAAAAAACTTCTTGTGTTTTTTGTTGCAAAAATTCTAGGTATTATAGTCTAAGTTTATATCTTAGAGGATTAGTGTGTCCACAAGTAGCTGCTGCTCTTCTCTTATCGTCTAGAGTTTGCAAAGTATTATCCAGATTTTAGAAGTGATGCTTATATCCGGAGTTGTGCTTTGTAGCTTACAACTGAAGGATTTGTTATTCTTTATTTGAAAATATTTCAAATTTTGATAATCACTTTCAACCCTACCTTTAAACGTTTCTTGAAATATTAAAAGCACAGGCTTAAAATATTTTTAAAGTATTTATAATGGGCTTTCGATATTTCTTTTACATTCTTACAATGGTCTTTTGAAGTGGCTGGACAAACTCCTAGAAACCAAGAAGAGGATATAGGTAGGTGAAGATGGTTTTTTAGTTAGAGAAAAATGAACTAGTCTACAAAAGACGCTGAAGAAAAAAATTAAATTATTATATGAGACATTCACGCATTCGCCTTGGCTGCCTGCATGTTGTCTTCCAAGAGACTTCATTTCAAAGGCATGGAAAGGTCGACGCTGGGAGCAGAGTGACGTCTAGTAGTTTTGGGGGTCACTTCACATGGCTCTTCTCCTTGGCAGAATATGCAGGTGAAGAAACTATATTGGAGGAAATGATGAGAGTTGAAAGAAGGGAAAGAAAAAGAGCCCTTATACCATCTCTTTTCTGAGCTTTGCCGATATATTTATGAGGATAAACAGATAAGTTCCAGAAGAAACCAGAACCCGTCCCTTTGAATTTTAAATAAGAATTAATCACACAGGCCAGTTCCCCAGAAATCCCTGTGAAGTGAGAAAAGCAGCGATAAAATTCTTCGTTTGGTAGAAGAGAGTGGCTAAACCACGAATCTGTGCCTATCAAATGGTCTATATCTTGCATTCTCCATTTACCACAGGAATACAAACCACGACTCAAAGGGAGAATTTGGTGAGAAACGGCTCTTGGGAGTTGCAGGGTTGGGGACGGCGAGTAGAATGTGGCTGGATTGGCCAACCTTGTAAACGGATCACTGAAATTTTATTGATTCTTGCTATGTTTAAGTATATACCCATCATATTATTCTTGGAGAAAGTAAGCACAAAACAGTAAAATTGATTGTCAGAAATGTGAAATTCTGTACAGTGTGTCACCATTGCTCCCAGGGAAGCAGTGCAGTTTTTGATGATAGGGCTTAAATTCACCTGCCGTTTCTCTCCATCAATGTCACCCGGTGTGGGGATCAGGGAAGCTCAGGAGCTCCAGAACAGTTTATAAAGTCGTCTCTAGCAACTTGGATTTTCCATGAAGATTAAAGCAATTGGGAGAATAATATAATTTCCATGTAATGTAATAAATGTGATAATGTATGAATGACCAAAATAATAAAATGTCAGTAATGAAAAAATATACAATGTTGAAGAAAAAATAAAAATTTGGATTACACTACAACATTGGCAATCTCTGCCAAGCTGGTTTATGAAGAAGCATGCTGATAGAGATAAATTCTGTTCTTTCCAGAGCTATGTGTGCTGGGAGAGATAATCATCCGCATACATTAGTGAGGCTTTGGTAGCATTTTAATAATTTGAGATGTTGGATATAAAGTAATTTTTATGGGTTATTTCTAGCATACTGGCTCTGCCAAACTTTGCACTTGGTTTTAGGAAGATAGTTCAGGCATTCATTAATGAATGTTTGCTACTCACAAATAGCCGATTTCTGCCTTACACTGAAATACTAAAAACATGTGGATTTTGGATGAATGTCTAGAGTGTATTGCACATGTTATTATTTACACATTGAAAAGGAAGCCTGTACAGCGATCTCACATGGTGTTGCATTGTTTCTATCTTCTTTAAGAAATATGCCTTAAATTCGATAATTTATAACTACAAATCTCACTTCCAGATAAAAATGTTTGAATTTATTTTTAATTTTATATGGGTTATATATGACCTTTTATCCATAGCCAGCCATTTATATCTTAAAATTTACCTTTATAGTTAAATTCAATTTTTCATTCATTAAAACAAATAGTTCCTATTATGTCAAAGTATGGAGAGACACGTTACTAAATGAAAATTTTACATAATTTTTAAAAAATTATTTTAGTCAAAAAAATCTTTAGAGAGTTTTGTGATTCAATTTAAAAAACAATGTTAATGGCATCACTCTCTCCCTTACTTCACATTCAAAGCTCATTTGCGGTTATGATTTAGTACTTAAAATATACTGAAACATATTAGCATCAAAATCTTCTCAGAGCAAAGCTGTCTTGCACACTGTGAACTATTTTGTGATTTCAGGTATAAGGAGAATGTGACATGGCACAGGGCATCTGACCTAACCTGACTCATTTTTGCCAAAAGAAAGCCAGGAGAGAGAGAGATGGTTCTTTTACCATTTTTTCTGGTCGTGGTTTACTCCCTCGTCACACTCATCTTTTCAGATAGTAGTTTTCATGTCTTTTTTTTAAATTAATCATTTCAACATTCTTTACTACATAGTTTTGTACAACCACTTTTGACAAATTTTGTTCGAGAAGAATCATTATTGGATTTACTCATATACACATAGTACTAATGATTTGTACTTGAAAAACACTTTAAATTAGTCATAAAGCCCAAATGTCATTATCCTTTAAACAAATAACAAAGACAAAATGCAAGAGATGTTCTAATTCATGATGACAATTAAATTAAATTTCGTTTATGGAGGAGAACAGGAAGGATATGAAATATAAAAGCAGATGCAAGTTTGGTGGGGACTTGAGCAAACTTTGTGTTTCATTGGGATTATAAATGGCTTTTAGGTAATAAAACATCTTGCCAACATTAAAACAAACAAACAAAAAAAACTGAGTTTTATTACTGTCAAACACATTAAAGCCTTTGGAACTGCTTGTATGGCTTGTCTTGTAAATTAGTCTTTACAGCTTTATTGAGATACATGTCATATACCATAAAATTCATCCACTTTAAATGTACAGTTCAGTGGCTTTTAGCATATTCACAGAGTTGTGTAGCCATCCCCACAATCTAAGTTTAGAAGGTTTTTATTATGCCTAAAGAAACTTCACACACAGGAGCCGTCGTCATTCTCCAGTCCTGTTGTTCCCAGCCTCCAGCTCCCGCCCTCCCTGCCACTCAAACCCTGGGCAGCCCCTAATCATTGACTTTCTGTCTCTATGGATTTTTCTATTTTGAATATTTCATTTAAATAAAATTATGCAATGTATGTTTTTGTGACTGTCTTCTGTCACTTAGCACTCTGCTTTCAAGGCTCATCTATGTTGTAGCAGGTACCAATACTTTTATTATTATTATTATTGAGTAATATTCCATTGTATCAATATATCACATATATATCCATTCATGATTAAGGGAAACATGGGTTGTTTCCATTTCTTTGGCTATTATAAACAATGATGACATGAATGTTCATGTGCAGGTTTTTGCATAGACAAATGTTTTCGTGAGAAGTACTATTGGACATTATTTTTTAAAATTTTATTAAAAAACACCTATTTCTAAGGGGCCCAGAGAACACGAACCAGACAAACACAAATAAAGACACACCTGAGCACATTACATCCAGATAGTTGACAACTAAAAATAAAGAGAATATATTAAAAGCAGCCGGAAAGTAAAGACACTTTGTATGCTGGGGAAAATTATTAGAATCAAGGCTGCCCATTCACATCTAACAAAATATCGATTGGATTTATTACAAGTATATATACAATATAAAAAAATATTAAAGAAAGTTCTTCGGGTGGCAGGAAAATGATACCAGGTGAAAATTCAGAACCATGTGAAGGGAATGGTAGCATTAAAAATTTAAAAGATATGGGTAACTAAAAGGACTATTTTCAAATATATACATATATAACTGAAAACAAAATTGACCGTTAATAGCAAAATTGTTAATGCATTGCAAGGATTATATGTAGAAATAAAATATATGACTACAGTTGACAAAAGATAGAGTAAATAGATGGTACATGTGACTTAAAATATAAAATAGACTGTGATATAAGTTAGTATATTTTAATTCAATAAGAAAACACATAATAAAGAGGTATATTTTAAAGATCCAAAAGAAAAGATGTAAAAAAACGACTGAAAAAATAAAAGTCAGGAAAGGAAGAATAAGAGAACAAATAACAGGACAGTTAGAAAACAAATAGGACAGTATACTTACACCCAGTCACATCCATAGTTATATTAAATATGAGTGAATGAAACACTTCAGAGTGTGTCAGACTGGATAAAAAAGCAAGTTCAAAGTATATACTGTCTGAAAAGAGACACAAACACATAAGTAAACGAGGTTAAATTGAAAAAAAAAATGGAAAATGGCATGCAATGTAAAGTCCAACATAAGAAATATGAAGTAACCTTATTAATATCAGAAGAAATAGGTTTTCAAACAAAGAATGTTACCAAATTTAGAGCAGGATATTTCATAATGATGAAAGAGCCAATTAATCATTAAATTAGATGATAAGATATCTAGAAAATATTAATATTTGATGCTTAACATGTTTCTGAACTAGAACTTGTCAGAATATGGCCCACAGGCTGCCACACCATCGTGCCTCTTCGCTTCTATAATGTCTGTTATTGTGTTCATGCTACAACTGCTCATGTCATCACTCATCCCAGAAATGCAAATTATACCCACCGAGTTACCACTTCATACCCTAAAATAGCTAAAGTTACAACACACAGGACCAATATTGACAAGGATATGGAGCAATAAGAACTCTAGTAATGGCCTGTGGAGTATAAATACTACAGCTACTTTGGAAACTGTAGTAGCAGCTGCACAGATAAACATATTTGTCAAAACTCATAGAAGTATACATTAAAGTCTGTATTGTAGGTAAACTTATTTCAATTAGTAAAAGTACTAGAGGTTAAAAAAGTGTGTGGAATGAATGCAATACAAAGAGTAGCAGTGTTCAGAAAAAATCTACAATATATTTACATGTTTCCGAAATCTGAAATGGAAACGCATGAGGTGTTCATCAAAGATGTAAATGAAAAGAAACTAAATATTATTCAAAAGTCAAGAGAAATATCTGCTGCACCTCAATCTTGTAAAGTAAATAAGATTTAGATGAAACTACAAGAAATTCATACTAGTGGAAATTTGTTAGGGAAAAAAAACAAGAAAAAACATAAAATATTAATTACAGGTTATCTGCAAACATGATTCAATTGAATTAACACATAAAATACCTAAATATTAACTATATTTAGTTGTACAAAAATCTAGAAAGCAAAGCCTGTAATAGATCAGAAATTGATGTGAAATGGCTCTCAATCAATCTCAAACTTGTTTTCAGATAATGTCTAAAGAAATAGTTATTGGGCATTGTCATTAATTATACAATGACTATAAAATAAAAGGTAATATTTTACTGAATACTAATTACTAAATGATAATATTAATAATTCTGGGAAATGATTAAACTGTTCCTTTTTTTCTTTAATTTTAATTGAGGTATAATTGACATAAACAGTTTCAGTTGTACATCATAATGATTCAGTATTTATATAGATTACTATTTCTTTTATATTTAATAACTTCTAGGTATAGAAATAACACATTTGTGGAAGACGATTTTAAAAATATGAGAAATTCAAATAAAATTACCGTACTTCTTTAAGGTATTATTTTTTTGTTTATTTTCTTAAATCTCAAAAAAATGCATTAAAAATATGAGTTTTTTCCTATAGAATTGTACTCACGCTTTTTTATCCTAATTCTCCTCTAAATGGAAACTTACCTTCTGGTTTTTTAGGGGAGCGATTATCTCTTTCTTACTCCACATGACTCTGATGGGAAAAGCCCCACACCCTTGGCCTCAAGAGTGGGCATAAGCTTAAACTAGCAAATTGAACATTTCCCTAGGATATACCCTACGGAATTCTTTAAAACCTTCTTTGGATACAACTCCAGGGAAGAAAATCCTTGCCTTGATGTTTGCTAAGCCCCCTGATATAAACTTGGGAGTTTCTGTGGGCAGCCCTGACCCCATGGAAAAATGCAGTCTGCCAGCACTCCGAGCAAGAACGCCAGAGAGCAGGATAAAGGGAAAAAAACACTCAGGCATCTGGTAAATGGTAGACATGGCAAAAATGTCCGACTTCAGTGTAAATTTTAGCTACAGTACCGCTCCTCTAGGACTATGTATTTATGTGTTTATAATTAAAGCAATCTTTTAACTTTTTCAAAAAAAAAAAAAAAATAATGTGGCGAGTCGTTTTAAGCGAATATCCAATTAGAGCATTTTTTCAGTTCAAATATATATTTAAAAATCTGGGTGTGCTGCTTACACCATTAACTTGCATTACCCCTTTTAGCCTCATATTTTCAAGTGTACATATATGATCTTCAGTTTGCAATTTCTTTACTTAATGCATTTTTTTCAAACAAGAATTTTAACACATGAGTAACTGTTGTTGAAACGGCTCAAGTTGACAAGGACTTTTTCCTTGGCCAAACTGGTCAAGCTCCTTAGTCTTCTTCTAGACCTGTCTGGACACTTCCTTGTTAAATCCAGCTTTGACAAAACCCTGCTGGGCCAGTTTAGCAAGAACCCACCCGCCCCTTGGTGTTTGATTACCTCTGACATGCCCACAGGCTCCTCACCCTCCACCACTCTCCACTCCCCTACCCTCCCACCCCCCCACCCCCTCACCCCCCCACCCCCCACCCCACCATTTGCAGCAGCAGTCCTGATAGACGGCTTTGCCAGAACCCCGCCTTGACCATGATGTTTCCTCTTAGTAATTTTCCATCCACTGACCCCCATCCTACTTATTGGCTGTGAACTCGCACTTGCCCATTCTACATTTGGCATTGAGCCCAGTCTCTTCCCCAACTAGAAGACTCTGTTACAGTGGAGCTTTTACCTACTGCAATGGTCTCGAATAAAATCTGCCTTACCGTATGTAACAACTGTCATGGATAATTTTCCTTTAACAGTGTATTAACATAGCTTCACTGTTGTTTGATTATCAAGCCTCTTAATTCAAACTTTAATTCTGGTTATTATGGGAGAACTTTCATAATCCTAATAAAGCATATTAATGAACTATGTCTAGTATATAGAAAAGTATAACGTAGTGATAAATAGTAGGAATTTTGGAATCAGGCAGACCGGGTATGACCTTGTATCACAGAGGTAGGCGTAACCTGCTGTAAACTACTGACCATCGTTGTCAATTCTGTCATCTGTGAATGGCACAAATTTAACATTTGCGAGGACTAAATCAGACAGCAAATGAACCAGCTTTTTGCTCAACAAATATCTCAGCCCATCCTTCCTAGGTTAGTAGTAAGGACCCAGGTGTAACAAGCCACATGGGTACCTAGCCTGTTCCTCTTTTGCAGGTGTACATAGTTCTCCTATGATGTTTTATTCCACAGAATATCGGCAGTGGTGATGTATAAAGGTTCAGGTCTTGCATATAGAAAGTAGAATGGCCTCTCCATTTCTCTCCTTCATGTGCACGAACGTATATTTAAATATTATATATACTTACATGTGTATATGTGTGTATTACTTGCATGTTTGTATATGAAATAGCATCCTTAAATGATAGTACCACCTAATATTTAGAAGGCCATCTGTAATCACATTACTTCTACAGTAAGTGATGTGTGAACCATAATCAGGGATTGAGAAATTCCTCAGAGATCTGATCTGAAGCAAAGCCATTATGAATTGCCCATGCATTGAAATTTAACCTCTCGTCCCCATGGAAAACTCAAGGAATTAGTATTCAGTATTATTAGATAAGAATTTAAATACATGATTTGCCCATGACTTTAATACAATTTAGATTGTAAATTATAAGATATTATGTACCACAATTATACTACATAAATAATGGATAGGAAGAATCAAGGTAGAGAAAATTATTGTATCAGTAATTTAAAAAGATCTAATTTGATATAGTCAGGAAAAAAAATTCTTTAAGGCAATGTTGTCTACACTGCTAAATGGATTGGGAATTTAAAGAAAAAAACTTATAAGTAAAATTACTTTCTGTAGGTCTATAAATGCCCCATAATTTTTCAGAGCAATATATATTCTCTAAATGGATAATTAAGATGTAATTATACTTCATTGACTATTGTTAAGCCATTGGGAGATGAAGGAATAGTTTAGACATTATCTATAAGGTAAACAGACATTAAGGTATTTATTTGGAGTCATTAAAAATAGTCATTTAAATTATTAAGCTTAATTTATATTATCAGTGGACACAGGGCCACAAAACAGAAATGAAATAATTGTTCAGTGAGACATAATAAATAAATGCTTATCTTTGGCAATGCTAAATGAATGAAGAATGAGCTCTAAAATAGGTATAATAATTATTTGCATAAGAGTAAATGGTCTTATAAATAATACTTGCCAATGTTAAATAACTAATGAAAAATTATGTTAAACGGCGCCTTAGGCAATGTTATAGTTTCCGTCTAAATCACATTCATTTTGGTCTTAGTTTTTCTTTCTCTTCTCTACCTCTCCCTTTTATGTCAGCCCAGTATAATCTGACTTTTGACCCCACCATTGTAGAAAAACTGTTCATTCAAAGCTCAAATAATGGCATCTTCTTAGCCAAACTGAATTAAAACAATTTTACCTCTCTGTCGCATATTCTCAAAACTCCCTCCTCCCTGAGCATCTGCGGTTCCACTTTTGTTTCCCTAACTGTTCCTTGCAGTCTTCCCTTACTCGTAGATGCCCCGGATTAAGATTCTGTTCTGTAAGCGTTCTCATCAATTCACGTGGCTTTCATGATCACGTACATCCTGACACATTTCATAATGTAGACTAAATCACTCAGTGGGTTTTGTTGATTTTAGTTTCTATAAAATACTGCCGAATTTGTTTCTGGTGGTCATCCACTCCACTACATTATTTCAGGAGCTTCTGATCTCTTCTCTTAGTAATTACTCTTCTCAGAGACATTTTAGCAAGTTTAACAATAGCTCCTCATTATCTACAGAATTAAAAAAGAAAGAAAGAAGAAGACCATGATACATACTAGCCATCTACTTAATGCATTAGGGTATATAGTACCATGCACTGTTTGTGCATCATGTTGATGCTAATAACTAGCTCAGTGGGAGTTTAACTTAAACCTCTCTCTTTAAGATCATACTCCTCCTCTCACAGCCTCAGTGAATGCCAAACAAATCATGGTACATACAAACCTTCAGAAGCAGACCCGCTGGGACAGACAAGGGTATCTACCTCCCCAGCAGCCATCTCCGACTCTTTCATCTCTTGCCCTCTTTGTCATGTGGTGGAGGCAGATACATCCTCTTCCCTTCTCCCACTGCAGGTAGAAGTGATCATGTGATTCAGCTTTGGACAAAGAAACCCCGAGGGTTGTCTGGACCCAAGTTCTCTCTAGGATAAAGAGAGAGATGTCTCTAAGGAGATCCACTTTTGCTCTTACTGATCTTTCTGCTCTGGTCATTATAAGAACACGGCATGTGAAACTGCAAAGGCCACCATTTGACCACAGGTGACAAGCCCAGAGATAAAAATCAACACTTTTATGTTGGAGGGGACGGATGGAAGTACTTAGATTCTTGATGACATCAGCAACCCCTCTAACTCTGGATTACTGGTTGAGTAAATAATGTGTTTTTTCTCCCATGGTTTAAGCCAGTGTTAATGGTTTTCCTGTTATTTGTAGCATAAACTATATCAAATGAGCAGCTACTATTTCACTCTCATCTATTTTAATTCTTGCCAGTGTGCCATATCTGCAAATAGAATTAAATAGCCTTTCTCAAGCATGATAAGCATTTTCACATCTACGTTTTTTGTAGGATAGTTTCCTGCTCAGGTTCTTACCCCATACTTATTTTTCTGAATAACTCCTATCTCCTCCTTTTGATATGTAGTAAAACTCACCTCTTTCACATCTGTCATCTGTATGATCAAATTCTTCTGTTAGCATGGTTCATTGGGAAAAAAATTGGGAGAGGGACATGTAAAATTGTATTTGCACGGTTGTCAACCCTCTTGGATTCTGTTTCCTCAAGGTTGAAGATTCTATTCACGTGTCACTCCCATTTGAACAAGTGCCCCTATTAAAACTCCAGAAGTGCTAGAGGAATAAACAAATTCAAAAGTTTTAGTCATTTTGGGGGTTTTATTTTAGCTTTTCTCATTTTTTTTTTTTTTTTTGGTTATTTCATTTTCAATAGGTCAAAACTATTTCAAAGAAAATTTCTAGGTCACTTTCTAGAATAATACATTGCTAATGGAATTGAATATGAACCTGTCATATTAAAATGGATCTATTTAAGAGAAAATTCCTTTTCTCTGAAATATGAGGAGATCTCTGGGTTTTGGCTTTATATCAAGAAAGTCAGCAGCTGTATCCTTAAATCTGCTTCATCTGAAGCTACAAGATACGATTAGGTAGGCAAGCTTCCTATTGTACTCCTGTGTTTCCTTTCTCGTGAGACTTATAATTTATCGCTACATTAAAATAGCCAATTAGTCTGTCTTCCTCATTAGATTTTAAGCTCCTTGCAGTCAAGCACTTGGTCTCATTTACTTGTGTTATCACCCACATTTTGCACATTGCCTGGCTCATATTTACTAACATAAGAATACCTTTCTTTCAAATTTATTCTTGTTATAATATCAAAACACTTCATCTCTACAAGCTTAAAGTATTTTTTAACATTTAATGTCAAATGTGCCCATATAAATATTCTGTAATTGCATTGAATAGCTTTCCAGAAAAGTCTACCTTAATTAATATTCCATAGTTTTGTTACTTACTAATTCAGTACAGATGTCTTTTAAGAGAAGCAGAGGACTGGGTTGGCAACGTTGTTATTTGCCCAGGAAAGGGTGGCTCAGACAGGACAGGACCAAGCCTACCCCTGGGGACTACACCCAGCTCTACAGGGCGTTAAGCCCTCACCAGTTTCTGAAATCTCCTCTCAAAGACTGCAAATCGCATCTCCCCAGGGTTTACAATCCCTGCCAGTCTGTAAACCAGCAGGTATCAATTCTGCCTCTAATTTATAATTACTGGGTCCACATCTCAACAAGATAGATCAGACATTATTGAGATTAGCTTTATTTAATTAGTAGACATGCTTCTCTATAAATATATAATAGTACAGTTCTGTGTATAATGTCACGAAGCCTTCAGGTTTCTGTTCAGTTCCCCCCTCCCCAATTGTTCTATAATTCACTTCCTGGGTCTACATTCTGCTATAGCTTATTATCATTAACATTAATAATGCTCAGTTCTATGCATATTTTTAGAGAAAATTTGTTTTTTGCTAGAAAAAAACACAAGGCGAGTAGGTTATGGAATGGAGACTGTCAGATCTTGAATTCTTATCCCTTCTCTGAGAACAGTCCCTATTATTAATGTATATTATTACTTCAAGTATGTCAGAAAAGGAGACAAACAGTCAGAGGCAGGAATTTCTCCCTAATTCACTCTGCCTAGCCAGCAAAATGTAACGCAAAATTATTCAGGGGAAAAATACAATTTTCTGTCATCTCTGTCATATACTGATAACAAAGCTACAGGCTAATATGTTTTGATATTTTTGTCACTCGTTTATCATGTGACCTTTCATGCTAGCATTAATACAGCTGAGGGACAGAGCAGATACACTGAAATAAGGGTGTGGAGAAGTCAGATTGCTTCTCTAACAACCAATGGTCAGTCACAGCAATTTATGTTTTTTTCCAGTATAGCCCTGACTGAAGAAGAAGAATTGTTATTCAAATTTGATATTACTGTGTAGGTTCTGCCACCTAGAATTTGCAACTTTTAGCAATGACGGGAATACTGGAGGGTTAATAAATTTCCCTTTGAATTATGATATTAATGCAATACAACGTGCCTATTCAGATATTCAGAGGATATATATGAAAAAAAATGCAACCTAGACGTTGGAACATTGACTATTAGTCATATTCTGATTTGGTAAACCCAGGGAGCGCATTAAAATATGATTGTTAAAATTGCTGTGCATGTGTTCAGCAAACACTGTTGATATTTTTAAAGTGTAGAGGAACCAGAATCATTCTTGATACTGGGGAGTGCGGTACGGACATCTGAAAGTTTAATACATCTTGTGTTTTCTTTGATGATAAATGGCACCTGATTTAAATTTGCATGCAGCCTAACACCATTTCTGGCAATGGTCTCGTTTTTATGTTGCTCGTGGAGGCCAGACTATTAAAATTCCAATATAAAACTAATTTATACTTGACATTAATGAGTTAAGAAATGTTTTATATAGTACATCAGGGCAGGGAAAGAAACTTACAGGGATATACTGAAATCAAATTATGTCTGAATACCACCATTATGTACAAAAATGAAAAAAACCCTTTTCCAATCTTAGCTAAGCGCTAGTACAGAACTCTATGTTTTTAATGTTTATATTAAAGCAACCATTTTGCTTTCTTTTATACCGCACAGAAATGTGATAATATAAAGTATTAAAATTTTAAAATGTGCATGTTAAATGTTATGAAAAAAATTATAGGGTTTTGTTACAAAATTATTAAGATTAATTTAAACTATCTCATTAAGCAAAAAAAAAAAAAAATTCTGTCTCTTTGAAGACTATTTGAAAAATACAAATAAATCAGAAAATGACCTTTCCAAAAGAAAAAAGAAAACAAGTAAGGGTGACAGTTTTATATATAAGAATTGTTAAGTAGGTCCCAGAGAGACTGTGAACATGTATAGTGAATTCTTAAATCTTATTTTAATATGTATTGTATAAGTTACAGAGCATGTTTTAGGCTTAAAACCAGTATTTATTTACTAATTGGATAAAACCACCAGTATAATGGTTTTTAAAAATTAATTTTATTCTGAATTTTTGCTTATATTATGCTTATCTTACTATTATTGCAAAATAAGATGAATTTCATACTTCAAATCAGTTTTATAAGTAGAAATCACTTGTGTGTGTATTTTCTTGGAAATATATTCTACTTGTAAGTTCATGTAATTTTTTAGAGATATTTCATGTTTATTGCATAATTTAATTTAAACTTGCATGCATCTGTAAAAATGTGCTCATACCATAAGCAAATGTAGAACATTTTAGTAAAATAGTGAGTCTATCCATGTTAATCATTAGAGAATTTCAGGAAAGTGTTTGTTTTGTAAATCATGGAATTGTTTTCATTGCATGGTTTCTAACAGACTTCATTAACAAATACCAACTGTATCATACACTATATAAAAATTAAGATTTGACTTTTAGAAGGTGGCATGTAAGTATATTTTAATATAATGTTCAAGTCTCACACTGTATTCTTTCATTATACTGTACTCAAGCAAGGATTTGCTGAGACGAATTTTCATCTGGCTTTTCTATCATGACACAGAACTTTGACATGGGAGAGAGAGCCAGTTGGAAGGTGAGGGTGGATTCAGTGTGTGCTCGTTTCATCCCCTGAATCCCATGAACAGACGAATCACCAAACTGAATTTTATAAAATTCCTTTTTTCATTTATATCTCAGGAGAGTGAGAAGTTGGTTATGAGAAGAAAGTGGAATGGGTTGGGGAAAGGAAAATAAATAGAAAGGTCTCTACTCTCCAAAGGCAAATAACCTGCATATGAAGCAAAGACATCCAGAGACGTTTGTGTTAGGTTATTCCAGAAGGGAATTAGGCTTAGCCTCTAAAAGGCTTAGCCTCTCGGGGATGCAAACTTAATACATAAATGCTTGCCTAATAATCATTTAAGGTAGTTTATGGAAATAGTCTCTGTCATTAGCATAATTGAAAGGACTTATTTTTTCTAACATATAAATCTTATCAAATAAAATAATATACTGCTTTCATTGAAATCTTTAAAAAGTTACTTATATATATATATATATATATTTTTTTTTTTTTTTCTGCTGTTGTGGGTAGAGGATTAATGGTGGGTGCAAAGCTAAAGAGAACAAGACCCCTAAGTTAAGCTTCCATATATAGCTTTAGTAGAAAATGTGTTCTGCTTCCATTGCAGTGGTAATATTATTATAAAGCTATGAAATAAAGGCTTCCTCCACCCCCCTCCCCACCCCCCACTTCTATGATCGTATGCTTAGCAGAAAACAGTGATTTCAAGTCTGGTCTTCCTGTTTGCATGTAAATAAAGGCAGAGTCACAAACAAAGCCAACAACCTCACATACTCCTCTTCAGTGGTTAAGGATGGAAAGCCTGCCTGCTACCAATCAGCACGTGGTTGCTATGGTTACAAGGTCAGGAAATATGCCTTTTCCCCAGTTGTCCAAGGCTTGCACATGTCACTTTTGAAACTATGAATTTTATATACAGGTCAGGAGATGCATACCAAAGAAATAAACAGTGAACTGGACCATAATGACAGCTAACGTTCAAACGTCCTTGGGTTTTTAAATATCTGACCAAACACATTCTGTTATTTTGAATGGATTGGGTTTTATTTGTTTGTTTGTTATATAGGTTTTTGAACATTTTTTTCTATAATGACATTTTATGTACAATACCTCGTTATTGTAAGCATGCATTAATAACTTGTTTCAGAAAAGTGTTATCTTTTTCTCTTGGTGAAACTATTTTAAATGACAGCAGTGGAATATCATACATATATCATGTAATCCCATGGAACATATGAACAGAGTACAAAAACTGCTCTGCAAAAATTAAGATTGTTATGTTATCTCTGAACAACGTGGGGCTTAAGCTATTAAGTGGAGTGTTCTTTTTTAAAAAAGAATGAGTGTTTCTATATTCATAATGCCAAATTCATGAGTTTTTAAAAATATGCTTAAAGGCAAATTGAAAATTAGGAAATTATAAAAAAAATATTTATGAATTGATGAAAAATCTGTTGAATAAATTAGTTACAGACCTCTCAAGGGAACTGGTGCTTTGCAGCATGTAAAGCAGGTCAGGGAAATTTGGTAATAATTATTTAAGCATTGGCATTACTTAAATTTCCTTTTCCTTTTTATAATAATTTGTTACTAATCTTCTATTAATATTAAATGAATATATTAAATATTAATGCAGATGAGTTTCAATTTAGAGAAAGGATCGTTATTATTTCCTTACTTTAAAATATATGCTATTTCATGAACTCTAGGAAAAAGAGCAAATGTATTTCAAGTGAAATGATGCAACATTATTTACAAAGTAGTAGGTAATTGTTTCAATGCAAATGTGCTTTACCAAAATGCTTTACCTGTAAATACACATCTTTATATCCTAAATCCATATCAATGGGACTCAGGAGATGCCTACCCATTTGAAGTATGACTAATGTGTGCCATTTAAATAAGAAGCTATAGTTTGTCATATATTTCACATATTTTAAATGACTATCGGGCAAATGTGATTAAATAGTTTTATAAGAATCATATACAACTTTATAACAGATATTTTTCTTTTCATAATAGAAATCACTGACTTTGAACATCTTTTCCATTTGAAATGGATTTTACGTTCTCTTAATTGATTAAAGCTTAAAAATAGTCCTAAAATACAATGGAAAACAGTATTGGCCTTTTTTTCTTTTCTTTTCCTGGAATGCCGCTTCTATTCAAATGTACATTTTCTTTTTTTCTGTTTCCCTCTCTCTTCCTTCTCTCTCTTTTGGGTCAAGAAAGATAAGTCCTTACCTTGATAACAATCCTTCCTATTTTTTTTAAACTGAAAGCAGCATTCAAATGAGAAACTTAGTCCATTTCTTTTCAACAGGCAATTTACCCCATGATGAGATATGCTTTCACTTATTTTTCTTTGACATTCTAGCATCTAGCAGCACAGCAGGTATCTGGAGGGTAGGCTTCAAATAAAGGATAACTACATTCTTACATTAATAGATGCCATTGTACAACTATGTCATATTATTGTAGCATTTAGTTCCTTTAATTGTGCTTTTAAAATTATACATGATAAGCTGATTCAGACAAAGCGAGAGAAATATCAGAATCAATTCTGTTATCGTTATTGTTCTATTTATACACATCTGCTTACATATGCACTAGTTGTTTGCCAGGCATGATTCTTTAAAATTGAGAAATATTCTGGACCATTTTATTTATATATAGTAAGGCTCAAAGTACTTAAACTTCACTGAATTGACACTTTAAGTATTATATTTGTCTTATGGGGACAGAAAATATGCCAGCAAATAAAAAGCATCATATTCTGTTTCTCAATATGAAAGATTTTGCTCTCTGTAATAAAAATATAAATAGATCTGTTCACCAAAAATACCATTCAAAGTTGTAATTTACACAGCATTGTTAATGCTGGCGTTCTTCAATTTAGGCAGTTTCTCCAGAAGACTACTTCATGCTATCTGACGAGCCTTTCCCCTTCTTTTTGGTGACCTTCCTGTATGGCCAAACAAGTCCAGGCCATATGTCTTGTGGCCTGTGTGCATCCTTGCCCATTAGGCAGCCCCCAAACCTTTGATGTGAACCGTCAGCCCTACGATTTCTGTGGTTCATTCATTTTTTGTGTTTCTCTAACGATCTCTGCCCCAGCTCTGAATCCTGCCTTTATTGTAGACAGAACTGACAACAGGCAGACTTGTCTTTCATTTCCTTGATGTACTTTGTACTGTGGTATGGCTTTTGTTAGTATTGATGCAAACATTACCATAAACCACCACCTAGGGACTAGAAACAATTGACTAACTGTTTTCAAATCCAATACACTTAAGTTGATCAGACACAAAGTTTAAGTACAGTTAGCTATCGCGGCACCAATTGTGTGGTCCGAGTCTCTCTAGACTACAAAATAAAGGTCAGTGGAATGCAGATGCTTGTGTCAAGACAGTCTGCAATGAAATTTATTCAAGAGATGAATATTGGAGCAAGGACTCATTCTTTTACTTCTTCAACATAAGAAGTGCCGACTCTGTTTCCTGGTCTATTTTAAATGATTTTCCCTTTATCTATTTTAAAGTTCATTCTTAACAAGAAAAAGATGGGTTGGCATATAGTAAAAAGCAACTCTTTTATGAATGAGTTCCAGTTTTGATGAAATGTGTATTTTAAAATGACAAATGTTAAAAATTTTCACTTAGATTCTAAATTGCAAGCTCACCGTCATTGGACTTATTGTAATAACTAAGCATGCCACAGCGTGCAGAAAATTACAAAGGTAGCCATATCGTACATGCAAAGCTATGCCTAACCCTCATTGTGCAAGGAGCAGAGGCCAGGCCACTTTGTTTTTGAGCCTGGCGAGATCCTACATTCAAGTCTTTGTCATAAAGGCTATTCAGATTCAGTGTCCCAGATGATGCTTCAAAGATGTCAGCTCAATATTTGAAGTTTCTTCCTAAAAAAAAAAAAAAATGACTGAGAGATTGAGAAATTAAAAACAAAAAGATTAGGGAAATGAAGTAGACTTGCAGTATCTACTATTTCTCAACCTCTCTAATTGTACATTAAATATACAAAAGATTTTAATCCAATATAGAATTACTTTGTTGAGTGTTCTAATGCTTTTAAGATGCCATATATAAAATATTGATAGGCATTCTTAAGGATATATGTTAAAAGCTGAGTATTTCTTTGAAATAAGGATTTAGGTGAAGTATAACATCATTTTACCACAAAAGGTTTTTATAAGGACGTAAATTTAATTGCTGTTTTGACTAAAACTCCATCATCAAGGAAACACAGCTGTGTGACGTACAAGCTCTGTGTTTTTTTTTTTTTTTATTCCATTGGTAGATAGACTGAAAAATGATTCCATAGGTAGTTCAACATCTTATTTAATTTTTTTTTAAAAACTGTGTTTCCAGAAATTTAAAGGTAGTTATTATTCTACTTTTATTAGAAGTAAGCTTCAAAATAGGCACTGGGAAATTAGATTATGATACTGTGCCTGAACTTGTTTTTATCATGCCAAAAGATTCTAGTATAGTACATATACATCTGTAATTTGTAATATTCTGCATATTTAAATAAAAATTTAATAGCTCCATGCATTTAATTTTACTAAAGTTCTGTGTTTGAGACATTTTTCCTGTGTAATTTTTTTTGCAATAATAAGTGAACTGTCATTATTATTTTATAAATTATATTTATTACATTTACATTATGACTAAATTTGTGGACGCTTACTCAGCCATTCTTTAGATAGCTTCACCAAGTTCAATTTTATCACATAGATACAAGAAAAGCAAAATGATTTAAGTCATGAGTTCATTATGTCATACCCTTTTGACATCATTTTATTTTTTTAACCATCTTCCAGTGGACCATATAAGATGTATAGGGGTTGGTGGTTTAGGTGACTGAATTTATGTACAGAATGTCATGCTGAATTGCCAAATAATTGTATTCTGAAAATAGATTTGGTAGGTTAAGTGCAATCATTAACCAAGTGAAAATGTTTACTTAAGAGTCCCATAATATACACAAATGCTTGAAATAATTATTTCCTGTGATTAATAATCTGATGTGGCTAAGCTATAATTAAAGGCATTAAGGACAAATAGCTGTGTTAATGCTTTATAGTTAAATATTGCAATATCATTCATGATAAAATGTATTGTTTTCTCTGGTGATTATAGTGGCAATAGTAAGAATTGTAACTAATTTTAAAAATAGATCAAAGTAAAAATATTTTAGTTCAACTAGACATTCAGCCTATCCGTTTAATATATAATTTGCAAGTGATTACTTGATTAGATGATCAACTTGCTAAATACTTATAAAATTAGGAGTGTTACACTCAGGGAAAGAATAGTCAGAAATTTTTTAAGAGTATAAATATTTGAGGTACTTGATTCAAGCACATCTGTCTACATATTTTTCAGAAAAAAAGTTTTACTAAGGATTATTTTTCTCTTCCAAACAATCTTTAGACAACTTTACACCAAAGGAAACATGGCAAAAAAATATATATACATATGCTCTTTTTTTTAGTTTTGTTAAATCATGTGAGCCTGTAGCATGGTTATAGTATAACCATTCCTGCAAATATTTTCTAAGAATATAGATGACAGTCCATTTTAATCATTTCTTTTTTTAATAAGAGATCACTTCATTGCTCCAAATTAGAAATATATTTAATATCCTCTATCAGTTTTTAGCTTATCTTTAAGGGGAACAATTAAACTAGAGGAAAAAAATGAATGATTCATTTTTCTATTACTCATATAGACCCCATTTCCAAATGATTCTTGCTCATTTTTAATATTATATCTCTCCAAAATGTGATGAAATTGGTTATCTGAGATTCAAAGAATTTTTAGCGAAGCAAGCTGATTTTTATCTCAGCAAGTGCACCGTAGATTAACTCATCAGAATTCCAAACCACAGCCACTGGGGGGAATACTGGAGGAGAGTTACTAGAAGATAAATGGAAGGGAGAAGGCGCACTTAGGTGTGAAGTGGACACATACGCTTTCATTCAAACCATCTGGCTTCAAGTAATGATCATGGGTCAAGTTCATAACTCTTCAGAGAACCGGGTGAGCTGGGACATAGATAGACAAACAGCAATAGGATTGCAGGTCATGTCACGTGGACAAACCGGAAGTCAGTGCGGAAGCGTTTTCTCATACAGGGATGAGGTGGTCGCTTACTCTGCTTTCAGGAACTCGAAACGTTACTGAGGTCTCGCACCAGCGGAAACTCCTTCCATCTGACTTTGACTTTGTCTTCAGATCTCTGAGATTTCAAAGTCCTCCATTTCCAACTCAGAAACCAAAAATTAACTATTCTAGGGGCGTATCTGCAACCATTTTGACCTTAATAACAGTGAATAATTTTCAAATAAGAAATGACTGGCAAACTAGTCAAGCCGAGAATCAGAATTTGTTGCAATATGTTTCAAGTTCAGAAAGCATGGCAGAGCATTTTCCTCTGTCATTGACCCTTCAATCATCCTATCGTGGACTGATACTGAAATTGGAATGTTGTTTCCTCTTCTTTCTCAGATGGATATATCACAGCAGTTCTTTTACCAGTTGATAAAATTGGTAAGGTTTTTCAGACTTTCATTTATAGTCCATGAAGAGAAATTAAACTAAAAAGAAAACAAAAACCTTTTCTGGTGAAGTCTTAGCTCACTCTAGGACAGGGAAATTCACCTACAGATAATTATATTTTCCCAATGTAACAAAAAGATAACAACAATTTTCATCTTTTCCAGTTCAATCTTTTTATCAAATGCAATTTCCGAATATTTATACTTTCTGATGTGGAAACTCTGAGTGGTGCTGGGTCATCCAAGTCAGTGGCACCAGACACTCAAACTAGGACATCTGGCCAGACCACATATTTTTACACCGAATCGTACAAAATAAAGACAGTAGAGAAATTAGATTTTAAGACATGCATGGCAAGTCATTTTAAAATTATTAGAATTGTAAACTTAGGATTAAACACAACAATTAGTACAAAGTTGGTAATTAGTAATTTTAAAACCAGCCAATAACCACAGCTATATGTTGTAAATGATCATTTTTTCACACCATAATCAGAACAGAATTCTAGTCACCTATAGGAAAGAATTGTTTTAAATTATTTCCTTGAAAATACACTCTGTCCTTTCATTTGTAATATTTAAAGAGAAGAGGTTTCAGAATGTTGTAGATTAGACTGCGTGATAGCATTTCTCAGGGCAGCCTTGGAGAGACATCTGCATTCGAGTATTTCAGAAAATATTTATATGGAATATATGACAGTCTTAAAGTTCATCACAGCACTTTGGCAGCTGCTCCAGATGCTACCCAATCTAGGGTTTTAGGATTTGAAATAAGAGCTTATGAGCAGTTGTCAAGGTAATTTCCCTTCCCAGAATTTATTTGGGCAATTTCATTACTCCTGTCACTACAGCTAAGGTCTCTTTCCTAGACTGAGGATAATTTCTTTCAAATTTAGTCACAGTAGGTGACACAAACCAAGCAGTGCTTTCACTGACTTCTGAAAATTTATGTGATATCAAAGAAGTAGCTTGAGGAGAACTGTATAAGTCATGATTAAAAGCAAAATAATGCCCAATATACTGATCATTTTACTCACACACTGAATTTCTTGTGATGAGTCACACTCATTAAAAAAAAAAAAACCTTTTTCTCAATTACTTAGTGTGTCTTTTTATCTTTTCCTAGTGCATTTTGTTCTACTATTTTGTTCAGTGACCATTATAAAGTCTCTGCTGAAAAACTTTAAAGAACAATGTATATTTGATAGGTGGCTAGATAGTTCAGTAATTCTAAAAAATGTCGAGTATTTTATTTTACAATTAGACAATCTATATGCATATATCTTAGTATTTCTTGATATATTTCCCAGTAGACTTCTCTATTGTTATAAAGTTTCGATTTTATTAATAGATTACTTCTCCTCTTAATTTATGGAGAAGAAAAAGCTATTAGGTGTTCATTGGTGTGTAAAACCACACTTAGACATGTTGACCATAATCCTCATCATGTTATAATCTTAGAAAATAAGGACGGCAGCTTCAATTTAAAGGAAGTAACAGTGAAACAGAGGCACCACAGTTTGACAAAACCATCACGATTACTTGGTGATCGTGTCTAGAGCCAAGCTGAAGTGGAGGGTTGTGCAATTGCTCTGGTAATTAAGTCCCCAAGAGTTCAGAGCACATTTTACTTAGATAACCCAGGTAGTTTCAATTCGAGCATCTGAGTGTCTCACTTTAAGATTTCCCAAGGTACTAGAAATCCAAACTTATGGAACAGCTACATCAGAGAACAGGTCTCCCGTCCCCCCCCCCAAAAAAAAAAAAGAAGAAAAAGAAAAAAAGGAAAAAAAGAAAAGAAAAAAGAAAAAAAGGTTATCCTAGCAATTCTTTCATCCTAGCGAAGGCCAGAGCTCCCCAAGAATGAAGAAACTTTTTTTTTTCTTATTAGTCATCTGAATGACTCATACATGTTGACCAATCCTCTGAAGGCAAATATAGAGCTGCTATAACAGAACTAATTTCTGATCCCTTGCTTTAGCGGTCTAGAGCAGTGCTTTGAGAGCCAAACATCTGGTTTGTACCCAAGATCTTTCCTCTAATACTTGTTTAATCTTGGAGAAATTGCTTAATCTTTCTAAGCCTCTGTTACTCATCTATTAAAAAAGCATAACAATATTATGTGTTTTATAGGACTGTCGGGAGAGTAACAGTGGAAATAAAACAGTCTAATCAGAAAAATATTAAGCACTCGATTTTAACTACTGATTTTTTGACGCTAGCTGTTACATGCTCCCCACCCAAGGGCAGCCTAAATCATGTCACTCCTTAACGTGATCAATACTCACTACAATATGCAAGTGATAGTTTTCAAATCTTATTTTTCCCATGACAATTCTAAAAGTATAATCAATAGATTGAAATGTTTTTTTTTTATTAATTTATTTGAAACTTATTTAATGAGTATATACTTTGTGGAACTTGCAATACCAGACAGTGGGTATGTGAGGGTGAGAAAATACCCTCAGCAATGTGTAGTCTTGTGGGGAGGACAGATACTGTATTTTTTAAAATATCAATATCCTAACAACAGAATCAGACGATGTTAGTCAAAAACTGATAGAACTGCAAGGAAAAGTACATGAATTCTTGTTATAGTTGAATATTTTAACACTCTTCTTTCAGAAATGGAAGACCCAGCAGGCAGAAAATCAGTAAGGTTGATCTCAATAGCACCATCAATCAATTGGATATAATTGACAACTATAGACTACTTCATCCAATAACATCAGAGTACACATTCTTCTCAAGCTGACATGGAACATTCACCAAGATAGACCGCATTCTGGGCCATAAAATACATCTCAACAAATGTGAAAGAATAGAAAACATTTAATGTCTTTTTTCCAACCATAATATAAACTATAAATTAAACTAATTAAACTGTAAATTAATAACATAAAGATAACTGAAATCTCAAAACATGGTGATAAAACAGTGCATTTCAATAAATTGCATGGGTCAAAAAATCTCAAGAGATATTAAAAATATATTGAATAAAATGAAAATGAAGAAACATTTTGTCAAAATTTGCATAATACAGTGAAAGCAGGGCTTAGAGGGAGATTATAGCATTAGATGCTTATATTAGAAAAGAAGAAAGATGTAAAATCAATAACCTAAGTTTCTACCTTAAGAAACTATAAAAAGAAAGCAAATTAAATCCACAGCAAACAGAAAAAGAAGAAATTATAGGAATCAGAGCAGTGATCAATTAAATCGAAAGCAAATCAAAGAGACAATTGATGAAACTAAAACCTTGTTCTTTGAAAAGTTCAATAAAATTGAGAAGCTTCTAGCCGGGCTAACTAAGAAAAAGAAAGAGATGACAAAAATTATTAATATCATAAATGAATGAGGGGACATCACTACAGATCTCATAGATATTAAAAGAATAATAAAGGAATATTATGAACAACTCTAGGCCTGCAAAATTGATAACCGAGATGAAATAGATCAATTCCTTAAAAGACATAATTTGCCAAAACTCAAGAAGAAATAGAAAATCTGAATTAACCTCTGTCTATTAAATTGAATCAATTATTAATAAACTTCCAACACAGAAAATACCAGGCCCAGATTGATTCACTGGTAAATTCTACCAGACATTTAAGGAAGAAATTATAACAATTCTCTATAATCACTTTCAGAGGACAGAAGCAGGGAGGATACTTCCTAACTCATTGTATGAGGTAAGCATTACTCTAATACCAAAACTAGACAAAGCCTTTACAAGAAAAGAGAATTATAGACCAATATCACTCATGAACATAGATGCAAAAATCCTCGACAAAATATTTGCAAATCAAATCCAACAATGCATACGAATTTTACACCGTGACAAAATGCAATTTAACTCAGATATGCAAGACTGATTCAACATTTGAGAATCAATTAGTGTACTCTATCATATCAACAAGCTGAAAAAGAAAAATCAGATGATCATGCTAAAATACAGTACCCATTCCCTCTATTTCTAATTTACTGAAAGTTTTTCGTGAATGGGTACTGGATTTTGGCACAGTTAATTTTGCATAAGCCTCCCATGACACAACCCATTCTCTACCAGGTAAAAATCTAGTCACTTTGCCTACTATTCACAATCTTCCTACTGTTGCCCTGGGCAACCTTTGTATGCTGATTTTTTTACTTTTTGTGGATGTGTTCACATTAGGGCCCATTTCAATCTGGCTCCTCCCCGACCCTCCCAAATACAGAACTACATTTGATCCAACATCGCTCACCAGTGCCTTCCCATTTGACAAATCTCTTGAATAATTTTTTTTCTCCTTTGATCTTATTTTACCTGTCTGTTCAAGTTGACAATGCGGGACCCTCCCTCCTTGGGGAGAAGGCTCTCCTGATTTCCACAGGGGAAAGTTACATCTTCCTATTCTAAATCTTACATCTGTTTATTTCAAAACTAAAGATATTTTCCTTTCTTCTTTTCCTTTTTTTTTTTTTTTTTTTTTTTTGGTAGAGATATGTAAACCACTTCCTCTGAAACACAGTGTCTTGAGGACAAGGACTTTATATTAATTGCCTCTGCAACCCAACTAGAGTTAAGGCCAGTGCCAACCATATATTTAAATCAGTATATTTGTTGTGTGAGCATTTTATGTCAAATGAGATCTTTAATTTGTCCTATAAGGGTAAAACACAATTAGGTTCATTCACTAAAACTTAAGTTGCACACAAATTCAAAAGAAAGAATATCCTCATAATAACCATACCTAAATATTTAAAAATTTTATGCCATATCTTTCCCTAAAGAATAAGTGTGTGTGTATGTGCGCGCGTATGTGTGTGAGTATAGGAAGTCAAGAATGATAAGAAATGGCATATAGATTTCTGAAATATAAAATTTTAAAACCTTTTTTTAAAACAACTGGACATCCTAAAACGATCTTCCTAATGAATTTTGTGTGTCAGAATTCAGTCTGAGTTATTGGAGCCTTTATCGTTCTTTATTATAACACCAGTATCTTTTCTGTTATATCGCATTCTTTTTATCTGTGAGCCGACATCATTCAGTTTCTTAAGAAAATATCTTAACTCGTTATTTTTGTTCTTCTTGCCTCATTCTCCTTACTCTCTCTGGCTTGCGAATGCCGCTGGCCTGGTAAACGTCACCACTGTATTGCTCTTCTCCATTAGAGAGAAATATTTTTCAGAGCTGAAAAATGTCATCGACGTTGAGATTCAGTGCAGAGAGAGGCAGAGCTGGACAAGAGCGTTTTCCTTGGACAGACAGACCTTTTCGATACGCGATGTCTGGGCTTAGTGGGGGTGGGCCACCCATTAAGGCAAGGGAGTGGCTGTCAGGATGAAGGTGAGGTGATAATTGAGCACTTGGGCCTGGTATTGCCTCCTCCTCCCCTCTGTCACTCATTTCTTTTAATGATGACTTCAGTTGCTCTTAGCACAACTTTAGCCATCATTTACAGTATGCTCAGATTAAGAGAAGCCACACATTTTTAAAAAAGACAATTAAAGTCTAAATTATTAGAGATTTTTCTTTTGTAACCTGAAGGATATAACCATACTCTGTATGTTTTGTTGTATTTGAAATGTTGTAATCAAAGAAACGGCACCTGCTTTAACACTAATGACAGAAAAGAAATATTGCCTGAGAGATCTTTTCTTTGAGAAAACCTAAAATTTGCAGAGTTAAATAAGGATTTGGTATTCAGTTAACTGCTAGTGGTAATTAAACTTGGGAGGAGGAGCTTGGCGTCTCAGCCAGGACATCGGACCCCACTCCAAGTTCATACTTGTTGGCATTTTAGGAGGACACAGTGAATGACGCCATTTTTTCCTTCCTGAAAGGAGAACAGCTGGAGCGGACTCAAGCGTAGGCCACCTCTGTGGAGGCGATATTGAAAAGTATGGGCTTCGTTTGGGCAATATTTCCTAGTGAAGCTTACCCGGATTAGACAGCTCTGCACACCCATGCACGGCCAGTGCTAGAGAAACACACCCTGCTCAGAGCCTCTGTGAAGTTAAGAGCATGGAGTTGCAGAGCAGAATTTCTGCTTCCGGGTGGTCTTGTGACAACCTAGGGACACACCTGTGGGGAGGGGCATGGCAGGAAGTGGAGGGTGTCCTCTCCCTAACTCACTGATTGCCTAATTCATTTCACCTCCCTGGATGGGGAGGCCTGATTGCTGGAAAAGATGCCAGGAATTAAAAAAGAATCTAATAGCAGGAAGGAAGAAGATAGCTCCATGCCCAACTCATTTCCAAAAACTTTTAATGGATTACAGAGTTCTGGAAAAGTGGATGACAGGGCAACTATTATATAAATCCTAGATAGAAGGAAAAAAAAATACAAGGACCAACTAATTATAATAGGTAAATGACCAAAACAAATGATGATGAGATTTAAAAGCTTCAAAGGGAAGGAACATTTATTTCTATTTTGATTTCATCTACCTCTTCACATGAGTCAGAATGAAAAATAAGTAAATATAGCAACCCTTTAAAATGGAACCATTTCTGCTTATTGGCAAAAAAAAGTCTATTAAATTGACTGAGTAGGTCTAAAAATTGATTCAAAGATAATATACCACAGTCAGAACAAAGCAGAACATAAATTCATATGAATACTACACAGTCTGAATAAATGATAGTGCTTGAATATATATGTATATATATACTCACATTTTTAAGTGTTTGTTAAACAAATTTCTTCAAAAGCATTTTAGAAGTAATAGTATCTTTATTATTCATTTTATCAGTGATCCGATACTAAGTGGACAACTACCATAAATTAAACTGATTTCTGAACAGTAATCAGACTGTTTTTTAAGAAGTCCTCAGTTTCATATAAACACAGTAAAGCTTCACCATCGTTGTGACCCTTACAGTCATCGACGTCCACTGTAATACTAAATCTAAAGGAAATTTGTTCAGTTCTCACATCCCTTTGTGCCTTAGCAGCGTTTAGCACTGCTGACTCTTCTTGCCTTGTTGGAAAACCTGTCTCTTGGCATTTTGGTACCACGTTCTCCTGTGTTTCTTCCTACCAGACAAGTCATGTCTTTTTAGCATCCATCGTATCTCATCCCCTCTACTGGCCTTTCCCCCTGGGTGTCGCTCAGCCTTGGTCGTAGACGTGTCCACTTATCAGTGTGCTCTCTCTGCAGGAGCTGACCTATCCCTGTGACGTCACTTACTCCCTGTAGCCTTCATCTCTCTCCAGGGTTCCTGCATATTCACCTGCATAATTGAGATATCATTTGTAAATTCTAAAATAATCTCAAACCCAACATGTCCAAAAGGAAGCGCATCATATTCCGCCCTAACCTGATTTTCTTCCAGTTGTTTCTTTCAGTGAATGGACCCTCCATCCTCTGGGTTGCATCAGTCAGGAAGCTGTGAGTCATTCTTCATATCCCCTCTGCATAATTCTTCGTATGAAATATTCAGTGAGGCCTTCTAAGATCTTATTCCCCTCCAAAGAAGGTGCAGTTAAAAGTCGTTGTAAAAAAAATGTAAACAGAAATACGGGTAGAAACATAAAATATAGTTAAAATTGGTGAGAAACACGAGTAAGTTTTCCCCTGGCTAGTATTTAATTGTTGAATGCCTATTTGAAACAAAGGCGAGACCGAGTCAAGCATATGAGCTCTCTGAAAGAGAAGTCTCAGTCCAACGATTTTTGGGTTTCCTCTAGTTGAACGACATAGTAGTTACTGGGACGAGCCTTTAAAGAGAGATGCTGTTCCTCTCACTGCCAGTGGATGAGTCTGCTGTGAATCACCACTTATTATCAAAAATGCATTTAGACATCAGTGTTCAGAATGCCCTTCTAACTTCAGCCTCTCCCCAAGCAGGGTTGGGTGTACCAGCTCTGGGAACAAATTAAAAGGTTAGGGTTTGTTTGTGTTCTTTCCCAGAGAACATGCTTCTGAAAAGGATACATTTTCTATTCTTCGTAAACTGCAGGATAATGCATCTGGAGTAACTATCTTGGTACTTTCAGAATTAGCTTGGAAAGCCTTGTTGCTGCCTTAAGAGATTTTTAATGACATAGTTTATTTCAGTAATTGCTTTATTTTATAGTGCACTTACAGGAAGTAAGTGCGCTTCCGTGTACGTGGCAACTGTTGTTCCTTTAATTATAAGGTTAAGTATTATATAATTACAGAGTAAGCACACAGTATTTCTGTCTTGTGTTTCAGTGTTGAGGTAATGTGGTATTTGTACAAAGGAACCAAATGGGGTTCTTTTTTGATATCCTTAAATAAGCCCCAGTGCAAAATTTGGTCCCATATGATATTATTTTTTCTTTTAAGTCACTTGTGAGTGCCTGACCAAAGTACACCTTTATCAAATGTTACATTACAATGAGAACTAACACCATAGGCTTTTTAAAAATACTGTTACAAAAACGTACTTTAAGAAGCATTAAGGAAAACATTATTTTGGCATCTTTAATGCTTCAAATTTAAAGTTTTATCTTCTGTCATTGCTATCAACTCTTAGCTTAATCCTAATGCATCTATCTGAAAATGACAGGAAAAAAGTGAAAATTCAGGGCAGATTCAAATACTAATAAGTCCACAAACTAAAGCAATAAAAACAAAAGCAATGAATACTTTTATCTTAGTTTTTAAAAATATTTTTATAATTATTAAAGGCATTTTTATTTTGTAGTTTTGTAAGTAGAAGATTTCCCACTTTGCATCAACTTCCCCAGTGATTCTAGAATTTGAAAGATTTTTTAAAATGACGTTTCATATTTTAGTCTTTCCTCATTAATCATGCCTAATCAAACGGATGTGGTTCATTAATCAATTCATTCTATTGACGTTTATTTGATGCTTACTTCATTCTAGGAACTAAACACACTGCATTCAATGTGCTCATTATCTAGTAGAAGAGGTAATCAGATAAACCAATAATTGTAATTTGTGTTAAAAGTTTCCCAATATTGCTTCATAGAAGGCCCAGATGCGGCACAGAAGAGTCATCAGTCATAATGAGGGCAGACGAGGGTGGAGACCAGGAGGGAGAGAAATTGGATCTCGAAAGGTGAAAAGGTATCCCTTACACAGACAAGATGGATTTTAAGAGACAAATGTATACTTGCCTATGATGTCAAAAAAAATTGCAGTGAGGACCACTGCCTGTTAAAGCCAGATGGAAAGAAATGGCCATTCTATTTTCTTGCACGTCACATTCCATGTGATTCCATTAAAGCCAAAGATTCTAATATACAAGTTTTGAGAAATAAGATTATTTAATAGCAAGGAGAATTATAAATAAGATTTTTCTATTGGTCAAATGCTACAACTCTATTAGAAGTAGAATGTATTGTTCAGAATTGTTAGGTAAAGATGTCAATACATGGAAATGCTGATGGCCCAGAGAACTTCCTGCCATAGGAGAGGAACTACAGAGGACTGACTCTGGCAGATCGGGGTCTTCAGCACATGTGCGACTCTGTCCATCCCTAATTAAGGAAGAAGAGCCACCCCTGTGGCCTAGCCAAGTTCACCGATGATTTGGGATCGGGTAAAGAGTGTTACAGTAAAGGTTTTATAGTGCAATGCATTGCCTGACAACTGATATGAATTAGAATAGGAAAACAAACCTCTACATATGGTGTGTTCACAATTAAATTTCTAAGGAATCTAAAAAGATCCAATTAAAAAAAAACAGAGTTTCCACGGTTCACCTTGGAATGTGTTTTCTCTTTTGCTTCTCAGAGTGGTCATTACCACTCACGATGGACTTGAGCCCATGGGTGCCAATGGCTGACTCTGAAATCCCGCTTCCTCGACTAGTCTTTTGTAGCTCTTGCCATTATTTCTTTTTAGCCACACTTAAAATAGCAAGATCTTCCAAAGTAGACTAGAATTGGAGTAAATCTACTGAAGCAAGATGGACGGAAGTGCTACAAGGACTTCAGAAGTGCGTCCCACACATGGCATGGGCGAAAGATTACAGGGACATTATGGGGACACAGAGGCTGTGGAATGTTCACACTTAATGCTGAGTTTATATCGAGAGACAAGCTTGCGAGCAGAAGCTACTGTTCAAAAGGCCTTGTCAGCTACACACTTGAGGGGCTTTGTCTTGACTCAACATTGGGAAGGAAATGCTTTTGAGTCTTTCAGATCAAACTATTTCATTTAAAACTAAACGTATCTTTTAACATAAAAGACTCTAAGTTATGGAGACCTTTCCTGTCTTCATATTGGGAATATCAATTACTGCTAAAATTGCAAGGAGCACCTTTTCTTATATAAACTACAACTACAGTATAAAATGAGCAAGGACATGTTTAAGAATAAAAGGTAATTTAACTCATTAATAAGAGAAAAAGATATATATGAATTTCTAATTATCAACTTTTCATAATTAAGAAACATGCCTCTTCACTAAATGTGTGCGTCAGCTTAGAATTCTAATTTTATGGTCAGTGGTGGGGAATATTGCAAAACAAAGATAAAAAGTGAGGAAAAGGAACAGATGATTCAGAAATTTCTTCAGTAAATATGTTAAATGGACATTAGTGTGCTCTTTTCTTGATTTCCTGTGTAAGAGGATGGTATGTTGGAAATACAGTATCGTCTTTAAAGACTTGAGTTTACTAACTAATTTAGATACTTTGAGTTAAAAAATTTAACAATTTCACAATGAAGTTGAATTTCTATAAAATCTAAGCAATCGTATGAGATTGAGGTTGTGACTTGGGTCTGACAAATTTACTCTAGTAAAATTATTATATACTCTCTAAAATCTCTAATATAAATCTTTATAAATCTTTAGGTAGCTTCTTAAGAAGCAATTACAAGAATGCATACCATAATTTGGTGCTATACAAATGTTAGTACTTACTAATATTTTTAGTAGAACTTGCTTGCTTTTGATTTCAAATCAAAGTCGTCGTTCGTATAGTTCGGTTAATACCTTAATAACCAAAGGCACAAATATATGTGTGTGCACAAGCACCCACACTATCAGAATACATGCTGTTCAAAATTAATTGGGTTAAGGATGGCTCACAAACCTTTGATTGCTGTGTCCATTTGTCCAAGTGACTCAGCTGAAAACATAATCGCAACAACCTACATTTCATCCTTGACCAAGAATTATGTTCGGCTATAACCTGGCTCTTAGGCAGACCTAAGATAATGTCCCTTCTGCTTTTTGAGCAGTTATTACATGTTCCCTATTGTTGGTTTCTAACTCGTGCTAGTTTGTACAGTTTTAACTTGAAGAACAGTGGGTAACCATGTGTTTTGCATGACAGAGGCATCTAAACATCTGAAAGAACGTTTCCTCGTCTGATTTGTGCATATGAACTCTGTGTCCTTAAGCGTAATATTTGGTTTCTGACATAGGGGAATCTGAAGACTAGAGATTTCTTCGGGCAGCTGTCACCACTTTCTAGACTTCTTTCACGTTTGCCGTGTTCCCAAGTTAACTTTTAATAATAGCGCTGATGTCAAGGAGAGTCCTAATTTTCATTTTCCCATTATTTCACATCAAGATTCATAGTAAGTCAGTTTCTGAGTACATACGTAAATGTATGCTCAAAGATGAAATTTGTAAAGATTCTTAGAATCAGGCAAACATCACAGTTGTGGATTTTAACCCAGGACAAGCCAGAGGTCACCTTTTGCTTCCCCCCAAAATCTTCTAGTTCTTCTGATTATATCAGAGAGGAGACCTGTATTAGGGGTGGCTCGTCTTCCCCACCTTTCTTTAATTTGCAAACCTCTCCTTTAGCAAAGAGCTTGCGTTCCCGGCCCACGTCACGCTGAGCACATGTCATGTTGATAACTGGGAATCCTGAGTCCACACACCCAGACGGCGTCCTGTGTTTCATCCAGCCATAGTGGTAGCACTGTCCCTTTCATCCGAATTTCCTCATGGGCTAGACAAACGTGATCTGACATTCAGTCATTTTGTATGAAGCTCACGACAGGCAAACGTTCTATCCTAGATACCTTCCCAAGTACATGCATATTCTTTAGAGAATAGCAAACATTTCTGCCGTGCGACTCAAATGGATGCATGCATTTCTCTCCTTTATGACAGAAAGTGTAGGGGAGGCAATGAACACAGCGTCCGATGCAGGTGGCTTGCCTTCTCCTCTCAATTCCTTGTCCAATCATCATCCTTGCACTTCAGTCTCCCAGACAACAAATAGAATTTCCCTGAGATGCCTGGATGTTTTCAGTGGTGGAAAATGGTTAGACTCTCTCTCACTTTGTGGGGACCACCTCAGCCGAGGTGGTGTGTACGAGGCTACACTTGTTGTCAAGGACATCGCTCTGTTAAATGGTTCTTGAACCTTTCATAGAGGCAGTTAGTCATGGCAAAATAAAGCAAACTGCTTTCTTCCATCAAGTAACTCCGCATCTAGAACAATGGCTGCCTCATCATCATCTCTCATTATATATTTGAATAAATCGATACACGGTTTGACAAGATTAAGATATGAATGTACACAGGAAGAAGGCATGGAAATGTGAAAGAGCCATCTGGTTTCACCAAGAAGCAGCTGAGACTTAGAAAAGTTGAGTGAGTTGCCCACAGCGTGTGATGATCAAGTGCCGGAACTCCCACAGTGCCTGTCTCCAGAGCTGACCCCTTCTGCAACTGTGGAATAGTGTCACAGTCTGGACTCGGGGTGAGCAGGGGCAATGTGCAGTGCTTAACAGAGCTGCTTTGTCCAGCTCAATGTCCCTAAGTCTGCTAAATGGCAGTGGTGACAACTGGGGGTTATGTGACCATTTACCGAGCAGGCCTGTCTTGGGCCTGGGCCTTCGTGTCTTTTCATTGCATCTAGGGAGTGGTGTCAGAAGAACATCTCTTTGTATTGGTGACACAGAATCTTCCCATCCTCCCACATGCCCAACTGTCCTACCTAGAAAGTTCTTGAGATGGGAGGATGACCAGGAAGAAGGAAAGTGAGAATTCCAAGACTCCTCTTTGGCTGAGTGATCATCTGCTTCCTACTTAAGCTTTCTTTTTGGTTTCCAGGTTTCTGGAGACAGAGTAATCTTGTGGCTGGTGGTTCATTAGCTTCCATAGTCATGAAATTCACTGTAAGACAATGGCCTCCTTTGTTCAACCTAGTATAAAAGAATTTAGGTTTTAACATCTCTTTGGGCCTCATTTCCTTATGAGGGTTCATATGTCATGTAAAACTTATGTAAATTTGTATACTTTTTTCCTGTTAATCCATCTCATGTTAGTTAATTTCTCAGACCTAGCCAAAAAACCCTAAGAGAGGAAAGGTAAAATTTTGCCTCCCCTACATTCCAAATATAGTTTATTTTTATATGGGAAAATTATAAATTTAAAAATAGATTTAAAAATTTAAACATAAAGATTAATATCCTTAAATTAGTAAGAACATTTAAAATCAAGACAAGATGAAAATTCCATTTAAAATAAAAAATAAACATAAGACCTGTGCAGAAGATATAAAAATAGCCAATAAACATCAAAAATATACTGACTCAGATAAATATGTAATTTTCAAGATGAAACCATTTTTCATTTAGTGATTTGGGAAAAATTTAACTTAAAAATGACTACAACTGGGTGTTGTCAGAACAAGGAGATTGTAGAAAGTCAATTTATTGACTCCATAGAACCATTCAATAAATCATTTTGGCAAAATACATCTAAACACTTGAAAAATTCGACAATTTTATTTTTAGTACTCTATTGCTTGGAAGCAGTGAAATACTATGATAAAGATTTAACCACAAATGTAATGATTGTTACATTGCTTAATAAACAAAATTAGAACTAATAAAAAGGCCCTTCAAAAGAGAGTGACTGAGAAAATTGTTTTTTTATTTATAAGCTGAAATATTAGAGGTTAATTAAAATAATTTTGAAGAAGTATATTTACTAATTTCAGAAATGTTCACAATTTATTGTTAAGGAAGCATACTGTAAAACAACTGCATAAAATACGTACATACATATAAATATCTGGAAATACATAGATCAACTTGTACTTTCAGTAATAATGACGAATTTCCTTGGTCTTGCTGATTGATATCATTTTTGTGTCTATACATTCATTATGGAATTTATAGTTTAAATTAAAAATAAAACATTCTAGAAATCGTCTCTGTGCCAATCAGATAAATTAAATAGGCAAATAAATATCACCCGAGTTTTATTTGTACCAAAAATTGCCACCAGGGGCTATCGAGCAGTCATTTTCCTAAGCAGTAGTATAAAAGGTTTGTAAAACTTTGCAGAAAATGAGGATGTGTTCCATGATTAACATCATTTGAGTAAAGTTAAAAAGTCAGATAAGGCCCTAAGGTCACATGGAGTCTTTAATGCACCCTATGTTTGATTCAATAGAAATGTTATAGCCAAAACATTTGCATCAATGAACTACACATGAATTAAAGATAAGTGAATCAAAAGCCTTAATGTACTGATTTGGAGTCACATAATCTGTATAATTGTTAAATGTTTCATTAATTTACCAAATGGTTCCTACTTCATGTCTTTTTCTATTTGCAAATTGAAGATAGTACAAAATACATTCAGTCTGTGGACTGTACAAAATGTTAAGCTGATACTTTTAAACACTTAGAGATCTTTTGAAAGATGTAAAATGTGTATCAGTTTAAAGCATATTATGTCTTTTAAGGTTTACGACTACAGGTAAATTTTGAAATAATATTTGTATTGTTACATGCATTACATCAACATAATTGCCAACAAATTGATTTTGTGGCTAGGCAAAATATCGCCCCAGTCTCCGATCAGGAAAAGCAAACTTTAGTAAAAACCGTCTACATTCTAATGATGAGTGGGTGGCCTGAATAAATCCAGGTCTTTTAACTTTAACACAGTAGTGATTCTTGGCGGAGAAAAAGAAAGCAATTGTTCCTCCGCTCTTGGGAAGGAAGAAGTGATGTCCCTCACGGTCCTTCTCCACTTTCGAATAGCTCTTCCCAGATGCAGCGCTCCGACCCCTAGATGCCCCTGGGATGCTGTGCTTTGCTCACAGGGATCGTGTGATTCCTCCTCCCAAAGAATTTCATTCTGACATCAAAAAAAAAAATAACCCGAGCTAGGTTGCTTTTCAACCTCTCACAGACATTTCCTATTATTCTAGAACTTAAAGGTAAAATTGAAAGCAAAGGAAATGACTTTTTCCAATACATATAAATCATACTCGGGTAAAGAAGCAAGTTATAAATATTCCATGATCGGGTTATACAAATTTGAGACTAACAGAACAGCTCTGAAAGATAATGAAAGCTCAGTCTATGCTCTGCTCCAGATAGCTCAACAGTACATGCTTTCTTTCCCCCTTGCCCACCTCCTCCCCCTTTATTTTCTCCTCATTTCTGTCAACGTTTTACGATGATGATATAATTTGTGGAGTAGTGCATTGAGTCAGTACTGGCTAGATACCAGTTATTTTTTTAGTCATAAATGCTATCTAAATATATATTGTTTCTTTTTGATAATCTCGTGTACTAAAGGCTTCAACTATCAGGAATGCAACCATCCTGTTCCAATTTTCTAATATGTATCGAGGGAAAACCTTGGATTTTATCCATGCTACACTTTATACGTGATGCCATCTTACTGAATTTTGAAGGTTGGGGGCTGGGCGAGGAGCAAAAAAATATTGTTTTGAATGGAGTATTCTGTTTCTGAATTAATGATGACCTCTGTTGCTCGTGAAGCATATTTTTCTCTAGCAGTTCTTTTGATTCTCTCCCTGACAGACTGCTGTATAACATGTTTAATGAACATGACATAGTATGTTGTAAGTATTCCTGACAGCTCTGAATAAATATTCATCATCCGAAAAAAGGCAATGACTTATTCTATTCCCTTCATCATTAAAGGATCCTGTAAACTTAATTCATCGTCCTATGATTACAGCAAACTCCATTTGATGTAATGTCTGACTTGTGGTTTTATTTACTCTGTCTAAAATAAGGTTCTTTTATATCCTCAGGTGATCAACATCATTTAAGAACAGGCCTACGAAAAGTCAAATAACTAGATAAGTGAGAAAGCCAGATGGTCAGCCAGGTATCTCAGACAACTCAGTTAGTTCACGCAGTGAACATCATACCTCTAGATGAGTGGCTTTATTTTTTAACTTTTATTTAGAATAGTTACATTGTTCGGGGGACTCAGTAGTTTCCAAAGTGCAACACAGACATATGACAAAGATAATATTTAGTCCAAGGACCTTTTGATAATCTTGAACTATGTACCACTCACTCAATCGAAAGACAAAATTGTGTTAAATAATGTTGCATGTTGCAAACTAACAGAAGTTTTTAAAAAGTTAAAGGAGTCATATTGCTATCTTTTATAATGAGATGATCTCGACTAAATTGAAGTAAAAGATACAAGAAAATGTGGAGCTGTTAGTAACAGCCTTGGAAATACAGACTTTTTTTGCATTTCAAATTACAGTTTTTATGTAGATTCAGGGTGAACTTATCACCTCCTTTTCTGTTAAGATAATTTCAAGGTAAATAAAAAAAGCTGAGTACTATTTTAAAGCACCAATATATGCTTTAAACAGATATAGTTTGAATTAAAAACAAATAGAATTTTACTACTGTAAGTTTGAAACATGGGTGTAAACAATTCACCTATGATGATACAAAAGTTCCCCACCTTCACCTTTACCTTAGTAATGGAAGCACCACGTGCCAAAGCTTTGAATGAAATGAATGTGTATCTCAATTTTACACACACACACGTTTGGAATAGAAAAATCCCTTCACTAAGAACAACTATATTGCATTTCTCTAGGGTCAGCATTAGAGCTGGCTACCTTTCAGAGAATATTTAGCAGCAGCTTATTGGAAGAGTTGGATATTGTTTAAGTCCAGAGCCATCTGAACTCTATAGAAGCTGAGTAGAATAAATCTGAAATAGTAATAGCTAACATTTATTAAGTTTTCAGTTTGCCAAGTCCTATTTTGTGTAATTTGTGTGTGTGTCAGCTCAAGGCATCCTCACAACAATTCAAGAAAGGAGATGGTATTAGTTTCCATATTTTACAGATAAGAAAACTGGGACACACACAAGTTAAGGAATTTGTCCAAGGTCAGACAGCGAAGCTCAGACTCATCTTGTGAGTCCAAAGAATTTGATCTCACAGTTTAAACTATGCCACACCATAAAATTGTCCAGGGTTGATAACTTAGGGTATACGTAAAGATTGTAAGATTGCGACGTTGTTGGATATCAGTAAATAGCATAAATATGGCAGAATTCATGCATTTTCTCATTTCTGTTTTCTTTTATCACATTAGTTGAGTTCATTGGATTCTCATAAGCCGGTTCTCACATGAAATCAATTCCATATTGAGAAGTAGAGTCAAGCTCCATCAGAAAGAGCTGAAGGACTAACAGTTGGTATGGGAAATGGGTCTTTTTTTCTCCCTGTACCTTTTTTTCTGTACCTGAAAATGAAGAATCCATTAGTTGCTTCTATCGAAACCTACCGAAAGGATACTTGGGAGAAAAATACGGGGCCTGGAAATGCACAGTGCAGTCGGGAAGGTAAATATTAATGAAGCATTCATAATTACGTATTACCAGGTGCCATAACAGTGGAAGCCGGGGAATAAATAGGGGTGTTGGGTCAGGCAGGGGGGTGGAAGATGGACTCGGAATGTGGCTTCCAGGTTGTGTGGTTGTAGGTGCCATGTGTGCATCAGAGTCTGGCAGAAAGCGCCACCTGACTGCGGCCACATGTGGTGACTGGAGTTGTTCTTAAAAGAATTGAACGGAAAAACTGTGAGACAAAGAAAACACTTTGTAAGTGGCAACGTACTTTATAAAAACAAGACGTTGTGATTGTTTTTATTAAATTACTATTAGTACAACTAGATCCATTGTTTGTTTAAGGAGGTGACGCTCTGTTAAGCCAGAGTAAGAAAAGGCAATGAGCAGAGGAGACACAGTGCGTTAGTAACACGTCTTTAACTTTCTAAATTTCACGATAAAACATTTGTCGTCCTCTGTACTTATTTGATGCTAATGGATCGCCTTAATTTCCCTATATTGGGGAACCTCAGTCTTAAGGGAGCAAGCTTAGATTCCTGAGATTTTGCCTTCATGATAAATCACCTTCACAAGAATACTGCACAACTTGTTTCTTTTCCCAGATGTAGAAATTCCATGGAATTTCAGGAAAAGTTTTCAAGTGTAATAGATTTTTACAAATAAATTTCTGATCTATTTGAATATTTTCAGCTTTAGCTTATATAACATTAGTATTTGCTGCTTTTTTTTAATGTATACATTTTTCCTGTTTATAGGAAAATTGTTAAATTGCTAAAAAGGACAATTCTTAACCAGTGGAAAAACTTACTTGCAAACACTCTCCAAATGGCTCAATGTGCTAGTTTATGCACACAAAAGGATAAAAAAAAATTCTGATAAAATTGTTTTCATCTGTGGACATTTTCCAAATTCAACTTTTGGTAAATATTAATATCAACAGCTGGAAAGACTTGTAATACTTAGTAGGGGTAATTTTTCAAAGCACTGGTTAGAGTTTGAAGCCACACTATTCCCGTTGATCTTAATAAAAATCATGTTTCTAAAACCTAAGCGAATGATGTGAGAATGTCGGGATTAGATTTAGAAACTCAGATTTAAAAATTGGTATTGGACCAACATATTAACTATAAACCTTATTCTAAACAGAGTGCAATTCTTTAAAAAAATAAAACTAGCTGCATCTTAGAGTAAAGAACCAGTTCATCTTTCCATAAATGTTTCCCCTAGTTTGAGATTCTTTTCCTTTCTAATTACTCCCAGATTCCCCATGAAATCACTAAACCGTATGTGCCGACATCCTTGATACTTCGAATGGTGTCTGGTACATAGCAGACTCTCGATATATATCATTTTGAACAAACAAATAACTAACTGTGCTCTCCCTTTCTCTTTTCTTCTTCATCGAAAGAATTAAGCATGTAAGTAAACATAAAAAAATAATAATAATCAAAGAAACAAGAAGGCACACTAAATTGTATAGGCGTCTTTATTTCCGGGGTAAGATTTCTCACTGATTGGTGTGTTGCTCCTGTTTGAAAAAGGAGACTGTTCTGGACCCTTTAACCTTGAGTGTTCACCGTGATGTCAGCAAAGATAGGTCCTCATTCTTTCAGGTCTCCTTCCTCCAGCCCTAACAATGGTTTCTATCTCTTGGCTTTGTTTCACAGTCAATATCTTGGATAACTTTGTTCCGTAAGTTCAGAAGGTATCTCCTCATTTGGCTAACACTGTGGTAATACTTACATATGAAATATGAATGATTCCCCTTTGCTGCTGTACACCAAATACACAGAACAAGACAGTCATTGCATAGCGAGGAAGTCACCGAAGTGGGAAGTAGAAGAGAGGAGAAACTTACTCCTTCCCGAGCACCTGCTACGCGCCACACACGGTCTTCACACTCATCCCCATGTCTAGCTGTGATCTTAGTTTTATAGCTATGGAAAGGGAGACAACTGGAGGTCAGGACATTAACCAAAGACCTCTCTTCTTTTAGAAATATAAGAACTCGCGTAAGCTTTGAAAAATAAGGTTTTTAAAGCCCAAATTCTTTTTCTTACATCATATAGTCAAGAGTATATATATGAGCATTTTTCCTCAGCAACTGTATGTATATACAACAAAAATCTTAACCTTAAAGAATAAAAATGATATAAGATTTTAATGCATGGATGAAAGAATGTGTGTATATGTGTGTGTGGTATGTATCTTATTATTATTTACAATATGATAACATTTTATGACTGTAGTAACTGTATTACTCATCCAAATACACACACACACACACGTGGGTGTGTGTGCGTGTGTGTGTGTCATTTCAAAGTTTCTTCCTCTTCATTTTTAAAGCATCTGTATGGTATATAGTATAATTTATAGATTTTTAATTGGCCTTTAATATTCTATCTTTATATTCCTGTTTGAGTGGGCATTAGGCTCAAATTTTCATTACTATGAAACTGCATCATCAGATAAGGGAGAGAGGAGAGAATCCTAGAACATGATTGACAGCGGTGATGAGAGGTGGTGTGGACTGGTAGACATGTGTGGGCTTTGAACAGGGTCCACTCACAGGGCACGTGTCCAAACAGCAAGTCACTCGCCTTACTAAGCCTAAATTTCCTCCTCCGTGAAATGGGCATAATAATTTATTTTCAAGATTCTCATGAAGTCTACAAGCCACATATGTAAACTACCTTGCAGAGTGCCTCAGTAAATGCTTCTGGAGTAAAGAAACAAACCTCTCGATCACTTTTAGTTTAAACTAAGAGTAGGCATTGCTTCAACATCCTCACAGGGTGTTGAAGATTCATTCGTTCCTGTTTCGGCATAGCCTGGGTGGGTGGCGACCATATGCTGTTATCTGAGACAATACTAGAATGATCTGAAGTAGAATAAACTAGGACAAATTATTCAAATGACGACTTGCCTTGGCTAACGACTTCCACATTACCCTCCACAACTGCTTTAACTAAATTCCTAAAGAGTAGAGATCCAGCATCCTGACGAAAAGTAGTAATTAGGAGAAACTGAGATAGTCAGAAACTGAGTAAAGCAATTATCTGTAAAATTACTCCTTTGAAAACTCATGCTAACTGCATTAAGTAAAAATGTTTATATAGGTATATTCATTAGCTCTTATTATTTTAATATTATTAATATTAGCTATATACTTAGTAGCTATTTTTGTTGCTATAATTATTTTTAAAAGTTCACTTGAGACCTGTATAATTTTATTAACCAATGTCACCCCAATAAGTTTAAAAAAGCTTCCTGATGCTCGGATATTTCTTCTATCAGATAAAGGCACAAATGCCATATTTATTTGAAGCACTGGGCTAGATTACTAGAACTAGTAATCTTCTGAGGTATTTTAGCTCTAATATCCATGTATAAATAAATCTGCAAACAATATTTGGGTCTCTAAGGTCCTGCTTCAAAAAATGTAATTATTTTATCTCTACTATTATCATCATTTCACTTTTCTCTTAATGCTATTGGTGAGATGGCATTTCTGAGACCTAGGTATAAATATCAAATGCTTTCAGATTTTATCCTTCTCTCTTCCCTTTCCACTGGCTATAGCTTAGATGGATCAGGTTTATAATGTGCCTGTATTAGAAGTTCCTTCTGAATCTATTAGAAAAGAATGTTTTCTGCCTGCTAATTCCTTTATCTTTTTGCTCATTTTAGTGATTTTTTTTTTTAGACATTTAAGACACATGTCTTCTTTAAACCAACTTCTGTCTTGTGAATATTTTACTTTATATTAGGGAAATGGAAATAGCTCTGTATGCAGTATTTTTTTTCACACTGGTTAGAAGCCACTCCCATTGACTCCTGGTTTCCATTTCTAGATCGTGATCAGATAGGAATCTGTGTTCTGCCCATTTCACTCTGGTAGTGTAATCTGATCTTTGAAGCTTCTGTATTAAAATATGTCTCATTGCAGGTTTATTTTCCACATTTTTTTTAGTTACGATAAATTAGTCCTTCCAAAAGGAGGTATTAAATATGGTGTCTTGGTGTTCATAAAACTTTCAGAAATGTTGAGGCTTCATGAAATAACAAGCTTTTTCATCGATGGCATGACTTGTAAGGTGCTGAATTGAGGTCCACACTGACTTAAGGAAGGGCCCAGACCAGGGCTGGATGCTAGTCTCATTGGTTAGAGGACTAGTTTGTTACTTTCTTACATAAAATATTTAGTCTGTGAAATATGTGAAAACATATATTTGCAAATATAGTTACAATCAAGGATAAAATGTATTAGTAGTTGGAGCAAAAGTGAAGGTGTTAATAGCAATGTCATTTTAGGGCCTAAAGTCGAAGCTAGCCTACCTTGTATAATTGGACTCAAGGAGGCAATGACCTAGATATACACCGAGGAACTAGGATGTGTGGTGAGGGGTGTGTGACAATGAGAAAGAGTATGAAATTTCTGACATGAGTTAATTATGAGAAATATATTTCTAATATAATGAATTATGAGAGAAAAATGCATTTAGTTTACTTTTAACATATCACTGTTTCAAATATAAAATATCTTATTTTACATATTGAAGATATGTTTTCTTGCTTTGTGTTATGTGAAAATATGTATTGAAATTTTTATTTGAAAAAAACTTGCCTACTAATTTTTTAAAATTTTTCTTTAATATACAGAAGTTTTCAGCTTAATACTTAAAGTGTCGTATTATAACAGCAAAAGAAAGTTAACTGACAGAAATAATTTTGAAAGCAAAAGGAGTCTCACTTTCCATTTAAAATATTTTCTCAAAACCTTTGAAGAGGATATGCATCCTGCTCATTTAACACATTAAGTAGGAAGAGTATTTCCTTTTTACTTAAAAGCTCAGAATTTTTATAGGCCTGAGAAGCAATTTCTGGGTGAGTAGTAATCACTTGCCTAATAAAGGTAGATTGCTGGAAGCCTCTTTCCTCCCATTTCCCTTCTTTGTGACCTTTATGCTTCTACACTTTGCACCCTCTTCCTACCCCCCACCATAAAATTGCCCAGCCATTTCTCACACTCATTTGTATGATTCTCCTTAATGGCCGAATGTGTCATGCTATTTTCCACACGGCCCTTTTCATTGGGCTGGATCTGCTTGAAATTTTGTTCTTGATTTCCTTTGTCATTTTATGCCATCTCCCCCCCTCTTTTGCTTCCTGAATATTGTTTTGGTATCTAAATAAATATCTCACATTCTTTGTGTCAAGACACACCCTTTCCTTTTTATAAATCAAAGTGAATCTTAATAGAATGTTTCTTTACAATGGAACAAAATTGCAAAGTGAATCCTAGTCTTTAAAGAACATTAAAACACACACACACACACACACACACACACACACACACACAGTCTCATTCAACAAGAGTTTGCATCACAGAATTTTAAAAATATATATAGTTTCAAGATTTTGAGTTTCCTGATCTTTGAATTTCTTATTGTAAGCCAAATGACTTAGGCTATAGCAGTAAGTATAAAACAGTTTCTTTATTGTATTTAGTAGAGATGCAGGCTTCTTTTAAATACACAGCACTTTTTTAAACATGGAATTTTATTTAATTTGTAATACATGAGGATATAAATGTGTATCATTTTACTTAATGATGATCACTAAACATCATTTTGATTATTTGCAAGAGAAATAGTCAATGTAATGCTACGGCTACCCCAAGCATTGATTAAACTACTGTTCATGAAGGCTGACAGGGATTCAAAGGAAGAAATGTAAAACTGGAAAGTATAGTGAAATAGTGACATTTCACTCTATAAAGCTGCCAATATTTTAATCCTGCATGTAAATCATTTTTATCAGTTCAAGTCCATATCTTAATGTGTATACGAAAGAAAATACCCAGTTGCATTAACTTTAATAAGTAATAATGTGATGTTAATTGTATTATATTTCAAGGTCCTTGTGAGCAAGTAAACGTTTCCCCCCTCCATACTGGTCCCCAATTTCTTTACTTTCCTGTGAATAGATTCTTAAGGTGTACTTTTTTCACGTTCCCGCTGTAAAAAAACCTACCTTTCATTATTCTGTTATTTAGAATCTTTACTTTCTCAGCTTAAATGATGACTTTGTCAATGATAACGTTGTATTCATTTAGAGTAATGATTGATATGGTAATAGATACAGTGTGATTGAAAACAACCTTTGTCAATAAGAAGGCCAAATACTCAAACTGTGTATTGGTCTGAATTTGCTCATTATTGGAGACCTTTCATAGTCATATTGACTTGCTGTCCAAATGTTGTTACTTACCTGATGCTCCCATTGTTTAAATGGTATAGACGTTGGGATCGAACATCGCTTCCCCCAATATTTGTCCTGAAATACACATGGCTCAATTTGTGATGTTCGAGCATGTTATAAAAATGTACGTAATAGACATTTAGACCTAAAAAACATATTTAAGTTTATAAAATGAAAAAAAAATAACATCAGAAGAAAAGGACAAGTACTATGCCTTTATACTCTTAGCCTACTATATTCTTAATTTCTAAGCGCTACTTTTTCTACTTTTATTAACAAACAGATATAAAAAATATTTGAACAGAAAATATTTTATTATTACTCAACCATTTGATTTTATTATATTTGTCTTTGGAAGAGCTGTAACAAAATAGTTTGCTACAAATTTCACAACATTTTAATGTATATGGACAGTTAAATGTACATTTAAGACTGGTGAAGTCGCCCCTTTAAGGATTCTGTGCAAGGAGTAGGATTATGAAAGAAGCTTTGATTTCTTTCCACTCAGCAAGACTGGGTGCCCCATCTTGCTATCCTAATGATAGCAAAGGATGAATGCCTTTGTTTGCCACTTCTAGTACTGTCTCTCTAATGCAGGCCCTGGTAACTAGTATAATAGATTTATTAATTAGACATCAGACCCTGGCTTCTCTCATCATCTTCTACTCCCATTTCACCCTGAAGCCTGCTTGTGATCATGTTACTCAAGGCTTCCATTTGCTTGCAAGGTGAAATTCAAACTCACTATAGTAGCCTTCATGTAATTTCTTGTTTTGATCCCAACCTATAATTCTTACTTCCTCTCTGCTGTCTATTCTACATGAACTTGATCTACACATTCTGTCCAGCACACCTTGCTCTCTTCTTTCCTCGACTTTACACCCAGTTACATGAGCTTGTCTAAAATAATTTCATTTCCGCATTTTCATCGGGCTAAACGCAACACATCTTTTAGGATCTCGTTCTGATACTAATTCTTTGATAAGCATTTCTTGATTCTCCACAATAAAATCAATCATTAAGGTTAGCTTCCAAGTGAAGGGCAGTACAGTACTCCACCCTATGCCCTTCCTCATTTCTACCCAATAGGAAATGTCATAGCCTTAGTTGTCATGAAGTAGAGCTGGCCTCATGAGCACGTGCCCCATGCAGCTCCCCATCTGCACACTCCTAGAAGGGTCCCATTCTTGGTTTAATGCTCTTCCGTCTCCACCTTGAAATTATTAAATTTTGAACGAGGACCCCTAAATTTTCCTTTTGCACGAGCTAGTTAAAACCACTGGTTTTACCAAACGGTTGCTCAATAAACATATGTTAAATAGACTACTTGCCACATTCTGAACTCATCCTCTCTCCTTCATTGAAAGAAAACCAGGTAAAAATCTGAACCATAACTCAGTTGATGCTTTTATTTTTATAGCCTTGAAATGAGGCTTGATTAGAAAGACATTTTTTAAAATAATAAATGGGATATTGTACAGAAATTAGTATTTAATCTCACCCGGTGTGTGACCATAGATGAAGTAAAGCTGGCAGCTTATCATAGAGATTGGGATAGATTTTTTATGCTTACTTAGAAAATGACTTGATTATTGTCCTAATACTTAGAAAAAATGATAGCTTGAGATTTTCCTATTTGACCTTGAAATTGATAGATACAGTTGATATTATGCTTGCAAGGATTAAATTGTTTTTAAAAAATCAACAGTATATTGCAGATATTAGTAATTCACTGTTCAATGAACTCAGTAACATTATTAGCTAATTTGTAAGACTTTTCTTCAGGCTGGTGTTCAGAAGCACATTTGTATAATTACTATTCACAAAACAGCGAAGAAACGAGATTGCATAGGACTTTCTAGTTAAAGATAAGGCTGACAACCCTTAGATTCTGTGCAAGGTGGCTCATCCCTTGCAGGATTTTAAATCTCTCCGGCAAGAATGTTTCTCCCTGAGTTATTTTGAGAGATGTCGATCCGCAAATATTTCCAGATCATTCAGTTCTTTTTATTCTCTGTAGATTTTGCTTTGAGGACATTTTCAAGGCTAAATTCTCCCTGCCCAAGGTTCATAATAGAAAAGATCCTTCAAGGACACTGCATGTTTTCTCTGTGTATGTAATTCCTCAACTCTGTATAGTGCTATGCAGGAGGCCCTGTGCAGAAAGGAATTTAAACATCGATGTACACGCAGCAGCAGCTCTTCCGAGTTTAAGATTTTTTACACACACGCGCACACACACACACATACACACACACAATGTTTATATTTTATAATTCAATTATCTTTATGTGTTTATTGTTTAAGTGGCCATAATAAGTAAAATGACTTTTATTGAGCTGGCATGATAGGTAATGTCCAAGGCTCAGAACATAATTTACAGAAACGTATGTGTTAAGCCATGGACAATTTTCAATGACCAAATATCAGGTAGATATGTACAGACACAAAATTTATAGTAGCCAAATGGTAATATGATAAGTTCTTTAAAACTTTCGCATGTTTAAAAACTTAAAATTAGTTGCCTTACATTTAAATTATTTTCTGTGATGGTATTTGACATTTCCAAGTATGCAATAAAACAGTGAGTTCCTTTAGTCATATTGCTAATCGGTATCAATACAGAATTTTTTTTTATATTTTTAAAATATATCTTTATAGATAAGTCATATATTTCTAAAACAATTGTACAATTCTTTCATTCCCTACTCCATAACAGAGCATGGGAACTTATTTTGAAAAGGGCCCTGCTTTTTAGATGAAAGATAACTAAGACTTCAAATTCTTGAAACAAATATCAGTAATAACTCTGATTCAAAGCTTTGGCATTTCATTGTGTCAGTGTTATTAAATGGGTTTATTCTACTTGTCCTGAAAATGCATTGTGAACAATTATGAGAGACCTCACTAGAGGTTAATGGCACACAGTCACAGTGTGGCAAGTTCTAAACACAGTATGAACTTCATGGAAGCAAGTCTGAAGATAGACTCTCTGATCATGTTTAATACTTTGAATATATCAGACACATAAATATATTCTGCAAGCCTGGTGAATGTGGCAGATTATGCCTTAATAATTTCACTGGAAAAGCTGATGAATCAAAACTGAATAGCTTTTTAAAGAACATATATTTGAAAAGAGCCAAGTTGAAACTAGATTATTTTCTAAGACATGAATATTCAAGATCTTGGCAGGGGCTGGTGGGGGAGATTGAGAGGAGAGAGAGAGAGAGAGAGAGAGAGAGAGAGAGAGAGAGAGAGAGAGAAGGAGGAAGGGAAAGAGAGAAAGAGAGAAAGAGAGAGAGAAAGAATATATTTAGAGGCAAATAACATAATCTTGTTTTCATTTCAGATATATACCCTAAGCCTAGATGTGACAGGATATGATTGGTTTTAATTTAAGATCACTTAATTTTTTCATAATAGATTTGTAATATTTTCTAAACAGAAGAGACTTTTGAATTTTACAGCTGAGAAAGACACGGTTTTCAGGGAAGGGTAAGAAGAAATGACCTCTAACAAAACTGTCATACTCGTCACGTACATTCGCCAAAAATATTTACCAATTAATAACGAAGTATTTTTCCTCTAAGGGTTAATCAGTTTTAAATGTTGCACTCTCAGTAAGCACTTAAAAATAAATATCTCACTAGAAACTGTCTGAGCGATCTGACTCCACCTGTATGCTAATAGTGTTTGCGAGCATCTCTTTTCTTGATGGCACATGACTTGAGTAATTCTCTGAACGTACCTCGTCTGTTTAGTGCTACCCAGCGTCTAATGGCATGTAGATATATGTACTAATGCGAAAAGTGCACTGCCCCAGGGAACACCCATCAGGACAAGTAACTAATTGCTTTATGGACCAAGTGAAGCGTTTTACATCTTCTGGAAGGCACCAGCACCCTCAACTTCTCATTTACCAAAATGTCATCTCCCTGCCTGAAAGATAGGATTGGAAGACTTTTTTAAAAAAGCATTACACTAACTCCCCTCAATTCACTGTGCCCTGCAAGCTGGGTTGAAAATCCTTCTAAGTCTTAGACTACCTAATCTGAAACAGCAAATCGCTCATGGCTGGGTGGCTTTATTTCACTTAAAGCCTAACCTTTGTACCTATACACACACTACTTGGATTCAGTCTGTATAGAATCATCAGAACTGTTGAAATATTACTTTCTTATTTTACAAGAAATCGCTATTCATACAAAGAGAAAATGAAGGAAACACGTATACATGCTATCTTTTGAAAACAAAATTGAAAGATGTGTTTTGGGGAAAAAAAAATCAGTCTCAAAAAGTGATGGCATTTCCTACATGGCATTGGGTATCACACTTTGATATATGTGTCTTTAACGTGTGTAGTTGGTGATGATCTACGTTATTGGAAAATCAATACGCGTGATGGGAAATGCAGAGTTGCTTAGTTTGCTAAGTTAAACTTTCCTGTCCTGACGTCCAAAGATGTCAGGGAGACAGGTTCCTCTGCTGTCACCAAAGTGGTTAGAATGGTAATTATTGAAAATTAATAAATGCTTTTGCAAACAGAGGAGCAGAAATTGAACAAGCCTTTCCCAGTTTTTCTTTCTACTGTTATTCCCACACTCTCATCATATATTTTTACCCCGATCAAATTCGAAGGTAGTCCTGCCAATAAAGATGAGCCCTATTTAAGTGATAGAATAGGCCATTTATTCAGACCTGTTAACACAACAGTATCTCATTTTATGGTATTCCTTCTCTATGAGTAAGAAAATAAAAAGTGTGTCCTTCTCCACTGTGTTGTGCATTAGAGAAGAAAAAACAGAATGTAGAGAAGAATGATAGGAACAAGGTATTCCCTATATCGCTGTAGAAACGTTGTTTTGTACTGTCAGAAGACTGTATTCGGTTAAGTAGGATGCATTGCCTGCCTAGTCCTGGGTGTCTGTGAGAAGGTGGTCAGAGTCTCCTCCTACAGGTGAAGGAGAGGTATTGAGTTAGGGAGGTAGGAAGGTGACATCGCATGGTGGGCCAACTCTGCAGAAGCTGGACACACTTGGTTTGGAATTACCTGACACATAGGTTTGAATCCTGGTGACCTCTGACCACAGAGAACTTAATTTTCCCACCACTCAATTACATTCTTTGTACCATTGACTGTTAATATGTTTCTTATAGGGCTGTCATGAGAATTATATGAGCTAATGCACGTAGTATGCTAGGCATAGTGCATTCAAAGGCTTGAAAATAGTAGCTAATTTTCTTCTTGTTGTTTTGACGTATTACAGTAAAAATAGGCTTTCTTTGGACCTCTCACGTTGTTTATCTGATTTTTTTTTTTT
>CM053511.1:51907816-51922855 GCA_028627145.1 Eidolon dupreanum
TCTGTCTAATGCAGCCAGACTCAGTTTTGTTTGTTTGCATGTTTGTTTCCTTCCAATGATGCACTGGAATTTCTCTCCTGGACACTAGACTTTCATAAAGGTCCCCATCCTTGGGTGACTATCTAAGGCAGCATCTTCTTGGGGCTCCTGGACCACCACTGACAGGGTCCGCAGCCAGGAGCAAGGTCTGCGTGACTGTCCCCCAACACGCGTGCTGGCGAGACTCCTCCCGGGTCCCTTGGCGCATAGTGCTGGCTCCCACAGCTCCCACGAGAGCACCTTGTCCGTGATGGACGCCACATTGTGGTTGCTGAGGGGGAATACGGTGAGGTGTGTGTTCTCCAGCCTCGTCCCCGACATTATTCTCCCGAATCCTTTGCATTAAGGCTGTTGCGGGGTAGAGGCCCACGTACTAAAGAGGAAAGTCCGTGGGAACGATAGCGTGCCGAGTGTCTCAGAGATCGTGAACTTGTAGCAGGGTCTTATGGAAAAAAGTTCTAAATATAGAAGACAAGGAAACATTTTTTATGGCGTGTTATTTTATGGGGCAAAAGCGAGGCTAGAAGAAGCAAGGTGACAAAATGCGAGGCAGCTTATGAAAGTGTCGCTTCTGTTTCTGTGCACGGCATGAGGTTTCCTATTCTCACCCAGGTTCCAGAGAGACTCATACCGTGTTGGCATCTCACCTGTGGCTTCCGAGCATTGTAAGATTCTACCTCTGGCACAAATGTCATACTCATGGCAGTGGGGTTGGAAGCTAAGGGAGAACCAAGGGTTCTCAAACAAGAGGAAGCCAAGCACAGGCGGGAAACTGCTAGATTTTCCTGCACACGAGGTCACTGTGTGACTTCGACGAGGCCGATCTGATTGAAAGAGGGGGCATTGACACGTGGCTGCACAAGCTGAGGAAAGAAACCAGTGTAAGGTTTGGAGAGAGTGAATGTAGACAACTGTTTTGAATCATTTTGTGTGAAAGAAAGTCAAAATGTGGGCTGTGAGATCAAGAGTTGAACCTTTAGGGTACAAGATACCAGGGCAGGTTTGTGTGCTGTTGGACAAAATGCAGTAAAAAGGAAAATTAATAACTCCGGAGATTCGATTATAAGGGTGTGAGCAGGAACGGAGGTCCAGACCTGCAGGAAGGCATCTAAGGTGGGGTGTGAGGGGTGTGCTTCTCCCACTGCGACGGGAGGGAAGGTGGCAGGAAGGAGGAAGAGTGGGTGGGAAGAAGATGAAGGTGTTCTTCAAAGCAAGAATATCAGCTTGGAGTCTGTGTGCCCCGCTCTGCCTCGGGGGGGCGGGGGGCGTATGCTAATGGGTATGTTGGTGGCAGTTATGCGTTATGGATGAGACACTGGAAGATTGGGGTGCGTTTGAAAGGTTTGAAGAGAAGAGTTGGTCTGAAAGGGCCTTTTTTATGTAGGGAGTACTACCACATTAGGTAAGGGAGATAAGATGGTCAGTTTCTATCCTGTGCTCATTCGAGATTTATAGTCATGAATTAAGAGCATTCGGTGTTTGAGTTTTTTAACTCCTAGCGAGCAGCCTTATTATAGACACAGTGTGGGTGGATATTGGGATTTAGCTTTTAACTAGTGCTATGATCTCGCCAGGGTATTACAAGGAGGTAGAAGAATGCAAGAAAATTGAGGTCAGTTGCAAGGAGGTGATTACAAAGATGGCAGAAAAAATAGTTATTTCAAATCAACTGTTTGGATTATTTCATACATCTCCATTTCAAAATGCTAGTATAAATTTACAAAGAAACCACTTTATGTAAAATTGTTGTGTTTTAGTATTATTCAACCTAATTTTCTTAATGTTATTTAACTTGTGCTGTTCGGTAAATCTCCAAATTGTTTTGAGGGATAATTTTAAAACAAGGAAATAAAAAGAGATGATGGTTGATATTCATATACTTGAGACCTAGGAAAACTTAATAGCAAGGAAGAAAATTTAACTAACTTCCCATTTCCCCGGAAATGATGAAAATGATTTCTCTCGGAGGATTCCTTCAAACAGTTTGTCATTTCTAAGACTTGGAAGTGTAATTGGCAAAAAATGCATTTATGATGAGCAAAGAATGCTTATGGCAATTTGGCTCCCTTTTTATTCCTCGCACTGTGACGTTGTCCCACTAAGGAGGTCTGCCACAGCAGAACGGTCGACAAAGACTAGTTGCACATCAGACATCATTTTTGAACTGCGATGTTATCGTGGTATTTGCTAATTAGTTGATTTCTGTGTTTTAATGTGCACCATATATATGAACATGCATTAAAAAATAGGAAGGGCAAGGGGCTAATGACTTCTGTGGGGCCGATATTTTTATAAGCTGATTTACTCACCAAATTAATTCTACGGGGCAAATATCATTAGCCCCGTTTTAAACAATGACAAACCAAGATCAAGAAAATTTATATCATTTGCTCAGAGGCACAAATTTAGTAAGTGACTGAAGCTGGATGTGAGCCCGGGTCTGTCAGTCTAGAAATCTGCGTGCTTTCTAGGTCAGGGACTTGCCCTCAGGTTTCTATCTGAATGTCTGTATCAGTTTAATTTGTGCAGCCATGTAATATTTAAACTAATGGATGTGATGAAAAAAGGCACGTAAACAAATAATCTAGCTGTTTGACAACATTTAAAGCATGCAGAAAGCAATTCAGATTTCTTCCTACCTAATATAAGCTTTCAAGATCTGTGGTATGTCGGTTTAATGTTTACTAGCGTTTAAAATGACTTTCTGATACCATAAATTGGTTTTAATTATCTATATTTTATTCAATGGTAAATGAAAGGTTATACATTGCTGACTGTGGAAGCCAAGGCTACGCCCGTCTCTATTTTCTCAGCTGACTCAAATGAAACCAGATAATTCCAACTGTTTAATTCCCTTTGACCCAGTTCACAGTCACCCCTAAATGGATTCCAGAAATACCAGTTCTGCAGCTTGCAGAGTTTTCTTAAAGCAAGCCTAATGGATCAAAGTGTGTCATTCTATCTAGCATCAATTTATTCATCATGCAACACATTCACATTTTCTATAGGCTTAACGTGGTGCTTGGAAAAGATAAATCCGAGAGTCTCGACGTCAAAGACATACATGTATTTATATCTACCAATATCGATATAGGCATATATATGTGTAATATATGTGATGTACGCATAGATAACAGATATAGATATGCAAATATATACATAAACATACATATACAGACATGTAGACACGTGTATATGTAAATACATATATAATTTCTTTAACAATGTAGGGTTGCTATGGATTGTAACACATTCACCCCATGATAATTTGGAAGAGAGAAAGATGGTCCATAGTTTTAGCAGTAAGATTAGCAGTTGACGTTTTTTGGCACTTACTAAGCTTTTCACATGAGTTACCTCAGTTAATTTTTCTTTTAGTTCTCTATTGCTACATAACAATTTACATCCAAAATTAGCAACTGCAAACAACACACACTTGTTACCTCGCAGCTTCCCTGGGGCAGGAGGCTGTCTCCGCAGGTCACCACCAAGACCTGGCCAAGGGCAAGGTCAGTGGGGGAAAACAGGCAATAACAAGTATGGATTCCCAAGGCTTATGGATGAGCCGCATAAGAAACTTAAAACAGTGAGTGTCAGAAATTGCTCCAAGGTTTTAAGAGACAGGTATCTAAAAGAGGAAGTGCCACAAAAACTTCAAAGGGCAGGGTTTTTGTCGGATTTCTTCCTTGTTGCTCTCCAGAGTCTCCAGTGTACCATCATAAATCCCTGCTGAATGTGAATAAACAAATAAATAAACCCTGCAATGTATGGAACAGAGATTCACTGACATGAATGCAAATTAAAAAAAAAAATACTTAAAATGTAAGGAAGGGTTAAGATGATAGTTTCATGCTGTTAAAACATAGCCAGATTTCCTGTGAACTGGAGAATATCAAGAACCAGGAGAACCTCCCCCAGGGTGGGGCTTGTATGCTAAACCCATCTCTCCCCCCTCCCCCGCCGCCACACACACACACACACACACACACACACACACACACTTTGTCTCTATCTGTTCATCACTTTCCACTCTGGGGTATCTTGACCTATTTTTATAAGCACATCTGCACCATCCTCTGCTGTGCATCGGCAGGTCGTTCCGTATCATTTCAGCTTGCATTTAGCTTTGTCTTGTATTGATGAAGACTCTGAGTTAAACTTTATAGAAGGTTCAGTCTCAAGTGCTGATAAACGCTTCTTGTGTTAGTTCACATGACAGAGAGAGAGAAAGAGAGAGAGAGAGAGAGAGAGAGAGAGAGAGAGAGAGACACGGAGAGAGAGACACGGAGAGAGAGACACGGAGAGAGAGAAAGAGAAAGAGAAAGAAAAAGAGAAAGAGAAAGAACACAAGGCCTGTTCCTCTCAAAGTAGGCCGGTAGAGACTCATTCTCTGGGAAGAAGACATAAGTGAAGTTGGGGATTTATGGTTATGTACACTGTGATTTACTAATTTCTAATCCTTGACAATGGTTGTTTGTGAGTTCTCACTATCAGAGGAGGAAACTGAGGCTCAAAAGGATTTAGATAATTTACCTAATGCTACCTGTAGCTCGTAAGTGGTTTTAGATAAGACTTCAAACCCACTACCCGCTGACCTTAAAATGACTATTTTCTAACTGCAAGAAAGCACTAAGAAAAATAAGGAAGTTGTTTAATTGACAGTCACACAGGCCAGGCAATAATGGGTCCTGACCCTTACATCTCTGACCCTGTGCCATCTTCACCCATGCCGGACAGGTAGTGAGTCTCCAGTGCAAGTAAGGTCTGTCTTAATACTTTTCCTGCTACTAAACACTCTGGAAGTTAATGGTTTATTTTTAGCCTTTACCAACAGAGCTGGTCTTCAAAATGCGACATGCTTTCCCGTGGAGGCTATAGTTACCAAACGCTGGTTGCAGAATATTGGCAAAAAAATAAATAAATAAAATTGTAGAGTTATGTAATATCGGCAACAAATGTAGGTTGAGATGGTTAGTTAGTTGCTTTATTCTGGAGAGTGGATAATTGCCCATGTTACAAAGGTAAAAAAAAGATTCAGTGGAAAGAAAGAGACTACATTCTCAACAAAGAAGGAAAGGAGACCTTTTGCTAGGAATAAGGAGTAAAGAAGAATTTGTGCTTAAGAAGGTTTGGAATAGAATTTATCCATGAGATTTCTTTCAGATAGATTGAAATGGAATGCCATTGACACCGATTCTCCAACAATATTAATTTATACATTTAGAATAGTTTTTGTAAGAGTAATCTAGACCAGGAAGTAATGTTCAGTTATCTTTGTATGAATCATAGATTCTACCACAGCACTAGTCACATAGTAGCGGCTTAATAAAAGTCTACTGAATGAATGAATCAAGTGAAAAAACAAACAATACTTACCCTTGGTATTTCATTTAAAGTGTTCTGTCATGTTTAAAAAATATGTGTTACACACTTACATAAATCTGCATATGCATTTGTAAGTTGGCTATCATGTAAAGCACATATAATAGCAACTTTATATAATCAAAATCGATTAAGCTTTCTTTGTGATATATGAAAAGGAGAGAAAGAACGGTTTTGCCAGGAAATATTGTTGAGAAAAATGCTCAAATTTATTTTTATAAAAAGGGAGAGATTATTGATAAATACATCTAAATTTGCAGATTGGTTATTTTCAGAGGTTATTTAGGGTCATGATGGTAAATCTCATTACCGTACTTGAAAGAGGTCTCTCATTATTATGGTGCCGAGGTCTACATCCCTGAAGCTAATTGCAAGGTAGAGCGGCAGAGTTCTAATTGTTTGCCATCAAAATAGCTGTGTAAGCTTGATTAACAGTGTTCAGCAACATTCATAATAGTCCAAGCCTGGCCCTGCATAAAATAGAAACTGGGAAAAAATCAATAAGATTTAATAAGATCAGGAACAATCACTTACAATAGTACATCAATCACACAAAGTAATAGGTGCAGGATTTGATAGGGTCCTGAACTGCCTGAGAGATTCATAACCAGTACTCGTTAATGATTTGTTCATTTGCATTTTATCAATCCAGCTACAGCTGACAAGCAGAAGGAGCAAGAAAGAAATATGTTGACTTAAACTCATCAGCTTTCGCAATTAGAAAAATAACATATAATAGCAAATGTCTTGTCACAAGGAAATCTGACGTTATTACAAAGAAGTGCACAGTCGCGGGCTCTTCAGCCTGGGTGCAGTTAGACTTGCAGTCTAGCTCGGGCGACAGTGGCCCTGCCGTCACTAGGGAGTCTCAGAGGTTGGACACTCCACCTCTCCTAGGCCTTGATTGCAAAATAATGTTTAATGCAAAATGTGTGTATTTCTTTTTTTTTCTTTCTTCTTTTTTTTTTTTTTGGAATTAAATGAAGCTCCTGGCTTTGCCTAAGGCAAAACCTGTATCAGATGCTAAAACAATCATAAGGAGATGGCTTTCTGGTGATTATTGCTTGTCATTATGTCCTATTTCAGTTGATGTCATGACTATAGAAAGCAATCATGCTGTATTTACCATCGATATTAAAACACATTTTGGGAAGGAAAAATAAATGGATAAAATTGTGTACACAAATTTTCCATTCTAAATAAGTGATATTATTTAATGTGGAAAAAATAATCCCCTGTCTACATCAGAGGCATAATGAAAAGTCTGAACGCTTTTCAAGAAATTAATATGGATACCTGCTTAGAAAATTTCATATGGGTTTTCTCTGGAGAGAATTACATGAGAGGTGGGATGCAGAGCGCATTGTCGGAAACCAGCAGTGGTACTATCCAAAACGTGGATTAATTAGTCTTCGTCCAAAACCATGGTAAATAACATGCTCTTTCAGAGAGAAATATTATGATTGGGGTCCTTGTGGATTATATTTAAATAGCTGATTTCTACATAGGTTGCTTTAATTCGATCAAAGTGCAGGTAAAATCCCATTATAATAGACTCCAAGGGGTCTCTAAATTGTTTTGTTGTGGTAGAATTTGGTTAAAATGAATAAATACATTTATCACATTCTCAGTATGTAGCACATTCTAGAGAGACAGACTTGAAGCCCAGTCTCTTTTCTATTGAATTAACACATGAAAAGCAGAGTTTTGAGTAGGAAGGGGAGACAGGAAGCAAGTGTAAGGCTTACACACCTTTGAACGCTTTCTTCAAACCTTGGATCACTTTCACAATGGTTTTGGTATAAAAGTTTTTATTTTTTTTCTTCACTTTTTAAAGATAAGATTAATTAGGCTGACCAGAATTTGGAAATCTAAAAGACTGAAGGATATTATACGTAATTATTTGTTATCCTGACAAAAATTACTGTGAAGAAGTCAATTTTATGCATCTTAATTCGTTCTCCCTTCAAAGCGAACCACCCAGAATCAAGTGCTTTAATTATACAGGTCGACTCTTCCTAGGCCATTAAACACAGAAAGCATTAGTAAATTCACCAAGAATCAATTCATAGGATGCCAATTTTCCTGAAAGCAAATTGATAAATGTCCAGTTTAGTGAGAGACCAATTCACACTCATTTTTGGCATTCAGTGATTTGTTTTGGTGAATCGTTTGGCCTCAGATATACTATTATCAGTTGCAAGAGTATCATTGTTATTGGTTATGTTGGAATGCAGAAGTGGTTTTAATTATTCCAAGCATTCTTTCCTTTCATTTACAGAAGAAGCATTTTTATTTTATTTTATTTTTTATTTTTATTTTTTTTAGGCGAGGCAACCCTTGATTGACCTCACAGATTTCAAGGACCTTTCAGTTTATAATTCCTTATTTTTTATTTATTATTATTTTTTATGCCTGCAGCACCTGGTCTTCCTGGGTGGTCTCCCATCCAATTACTATCCAGGCCCGACCCTGCTTAGCTTCCGAGATCAGATTGGATGGGGCTTGTTCAGGGTGGCATGGCCATAGACGGAAGAAGCATTTTTAGCCCTGACACAATAACAGAACTTAGAGACATACTAAGTACAAATAAAGTATATATTCCAAATGTAATGTGTGTAACATTGTAACAGAAACAACATATATCTTATAAATATTCTTTAAAAATATTAATAATGTGCTTTCTGGGTTAGAAGGCCTGATTAATTGTGGGCAGGTATCATCTCTAAACCATGGTGCACTTGACAGTAAAAAGTAGGCTATTAATACATTGAAACAGTAGGAGTAAATAAAGACTGTTTCAAGCAAATCAGAATTATATGGTCACCTTGGCTATAACAGAAGAGGGTAAGGTATGGGATCCTGAGGAAAATGATGACATTTGATTTGAGACATTAATAATAAGTAGAATTTCCTTATTCTGGGTGAAGAAAATCCACCTCATGGACAAATGAACATGAGCAAGGTACAGTCAAGGAAGTACCTTGTGTGCCCAGTGAATGGTGGAAGGTACAGGAAAGTGTAGCTGTGTCCTAATTATGGAAGACCTTAAATTTAGATTTTTTTTTTTCTGTAGGATAGAGAGATTAATTGAAAGTGTTTGAGAAAGAAATAGGGTAAGAGAAGTAAAATGGATGATGTCGTTTAAGTGGTTAATACCTTGTGTTCTAGACACCAAGTGACCGACATTTGCATCCCAGCTTCTGTATGTTCACAATGGTTAGACTTTGCTTTATCTCTATAAGCTTCATTTTCCTCATTAAATATGGTGCATGTAAATTACCTACCATGGTGTATGGCCCACGCTAAACACTTAGTGCTTATTGGTTGTTATTATTAATAACAAAAACAAGTGGCATAATATAATTGGAAGAACTTATTTCAAACCTCATGTATTCAATATGATAAAATTACCTAATTTGTCTGAAGCTTGAAATTTATAATTTAATGAGAGAGAGTGTGTGTGTGTGTGTGTGTGTATATATATATATATATATATATATATATATATATGTATATGTGTGCATATAAACAACTTCAAATTGCAGGATACTCTTCATATGATATTTTTGCATAAGATTTCTAATGCATAAAGATGAAAAATACACTGCAGTAGCAACCTTGAGAATGGATGAGGAAAATGAGACTGGAAGTATAAAAATTATTGAAGGAACTTGTGTTAGATAGTTATTTTGGTGGCCTCCAATGAACTAAGCCTTCTGGTAATAACCTTTATGTTATTCTTCCCCACCGATTCTGAACTTGACCATGTGACTAGATGAGACGAGGTTCAGCCAATGGGACATTAGAAGCATGATGCAAGTGGAAACTCAGTAAGAGCTTGCATTTTAGGGATTGTCTTCTTAGAGTATTTCCTTTTGGAACCCATGAGACCCAGTGACCAAACCTTGAGGAAGACGTGCAAAGACCACGGAGAGCGAGAGAGAGAGAGGGTTACCCAGCCTGGCTCCCATTGCTTTAACAATCCCAGCTGAGGCACCAGATATGTGAGAGAAGCAGCCCCATGGCCATCCAGCCTAGGAGATTCCATTTGGAACACTGACAGGCCGTTCCGATCAAACGCAGTCTTTATTGCAGAATCATGCACAAGCCATTCCGTTTTAAGGTGCTATCTTAGAGGGCAATCGATAACCGCAACAGAAATTGGTACCCAGAATTAGGGTGCCATCCTAACATAACAGTAAAGTACATGGCAAATGCTTTGGGACCAGGTGACAGGTGAAGGCCCGAGAAACAAAAAGGAAATTGCTATTAGAGGCTGGAGTAATGTGGACTCAAATTTTATACTACAGGACTGTTAGTAGCTCTGATAAGATTTCTAGAAATAATATTGAAAGTGTCAACTGGATACATTTAGCTTCCTATCATAAAATATGGGAGAGTTAGATGAGTTAAAATGACAACTATTCAGTATTCAAGCAAAATTTAGAGGAAATGTAAAGGAGATATACCTTTCTGTGTTAAAAAACAAAATCATTTTCTGTTAATCCTGGCAATGGACTCTCAAAATTAGACATTAACTCTGGTAAAGATCAAATTCTGGTTGCTGCTAGTAACACATGATCTCACAGTAAACATCGAGCCTCTACAGAGTGAGAGTAAAGGACAATTTTTGAAACCTCAGACAGATTTAAAGCTGTGCCTTGGCTAGATGAAGGTTCCTGTTAGAATCTTAAAGATGTCCGCAGTACCCTTAATCTCAAGGTTCTAAGAAAATTGTGTTGGAGGAACCAACACCAGCTTGGATTAAAAGTCTTCAGAAAGTTAAAAAAAGAGAAAAAGTCTATTCTATAAAAGGAAACAGGTTGCAAAAGCTACTCAGTTGCAAATATGGGCCATTGTTTATGAAAAGGAAGAAAACTCACAGGTAGAGCCAAGAGCCTTGATGTCTGAGCCAGTGCGGCATAGAACCACTAGAAGGGAATGGAACTGGGCCTGGCTTTAAAGACTTTGTGACATAATAAATGGGGGTTGTTTTAAGCCATAAGTTTTGTGCTAATTTGTTTTATGACAGCGATAGAAAACTCATGTGCTCTGTTCTCCAGATTCTGTTATTTGCTACCGGCTTATTTTGGACACCGTTTATGCATCACTTCAGAACCCGTTGGCCTTATCTGTCTTTTATTTCATCCGCTAATGTAGTGACCAGTTCTGCAAATGCTCCGATAAGCAGTATTATCTTGACATCCTGCAGATGCCATGCCGTCATACTGGTTCACGGTATTGATAATATTATTTCAGTTGGACCAGGTGAGCAAGGATTGGAAGTGTGCTTGATGCGCTAGTAAACCCCAAGGCGTGTGTGAGAGGGTGGAATATTAAACCTTAGGGAAAAACAAGGGAACTTTTTGGGAATTCGGAGGTTTTAGGCATCCATCTTGAAACACCCCCTTCCTCTTTGTTTTCAATTTCTTTAGCAATTCACAATTGTCATAAAGAAGCACCACGTTTGGTGGATTTTTGTGCATTTTGAAGACAACTCATAACTGCCATTAGACTTTCTGATCCAATCCATTCGTTAGGTGACTCAGAAAGCTGCCGGTTTCAAATAGAGCCCAAACTAAAGGGTGGGGTCCCTGGCCACACGCGCTCTGTGATCGAGCCAAGCCAGTGGCATTAGTAGTATCTCCGTGGGATAAGGGTGACATGTTTCAAGCCTCATTAGCAGCCATAAGAAATGGACTGAGTTCCAGAGCAAAGATATTACCTTCTGCAGTAAAGAATCTGCATCCTCAGAATATCCCCAGGAGCATTTCCACTAACCCTTCTAAGTCTGCTTTTGGCAGAGATTGTATTTGGCCAACATCCGAACTGAACCTTTGATGAACTGACTTGATGTAAATAGTCTTTATATTAAAAAAAAAAAAAAATTCCCGACTAGTCTCGACATCTAATGATGTTTACTATGATGGTGATGGTTGTCAAATAATTGTTTTCTAATTCTAATTCTGTAATTCCTCCTAAATGTATTAGCATCCTAATATAAAGGAAAACTTTCTTTATATCTAACTGTATATTTGATTGCATCAGAATGGCCTCATGGATTCCTAATTTATGCAATAGGTTATAACCCATTAATATTGTTATGTATTTTAGTTTCAAATTATCCCTGATTTTGTAAGTGGGAGCCTCTTTGAACTGACTTCTGTGTCTTTGGGGGATGTCGCATAATTCCGTTAGCACTTTTTAAATTTTTGTCACAACAAGGTAGTCCAGGCTCATGTTGTCCTTCCCCTAAGACCTTGTTCCCCAGAGTCACCACCGCCCAGAAGTTTCACTGATCGTCATGTTCTACTATCTGCACCCAGGCACTCTGTTGCTCCAGGGGCAAAAAATCATACTTTCCCCACTGCAGTGCCCTCCTACTTATTCACAGTTAAAATCTGCTAAGTATATGTTATTCAGATTTTAAAATTTACATACGTTAAAATTCATAGTGTGGGGCGAATCATTCCGAGTTTTGATAAACACATGCACCTGTAACCACCACACTCGTGATGTAATATAGTTTCACTTCCTCCTCCCTCGTGCTACTACTTATCTTCAAACCTTCCCTTCACTCTCAGTCTGTCAACCAGGAACCTGTTCTCCGTTCTTATAATGTCACCATTTCTAGAATGTCACATAAGAGGAAGAGTAGAATTTGTAGCCTTCTACCAGCTTCTGTCACTTACCCGAACACGTTTGTGATTCATTCACATTGTTGCCTGTTTCAATAGTCAGTTCCTTTTTGCTGCTGAGTAATATTCCCTTATATGAATCTACCACATTTTGTTTATTCGTTCTTCATCCGAGAGACTTTTAAGTCGTGAGTTTTGTGCTGTTACAAATAAAGCTGCTACAAATGTGCACAGCAGGCCTTACTTTATAGCCATTCTTTTAGGCAACTCATTTTAGATTATTTTGCATTTTTGTAATCACTTATGATATTGGACATAAAGTAGCATAATTTCATGCAGAGTGGAAGCTCTCTATGGGAATTATTCTTACCTGGTAACTTGATTGGAGTCTGAAACATTAGTCTCTCTATGGTGATTATGTGGATTTTGTAATAGTTCTGGTGATTCTGATCCTGCTGGCCTCCACATCCCCATAGCCCCCTCCCAGTCCTCAGATGAAGAAATCATTAGACCACAAAATAATAAGGAAAGGAGTAAAAATTGGGTGAAGATATAAATCTGCTTAGAGGCAAAGTAACGGGGATTGTAAAAATTAAAATGTGACTTCCATGTTTTCATTCAAATAAAAAATGGAATCATCTCTTTAAAATGAAATGTTGTGGCTGTCATTACAACAGAAAGATTTTATTTTATTATGGAAACCCCTATCAATTCTTTCTCTACTTTTTTTTTTTTAGTAGATGAAGGTATGAAATAACATCAGAGCTATTTTACAAGAATTTTGTTTCTTCAGTGCAATAGCATGATCCAAGGTTTCCTGCTCAACCCATCCATAATGATAAAAGTGAGTCAGTTTCAGTTCACAATTTCAAGTGGAAATTTGCCAGTTAGGCCTGTCTTTGAATGGCTTTGGCGTTGGCCCTGGGCCTGCTGCTCTCTTTTGCATGAGGAGAGCCTCCTAGGTATTCTTCTTGGATCATGTGACATATAACATGGCTGAGGTTTCGATGGGCAATGATGATCTCAGCAGCCTTTATGATGTTCTGTTGAAGCAGTGAGGCTGTGGCAGAACATACTCATATCCTTGGGAGCAGGAAAGTCCAGAAAACCCTATTCTTTGCTTAAATCTCTATATCTAAGAAAACAGTGAAAAGGGCACATTTAATACTGAAGAATCATCAGTGGTCTATACAAGCTTGTTAGAAATGCAAACGAAAGGGTAGAGAGGATTGATGATTTTCAAATAGGGAATACTTTTTTAAATTTAAGTATAGTTGGTATACAATCTTATATTGGCTATGTTAATTTCAGATATACAATAGAGTGACTTGACACTTTTTATACCTTAAAATGTAATCATTCCACTAATTCGAGGAATCATCTGTCACCGTGCAGACTTATCACTATATTATTGACTGCTACCCTCCCCCTCCTCACCCATCCCCCGCCACATCCCTGGCAATCATTTCTTTGGTCTGTTTCTATGAGTCTGTTTTGTTTTGTTTTGTTTTGCTTGTTTTGTCTTATTTGGGTCCCCTTGGATAAATAGTGTCTGTGTAGATGCTGGCTTTTCAAGTTAATTTTAGTAATGGAGAATACCTTTTCATTGAAGTGACTTTTATTTTTCCAAAACAATCTTCATCAGAGCCAATAGCCACCTAATAGTAAGTCAGTTTTGTAGAAAAAACAATTTTTAAGGACTTGTTTATTTCTTCTTCTTGGCCCATCCTTTCTCTTTTTTTTTTTTTTTTTTTTTTTTAGAAAAACTGTTACCTAACACAACTAGTAATTAATTATCTATACACAGCTTTTGTTTCATTAGAAATCAAATATTACTGACATTTCAATATTCTTGTGTTAAATATCTTACTTTATTTTAACATAGTAGGCCAATTCCAGAAAAATAAACAAACCCAGAAATCTAGTAAGTTTTTATATCAAACAACTAGAGGTCATAAAAATTGAATTATACCAAAGGAAGATCAATCCTGGAAAAGTAGAAAATAAATCTAGTGGCATAGATTTTTTAATATCAAGAATCATGGAAGAATAGGGTTCTTGCCAATGATTACTTCTTCTCTCCAAAGGTCATGCAAATGGCATAAATGTAAATGACAAGTATGTATTAATTGACTAAAATGTCCCCTGTAAGTCCTCGCCAGTGTTTTCCCCTTTACACTAAGGCTTATGGGTAAATTCACATAATATTAATGATGTGGAACCGTTCCTCAGACTGTGAACCTTAAATGAAGGAGATGGATGTTAGGTAGGAACCTGGCATTTCCTGATTCAATAAGCACATCTTAATTATGAATTATAAACCCAGCACCATGTTTACTTGCTCATAATTTCAAGCTCTGTCACTATCATACTTCCAATCTGGTTACTTCCCACATGCACATTCTTTAAAAAAAAATTACTTATAAAGCGTTGTCATTATTTTGTCATGTGTAGTATTCCAGCAAGATTCAATGTCTAGAAAGTTGCATAAATCAACTTTCAGCCATGGCCCTTCCTGGAAGTTTGTAACATGTTAACTTTATGCATAATTTACATAATGTGCAAACGATATACCTTCTTCTTTCTTATTTCAACATTAACATGATTAGAATTGATTAAAGTGCTATTATACTTGTCTTGTAAGTTGTGCTTTTCACCTATGCCAGCTTATCGTAAGAAGAATCATTTTTTAACAGCAGCCCAAAACTCAGGTTGTCAAAAATTTCTTCCAGAGAACAGTAAATATAAATATAATAATAGCAAATGTATTATTTAAAAATATTTTATATGATATAGCCAAATGAGCTATAGCAAAATGATGCTTTTTTTTTCCTGTTAAATTTAATACGGGATGCTGACCTCAGTGGTGGGAGACTACCTCTTCTGATGTATTATGCAATTACATTGATGGATGGTTAATTGAGTCGCTGTGGCAGACCATACGTTTACTCATGACCTGAATGTCATTGTCAGGTTA
>CM053511.1:51923355-51957156 GCA_028627145.1 Eidolon dupreanum
GAGACCCATGGACATGGATAATAGACTAGAGGTTACCAGAGGAGAGGCGGGAGGGGATAAGGGGGAAGTAGACAGGGTAAAGGGGGTCAAATATGAGGTGACAGAAAGAAATCTAACTATGGGAGGTGAACACACAATGTAAATATACATATATATATATATATATATATATATATATATATATATATATATATATATATATATATATGCCTTACTATTAAAATGTACAGCTAAAACATATTGGATTTCATTAACCAATGTCATCATTAAAAAAATTAATTAAAAAATAAAAGGAAAGTGATTTACCTGAGGTCAGCCTCCAGATGAGAATTCAGTTTAGCAGACACCTTGAGTTCAACCTTAGAATGGGTATATCCTGACCAGGAGCAGACACCCTGAACCCATCACACTGTGCCTGGATTCAATAAATGGGCGTAGTTTTAGGTCACTGAATTTGTGAAACTTTGTCACACGGCAATAGAAAACTAACAACATTTAGAACATTGCTTATTTATAGGCAAGACATTTGTTCTTGGGGGTTAATGAAAATATAAAAGAATATGCATGCTTATGAAATAAAATACCCACAGGTCTCAGTAGCATACAAGATGATTGGGAAGTATGGAATTTTAGTAATCACTTCTTTGAACTGGGATCGTTATGTGTAGCCATTTGGATTTTCAGAGTCAGAATAAACATTTCTGCTTGTTTATCAAAATGACATAAAATGCCTTCTATATTTGTATAAGCTGTTTTTGCATATTTTCTCTCTGAAACAACCATTTTTACAGCTATTTAAATTTCTCAAATGTTTTAAGATAAATATTATTACTTTTTTACATCAATGTGGTAGAACATGAATCTTAGTAATCATGCTTTATGACATGCCTTTGATGATTCATCCGGTTTGACAAGTAACTGTCTGCTTTTAAGCTCTGTAGTTTGCATCAACACTGAGATGAAATGAGACTTGAACAACATGTACCATTGAAGCAAAATAACATACAATCATTGTATTGTTAGAAAAATAAAGCTTCGTAATGGACAAAAAATAGCTAATGGAGCAGTATCCTTGATTCCATCATTGATTTTTCTCACAAAATATCCAGAATTAACTTAAATATCCTTTGTCCAATGACTGCAACCTGTAATAATAATAATAATAATAATAAAAGAGGGCTCATCTCTGCTGTATAATTTTTAGGGCTATATTGAGAAAGATGATGATCATGTACATATAATAAAATTGTCGACAGTGGTTGAGTCCTATAATTGTGAACTGAATTCAAGGAGACTGCCTTGAGGTTGAGAACTAACAGTGTCTTCATTTTGATTAGCTTACCTTTTCAAGTGTTCTCCTAGGAACCTCTATCGCACAAATAGAAGCAAGAACTTTATTATCATCACTATAGCAACTGCAGGGAAATTTATTTCAAAACAGTTGGCTACCTGAGAATTTTTTTCAGGGGGGAAAGAAGAGCAAGTGATATGGAACATTTTAATTCATTTAAAAAAAATTGTTCTGTGATCTAAACAAGTGCACTAAGAGATCACACAAATATCTGTGTATATGTACAAGTTAATTTCAGTTTTCTTTGTAACTTAGTGTTCTGTATCTCCTTTGCATTTTTGAAAGCTGCTTATGAAACTCCTTTATAAAGGGTAATTCTATATGGATCATTTGAAATTTGAGGGTTTCAAATTTCAATACTTTTTTTCCGTGAGTTTTAATATTTAAATAAAAAACACTATACCAACTATTAGTATACATGAGCAATTGGAAAATAATACTATCTTATTTGTGTCGTGCAAGAATGATCACCGTTTTAAAGCTGGTTTAGTTAATATTTTGTGCTCTCTCTTAAATTTGTGTGCAAGAAAATGCCCTGTTCTTCCTACCATATCTTTTCATTTCTTTTAACTTTATCATGAACATGCATGGTTCAAAGGTGCTGACAATCTGCATTTAAAATAAGATGAACTTGGAGTAGGTCCGCCTAGGCAATTTTTAACCTTTCTATCTTTGCTGGAGCCAGAGTTCTGAGAACTTCGTTTATAATAGGCTTTTAAAAATGCCTTTCTGGACTGATAGGACTTACTTTTTAAGTACCTTCTCGTACTTCAACTGAAAAAGACATGACAAGATTCCAAGATTCCTGAAATACATTCTAACGCATGAATTATGCACATTCATAGAGCGGCATGGCTGCCTGGAGGCTTCCCTCATGAAGCCTCTTACGGATTGAGGGGAGAAGCCCTCTGTAGAATTGAGGAGGATTGGGTGTTTTAGAGACAAATTATGGTACACACTCATTCTCAAAGTTTTCATGATCTGTATGAATTTTAATGTTGGAATTAAATCTTACAAGTGTGCAAAATTATACATGAGAGAACAAGAAAAGGACAAGACTATATTTGTAGTAAACCATTAAAATGATGCATGTATTATTTTTGAAAAACCTTATTGGTGTTTTAAAATCTAAAGTTCATTTTACGTGTTCATTACTTTCTTTTATTGTAGAATCAATTGAATAAAACATCTGGTATATATTTATGGTATTAGAATTATAAGTTCAATATTAAGTTTAATTATTTAAAGGTAATGATTTGGTAAAAATACATTTTTAAAGGCTTTCTTCCACAAGCTTAAGTCAACTGATTATGTAACTAATTGTGGAACAATTTGGTTGTGCTTTTTCTGTAGCCTTTTATCACAAAATCAGTTTTCAATAAAATTCGCATTATCTGTGCTGTGTACTGTTTCCATCAGTGTTCTTTGAGAGTAAATATTAAGGTAATAAGTAAATTGGTGACCTAATAATATCTACAAATATTAAGCAATATTTTTCAACTCTAAGTATCTTCTTTTTTTATTTAAAGGAATTTTACCTTTTCCAATTCATAAGAACATTGGGACATAAGCTATTTTAGAATTATATTTTTTCTATTACTCTATAAAAGTGTTTTCCTGTGACGAAAATAAGTATGCAGAAAATACCTCAACTTTTAAACATGTGAACGTGTTAACAAAGATGTTTATTTCAAAATCTAGACATTTCGTTAAAAATGTACATCTTATTTTAAGTTGATTGAGCATAAATTGTTTTGTTTAAGAGTTAAAATTTTGGAGGCTGCCAGTAGATGGCATTCTGGCTTCTGTCAGAGATGTTTATTTAGGGATGGGCTCTTTTCTTTGGAAAAAAAAAGAGAAAGAAAGTGTAACAATAGGATTCTGATTGAAAGGTTATCAGACCTTCTTGAGAAAACTGTGGCCCATCTAAAAACAATTAGGTCTCAAACCACATTTCTTATGTTAACTTAGTTTACCAAGCCTAGCCATTTCCTTAACTCTCAAAGTTGTGATTCGGATAAAATTAATGTAATTTTATTGAATAAAAATTTAATGTTAAGATATAACGTTATGCTGATTCTAAAAAACCTAGTGAAAATAGTGTTTTAGCTCTGTCCAAAGCATTATAATCAATAATCAATTTATGGCAAGAACTATTTTATTTTTACTTGCCCAAATTTATATATATTAGCATCATTTAGTCATGAATGACCAAATGATCCAATTTTCCTTTTCCAAAAAAATTATTAATCTCAAATTCACTCCTGCCATATAATAAACATAAAAACTAATGTAGTCTCCTGTATATAGTAGATTATTATTAGGTATTTATCAAATGAATAATTGAGAAAATATGCCTATAACTCACTGGAATGATATTTCTGACTTTATTTGTAAAACTGCATAAGTTGAAGGTCCTCAAGAAACTCTTTATAAGAACATTAAGACTCCAACATGGAGAATGGGCCACTACTGTTTCCTAGGAAGGCTTTTCTTAATTCTTGTATTATTTAGGAGATAGTTAAATTTATGCTATATAAGCAGCTCCTTCCTATAACATCATCTTTGGTAGTTTTATGATTTTAGTTCTGGGGTAGGTAAGGAATGAAACCTCATGATCCCTTAAAAAAAAGAGGCAATTATTTATTTCCAGCATGTTTAAAAATACCTAGTAAACCAAACATATTTAAAGCCATTAAGATAACCTTTCACATACCATCACAAAAGAATAAGAAACAATTTTCTAAATAAATTAATTGTGTAAACAAGACCAGATTAGATGATCATTCAATTTCCAGATACTGTTTTCTTTATTGCTTTAGATTTACAAATAATTCATATAATAGTTGCAAAAGTCATATTTTTATTAAAGCAATCTTCCTTAGGAATATGCAACAAAGTTCTTTGGTAGTTTATATATGTACTAAGCTATTAGAAGTGAATTAAAAATATTTTTCAAAAATTTAGACTTTTTATTAATTCTGGAAACTTTTCCTTTATTGGTCTAATAGAGTAAGCTCTAATAGAATAACCCTGTAATGAAGCACAAATGCTATTCTATATTAGAAGAAAGAACCTTAGAATTTCTGATGCTGGCTATAGTTTCCAGAGCTATGGATGTTTCTGAGTCATTGGTAGACTCAGCCACCACAGGAAGTTGAGAAGTGGGACATTTCTGGATGTCTGTACAGTTCAAAATGGCAGGCGCCTTGCTGTTGTAAGAATCTCTTCAGAACATGATCATTTTAATCCACATAGTGTCAGCAAGTTTATCCATTCTTGATGGCCTTGCTTAAAAGCCACCTCCTCCTAAACTTCCACCCTGATATCTTAAGTCAGAAGTTATATTCCTTGGTTCTCGGTTCTCACAGCATTTGATACCAGTTTTTTGATAGAGTTCTAATTCTTAAAAAAATCTTTGCCCTATGTTCACGTATATGTTTTCTGTATCTGCACAGTACATTCTGGATAGGAATACTCACTATCATATCCCTCATAGGATATGTTCATTATCATATCCCTCACAGTGGTTACTATACTGCCTTTTATGTGCTGGACCTCAACAATTGTTTTCAAGTTTACAGTAAAAACTGCTGCAATAAGTACAGTAAGTATTTATTTGAGTGAAGACTATGAAATCTATAAATATGAATAAGATGAATAAAAAGATGCATAAATAAAGGATTATGATAGCCTGCAAGGGAACAACAAAGACTAAACTTACTCCCTGTGAATGGTACATTATAAATGATAAATCCAGGCTAATGTTTTGTTTTTGGAGATTCTTTAGTTATTTTCCCAGAGGGTTTTGTTTCATTCTAGACCAGAGTCTCAACTGTGAATGCCCATTTAGAATTGCCGGGAGCTTTAAAAATCCATGTTGGTTCCTGGGATCCAACCTTAAAATTTTTAATTGAATTTGTTTCACTTGAGCCTCTTCCCTCAAGATTACTTAAAACTCCTCCTTATCTAATTAACATATTTAGTCAGGATACAGAGCCACCGGTAGGAAAGCCTACCAGACCAAGCCTAGCTTTGGATATGATTCTGTGGATTCTTCTTCCTAATAGAGAACTTGTTGAGATAGATTTTGCAATAGAGTTGTGTACCCAGGACAGTCTTTACTAGAAACGTTTATGTAATTTGCTCTTTAAAAAATAAATCACACACCTCATGAGACATGTTTGAATGGTGATACAGTCTCTGGGGAAATAGTGTTTGATGTAGATAATTCCTCATGGAGAGGAATTCACATAGGGTTTAGGGAACTTGATGTACAATTCTAGTTCTTTATGGGATCAAGCTTGTAACCTTGGGCAAGAACACATTTCCCCTTTTATAAAGAGAGAGTCATCATCCCTTTCTCATAGGATGGTAATGAGGTTTATGTTACAGGAAATTGTTCATCAAATGATTAGTGTACAAGTAGGCCTGCTATAGTTTCTATCATAATTAGGCCCATCGGATTATAATCATTGCACTATAATCATTGACACCTTGGGTTCCCATTCCTGGGTTCCACTATTCTAATTATTCCAGTTCTTCTTCAAACTTTATATCTCATCTTCAAATATTCTTCCTTGAAAATGTCTTGAATTACTCCCCAGTATAGACTAGAATCATCCAACCTGTTATTTTCTCTAGTCACATCTCTCGCAGAATGCTTGTGGCGGATTGCTTGCAAAAGTGGTCCAGCTCTCTGCCCTTGTCTGTATTTACGTACTTTGCAACAGAAATTGGATACTTTCCTACTACCACTATTTCATTTTATTTTATTTTTTTTATTACAAGTATTGGGATGACATTGATTAACAGAATCAAATAAGTGCCAAGTGTATCATTCCACAGTAAGTCATATATGCATTGCATTATGTGTTTTCCCAGAGTTAGATATCCTTCTATCACAAATATTGGACCCTTTTACCCCTATATACAACCACTGTTTTGAATTTCTGTTGAATCCTTGACTTGCTTTGACCAATATAACATGTGGCAGATGTATGCCTCAGGTCCTGGCCAACGCCTTTAGAACCTTGACAGCTTCCGATCACTCTCTAGCAAGTCTTTCTCCCCCATGACAGACGGCTGCACCATGGACGGTGAAGAGTGAATAGGAGCCGCAGAAAACAGAGGCACGCAGACTTTGAAAACTCTTTGAATTTTGAATGCACTTCTCGAATTGTTAAAACATGACAGGAAGAAAGTTCAAAAACCCCAAAGAAAAGTGGGCAAGATATGAACAGATAATTCATAGATATATATTCTTTTAAGCCTATGAAAACATGACCATTTTCAATTATAATTACTGAAATGCAAATTATACTACACTCAGATAGCATTTCTTACTTATTATATTGGTGAAAATGTAAAAGTATGACAGCACATTCATTCTCGGTGAAGCCGTAGAGGAACAGGCATGTTCATTTATTGCTAGTGGGATGCAAACTGGTGTAACCGTTTTAGAGGGAAAATTGGAAATATCTAACAAAACTTATCTTTAAGCACTTACCTTTTGGCCAAGTAATTCCATTTCCAGTAGTTTATCCTGAAGATTCATTTCCAAAAATATGAAATGTATATAATGCCAAGGTTAGTCACTGTATTGTTGTAGTTTCAAAATACTGAAAACAAACAAAATTCTCATATAAAGCAGTTTACTAAATTGTGGGAATGCGATTAAGCTGAAAAAATGACAAAGTTTTATAAACAGATATGGACTGATTTCCAGGATATATTTTCGAATGAAGGAAAAAAAAATGCAAATGGTACCTACAGTATGCTAGCTTTCCATGAAAAATTATAAGGAACTGATCTCTATCAAATAGTAAGCATTTTATAAGCCTCTTTAATTAAAACATATGGTACTATACATGACTAGACAAATATAAAATTCAGAGATAGAAATATACATGGAAATTTAGTAAATAATAAAATTGTCATCTCAAAGATAAACTTCTTAGTAAATTGTTCTGGAACATGGATTCTGCTCATTCGTACAAAAAGAAATACAGGCCAGGTACAAAACAAAACAATAAATCAGTGATTGAGATTAGTTCCCTATAGGAATAGGGTAGAAATATTGGATGAGAGTGGAGTAAAAATGACACTTTTCTGAGCATACATTTTTATAAAGTTGTTTCTTTTAGAACCATGTCAATGTTTTTACATAGTTAGAAAAACAAGATGCATGAAACCAGCAAAAATTGGAGGATGTGGAAGAAAAAAATAATACAGAATACAAACAGAAACAAATAAATCTAACTGTATTTCAAGTGAATATCTTCCACACTATAAAAGTGAGAAGAGGTGGAACTCAAGTAGGACTTAACCTCAGTAACTTTGGGATAAAGTGCTGTGACCATGTAACTGAAGACTAAAGATAAATGGAATTATAAATACTTATTCTACTCTAGTAAGTAGGTGTTTATGACGGTATTATAGGTTAGCAGTTCTGAAACTATTTTGTATAAATTCTAGGGCTGAGCAAACTAGTAAATATATTTGGACAGTAAGAAGCAGTTTTCTCTGTTGGAAAAGGGAGAATGAGGAAAAGGTGAGGATGAACATTTTGTTGGTTCAGCTATCAATATGAACTGATGATCTTTAACAAATATACATCTATAAAAATAATATTAAAATGTGTCTTAAGCCTTTACTTAATTTTGGGTATAAGCAATGATTTTAGATTCCTCATGCACATTTACAATATTTGTGAAAAGCCCTCTTAACATCTCATCAATCAGAAAAATCAACTAATATCACAAGAGGTAGGTAATCACTTGTTCAGAAAGAGACCTACTGAGTTCAGAGTTATTTCATGAAAGCCAGAGACTCTCAGATGTATTTCCTAGTTGATTTCTAGTACTTGACCACCACAGTGTGATGCGTGAATTTGGGGCATTTGTTTTCACTTTGGGCTTACCCTGAGTTAGTAATGGAGAACCATGGGTCCCTCCCAGATCTAAATCAGAACCTCTATTCTAGCAAGATCCACATGCAGCTGTGGTCCTGTGCACATTAAACATTATAAGGCATTGCTCTGAGAGCAATGAAGACCAAGGCTCACAAAAATGGTTCTTCGTAGACTTAAACATTAGTGATCATCTTTTACTTATTAGGCAGAAGTAATTGTGTGAAAGTGGTATATATACACACACATATATATCATATATAAAAAGATGTACACATATTTTTATCTTATACATTTAGCCATAGGTAGACTTCCAGAAACCAACCTCAGTTAATCACATTTCAGTAAGTCAACAGCATTTTATTAGAAACCATAGCAATTCTCTATTATCTTAATACTACTAATAAAAAAAAAATGACTTTGTGTCTTAAAAATCAGCAAATATACTATCCTCTGTTTTCCTGTCTACATGACCAAGCTAAATTTTGAATCCAAAATTTAACAGTGTTTTGAAATGTTTTTGAAAAATAGGCTTATTAAAAACATGCTGCATCTTCCTTGAAATAATGGTTTTTCATTTTATATTAACATCATCATCTTTGTTTTCATTTTTCCAAGAAATAAATATACTTGGACAAAATATAAAAACCTATTTAAGGATTTTGATAGGAAATAGATGGTTCCTGGGGTCTGTTGGCATGGTGGTAAAGGTGAAGTTGGAATGTAGCTGTTGATTCTAAACCAGGGTGCCATTCGTCTCATTATCCACCTGAAGATGTGGCCCCATACTAACTAGCTTGTAATTGAGTCTGAGAATGTTTATGTTAGTTATTTCATATAATAACCTATGTCGAAAAGCTCCTGCTGCCAGCTACTTTCCTTGTGACTAGCTCTTCAAAGCAGTAAACCAATTAGTCGAATCTGTAATGAGGGCTATAGCTTACTCTTTTAAATACAAATCGGTGACACAAAGCTCTTCACATATCTGAAAAGTCAGCATTTCAGGGGATTATTATAGAAACAAATGCATTCCTCCACAAGAAAAGTATCATTATAAACAAAGTGTTACTATTTTTGAATTCATACACATATTTCTGATTATATGGTAAGGTTTATGACTGTGATCTAATTTTTAAAGGAACTTACAGAGGTTGTCTGCTTCCTACTCTTCTCTTTTTCTAATCCTTTTAAAATCATTATTTGTCATTAGGTAGTTTTGCAAATTCAAGATTAAATAACCTCTTTTAATACTTTAATCTATACTTTAAAATAGATGTCTCGGACTCTTATATCTACTACTTAACAATCCTTTTTGGAATCTCTAGGCATCTACCCTTCAACCCACTATGAGTAAAAAGAGAACACACACATTAATTCTGTCATTTGATTTTCACAGATGTCCATGAGCGTATCTGGCTGCGAAAGAGGTTATCGAAGTCCTTTTCTACCAGGTGCTGTCTCCCGCTAACCTATGCAAAGTTCTGTTAGAGCCATGGAAAGGAGAAAAAAATAATAATAATTTCAAATGAAATCTTCTTCAAGATATTTTAGTGCTTAAGGAAAAGGAAGTTTGCTCAAGTATACTTAAAAAAAAGTAAATGTGAAATTTTCAAGTTAGTTATGATTATGTATGGCTCCAATAGACTGAAATTTTTACTTGATCTTGATTATGCATCAAGTCTCAGTAGCGTTACAATTTTGCCTACGTATTTGTTTCCTGGACACAATTAAGGTAAAAAAAAAAAAATACTCTGACCCATTACTAGATGAAATACACTACACGTTTTGTGGTATGTGAAAGATTTTGGCCCTGCCTTTTTTTTTAGCTTCATACTCCAGGATCTTTTGCTACTTAGCATACATTAAGCCTATAGACTGTTGTACTATCATCTAAGACTTCCTCCTAATGAGAATTTCAAGTCCTGTAATATAGACACAGATATAGAAACATATAGTAATAAAGCAATTAAGCATCCCTTATTTAAAAGACTAAAAAGAGAGCATACCTATTTAGAATAACAAAGGCAATGGACATAGAAGATGGAAATGGGTATTTTGATTTAACCAGTTCTGCATTTAAACCCTGGCCTCAGAATTTATATGCTGTGCAACTCCGCATAAATTACTATCCTTTCTGATCCTCAGATCCACTGTCAAAACAACGTGGATATTATCAGATATAACATTCAAAATTTTAACTATCACTTTTGAACAATTTGAACACGTGGACATAAGTGGTCACTAGTTTTTTAAGCCACTCTCTGACCCTGGGATGGGACAAATGTTAACCCTTGAGTTGCTACATCAAAAGGAGATTTGAGTATCTTGGGTGTTAAAAGCAAAGGGAATAAATTAGGGGGAAAAAAGTGTTGAAACAATAGCCATTTAGTTGTATAACCAGTAAAGAATTTAAAGAAATATTTATATTGGTGTACAAGAGGCTAATGCCACTTCTGATGATTACATGGGGGTAATGCACACATAATAGTTCATAGAGATAGATTGGTTATTAGTAGAAAAAAAATTAAAAATAAATAAAAGGAAAAGCAGAAGGAAAAGGGAAGAAAGTTCATATTTAGTAGAAAATCCCAGAATAAATCATTGAAGAAAACACCTACACATTATAGAGTGTATTTAATTAACTCTCAGATGAAAAAAAGAAAAATCAGTGTTAATATTTAAATATGAAGATTGTCAAGAACTGTGGAAGTTTTGAGATTTTGTTTCACTTGAAAGCTAACGACAAGTTTAACTGCGAAATTTCGGGGAGGCTGGTTGGAGACATGAGATCACTGAGTCAGAGGAAAAAAAAAGACTCTAGTATGGTCCAGCAATTAGCACAGGCATCCGAATATTTGTGTCGGTTCCTCTTGCCCGGATGTTGTCCTCTTGCCCGGATGTTGTCCTAGGGAATACAGATAGGCCCAGATTAAAGCCTGCATGCACAGCAGGTTGCATTACAAAAGAATCCTGAATTGAGGACAAAGTTTTTTTTAAAAAATAGGTAGTAAACTTGCCTGTACTTTTTTTAAGAGGTAAACACTATCCTGTCTACAAAAGCTGTTCATTGTACAAACATCTTTGAAAAGATAGTCTAGAATTATGGGCAGTCAGTTACCCTGCTCACAAGATGGATAGAAGCAGAGATTCAAGAAGAATTGACTTCCAACAAAAATTGGCAATTTTCCTTAACTTACATTTGTCTGGACTATTTTAGATATGTTAAAAAGAGACAACTGTTAACACAGTGATTCAAGGAAGATGCAACATCAAGTATATTTTTAAAAGAGTCTTTGTTTTGCAAGGAATTTAGATTTACTGAAAGTTTCCCAGTGCTGCCCTATTATTACCGTCTAACATTAATGTGACACGTTTGTTACAATTAACGAACCGATGTAGATACATTATTATTAACAAAAGCCCATACTTAATTCGGGTCCCCTTGGTTTTTATCTAAGTCCCTTTTCTGTTCTGAGAACCCATTCAGGACACCACATTGTATGTAGTCATCACATCTCCTCAGGCAACTCAACTACGATAGCTTCTCAGATTTTTCTTGTTTTCAATACCTTCACGGTTTCGAGGGGTATTGGTAAGGTATTTTGTTGAATGTTCTCCCATTGGGATTTGTCTGATAGTTTCCTCATAATTAGTCTAAGATTACATGCTTTTGGAAAGGGGACCACAGAAGTAAAATGCCATTTTCATCACGTTAGTGGACCTTCAAACGTATCAAGATTTATACTCTCAACCTGGCTTACCACTGAGGATGTTAATTGTGATCACCTGGCTCAGGTATCATTTGTCAGGTTTCTCCATTGTAAAATTTCTATTTTTTTTCCTCATTTTTCATACCATTATTTTAAAAGGAAATCACTATGCCCAGCCTGCACTTACTGAGTGGAGAGTTATGCTCCATCTCCTTTAGAGCAGAGCATATGTTATCTGGAATTTCGCATGTGAGATTTGCCTATTCTTCCTCATTTACCTATTTGCTCAATCAGGTATTTATATAAGTATGGACTCAGAGATATTTATTTTATACTTAGGGTTATAATCCAATACTATTTCATTTATTTCGTTGTTCACATTGCGATACTTTTTGCTGTTGAGAGCTCCTTCAGCTCCTGTCTCCTTGACATTCCCATCATTGTGTGTGTGTGTATTGCTTCCCTATTTTGTGAAAATACAAATGCTCCAGGCTCATCTTGCGTATTTCCTGCCTCAATCTACAACTTCTCCAAGAAGCCTTGATTCCTTTAACTGGAAAATAGTAATAGAAACAATATCTGACCTCTAGATGTGATGATTATTGGGTGTGTTGTTATTATCTAGAGTCCTCGCTTCTAGCCAGTTTCAGCCGACCGTGCAAGGAAATATATGTGTGTATACCGACCCATGTATACGCACATAAGTATTTGTATATATAACCATCTCTGTTTATATTAAGCAAAACATGAGTGTATACTGATGGCTACAACCCTAATCCATTAAACATATTATTTCATCCTCCTCCATTTGCTCATACATAACCTTGTAATCCAACAGTGAAAAATCTGACTCCCATTGTTAACATACATACATTTACTTATTGTTCAGTTCTGATAATATTTTCCACTTATCTGCAGTTTTGCTTTCTACAGTTTCAGTTACCTGTGGTCAGCCACGATCAGAAAATATTAGATGGAATATTCCCGAAATAAACAACTCATAAGTTTTAAATTGCATTCCCTTGAGTAGCGTGATGAAATCTCGCGGGTTCTGCCCCTCTCTGCCCGGGAAGTGACTCACCTTTTACCAAATGTAGATGACCCCCACCTGTTAGTCGCTCAGCAGCCATCTCGGTGGTCAGATCCACAGTTAGGGTATCACAGGGCTTGTGCTCAAGTCACCCTTATGTTACTTCATAACGGCCCCAAAGCAAGAGTAGTGATGCTGGGAATTCGGATGTGCCACAGAGAAGCCAGAAAGCTTTTTTTCGAAGTGAAAAGGAGAAAGTTCTCGATTCAACGAGGAAAGAGAAAGAGTCCTATGCTCAGGTTGCTGAGATCTACGGTAAGAACGAACCTTCTCTTCGTGAAATCGTGAGGAAGGGAAAAGAGGTTCGTGCTAGTTTGGCCGACCCGCCTCAGATGCGAACGTTTTGGCCGCAGTGTGTGTGACACGTGCTCAGCAACGATGGAAAAGGCGTTAAAACTGTGGCTGGAAGATGTGAGCTGGAGACATGGACTGACCGATGGCCACGTCTCACCCAGACAGCACTGAGCCTCTATGAGGACCTCGGCAAGGGACACCCCAGAACGAGTGACACCACTAAGTGAGGGTGGTTACAGAGCCAGGAACAGGGCTGGCGTTTTATTGTCTCGCATCATGGCCAGCGGAAGGGTGAGCACAGTACAGTAAGATGTTTTGAGAGAGAGACAGAAACCATGTTCACGAAGCTTTTATTACAGCGTATTGTCATAACTGTTCTATTTTGTTATTAGTCATGTCGATCTCTCACTGTGCCTAATTTATAAATTAAACTTTATCATAGATACAGATGTAAAGGAAGAAACTCAGTGTGTGTGAGGTTTGGTACTCTCTGTGGTTTCAGGTATCCACTGGGCATCTTGGAGCATGGGCCCCGTGGATAACGGGGGACGACTGTAGTTAACGTAAGCAGTAACAGAGGAGTTAACTCATACTCCTGTGCGCAGCGCCTTCCTCGACCAGCACCAAGGGGCTCGCTCAGTACAGCGGCTTTTGTCTTGCATCTGACATCTCCACTGATTTCCAAACTTATCTGGCCAATGCCTTTTTTCCCATCCCCTTCAGCGAGGGTGTTTCCCCCCGCCACGCACACATATTTGTAATGCAGTTATACTGTTTGTCACATCCTCATTCTATCCTGGGAGCTCCTGATATCCTCAATGATTTTTAAAAACTTGCATACATTGCAGTTCCCTCTCTGTGCTGGAAGGTCTATAGTCTTTGACAAACGCATAGTGTTGTGTATTCACCTTTATGGTACCATAAAAAAGATCATCTACCACTCTAAAAAAATCAGTTGTGCTTCACCTATTCAACTTCTCCCCTAAAATTCTAGCAACCACTGATCTTTCTAATCCTTTTATATTTTTGCCTTTTGTGGAAAATCATACAATGTGTAGACTTTTTACACCGGCTTCTTTTCCGTTACCAGTGTTTATTTAAGATATTTAAGATTCATCCATGTCTTTTTGTGGCTTCATAGATCATTTTTTTGGTCACTGATGAATTGCCAAACTATCTTCCCAAGTGGATATGCCTTTTTAAATGTCCACTAGCAATGAATGAATTTCTATTCTACATTCTCACCAGCAATTTTTTCTTTGAATTTTAGCAATTCCAGTAGAGATTTAATGGAATTATTTATTATCCTTTTAATGTTTATGGGATGAGTAAATCAGTAGTGATGAATCCTCTTTCACTTCCGATTTTGGTAATTTTTGTCTTCTCTTTTTTTCTTAGCCTCTCTAGAAGTTATTTGATTTTATTCAGCATTTCAAAGAACCAGATCTTGGTTTTGTTTATTTTCTCTCTCTCTTTTTTTTCTTCTTTTCCATATCACTGATTCCTGCTCTAATTTTTATAATTTATTTTCTTTTGCTTTAGGCTTAAATTGCTCTTCTTTCTCTAGTTTCTTAATAGGGAAGCTTAGGTTATTGATTTTTAGATCTTCTCTTCCACAATATGCACTTAATACCATAAATTCCCCTCAAAGCACTGCTTTTGCTGCATTGCACATAATTTGACATTGTGTTTTCATTCAGATTATTTTGTCTTGAAACTTGCTCCTTGACCAGTATGTTATTTTGAAGTTTATGGATTAATATCCAAATATTTTGGGATTTCCAAATTACCTTTCTGTCATTAATGCCTAGTTTAATTTTACTGTCATCAATAACATATTTTGTATGATTTATACTTTAAATTTTTTAATGTAAATTATTATCCAGAATGTGATCTATCTTGGTGAATACATTATGTAAGCTTAAGAAGAATATGCATTCTTCTGTTATTGAATGGAATGTTATATAAATCTCTTCCTTTATGTATATCTGAGTTTTGACATAAACTTATTTTACTTCCACTTGGAGAACTTATTTTAATATTTTGCAAGGATAGTCTGATGGTAAACTCTCAGTTTTTGGTTGTAAGAGAAATCCTTTGTTTTTCCTTTGTTTTTTCGAATGCTTTTTCTGGATATATAATTTTAGGTTGATGGGATTTTTAAAAATAATTTAAATATTCCAGTCTTCTCTTTTTTTGCTTGCATGGTTTCTGGCAAGAAATTCACTGTATTTCTTATTCTTATTTTTTGATAGATAAGATTTTGTCCTTTCCCTCTAGCTTCTAAGATTTTTTTCTTTGTCTTTGGTTTTCTAACAGTTTGACTATGATAATCCTTGTGTAATATTTGTAGCATTTATCCTGCTAGATTATCTCTAAGCTTCCTGAATTTATACTTGTGTTTCTGCCTTTAATTTTGGAAAGTTCTCTCATTACTACTTTAAATCTTTCTTCTGCTCTATTCTTATTTCTTCTGATTGCATGTATGTTACACCATTTGAAATTGTCCTTCGATTTTTGACTCTTCTGTTATGTTTTGGATATATTTTTTTTATTTTTCCACATTACTTTTCAGTTTCTGAAGGTTTCTTCGATCTGTATTTAAGCTCACTGATTTTTTCTTCATCACGTATAGTCTCTAAATGAGCGCCTCAAAGGCATTCTTCATTCTGTTTTTGATTTTAAACATTTCCTTTTCTTAGCATTCCATTTCTCTGCTTTCATTACCAATACATTTCAATGTGTCTTCTACTTTTTTCCTTAGACACTTCAGCATATTAATCACAGGTATTTTAAACTCCTTGACAATTCTCTCATTTGTATCATATATGAGTCCGGTTATAATACTGTTTTGTCTACTTAGGCTGTTTTATTTTTCTTGTATTTTGCATACCTCGGATTTTTTTTTTGCTGAAAGTTGCATATTTTTTATTGGGTATTAGGGACTGAGCTAAATAGTCTGTTGGCGTGAGGACTTATTTCAGTCTGGTTAGGAGCTGCCCTGAGCTTAATGTTTACTGTACTGTATGTGCCAAAGGCTTCAGTTCTTCCAGCGTCTCTTCTGTCTCCCCTCTTGTCTTCTCCAAGTCTTCCTCTTCAGAGAGGGTTTGCATTTTGCACTTCTTTCATGTGGAACCTACTGTTGTCATACTGGAGCCCTGTTTATGTGGCCGTTTAACGTGGAAGAAGAGATGCTTTGTATAATCTGATTACATCACAGTCTTTTAGTGGTCTTTGGTCTTTGTGCTGTTACGTGCACACGTGTTCCTCCACTGTGCTAGCCTTTTTGTTTTCCTTAGATTAGCAAGGAAGCAAGAGAGGGCTGGAGCTGAAGGAATGGTGTTCCTTTAGGCAGCGTAAGCCTCTAATAGTTTTTAATCCTACGGTAGGCATTTATTGCAGAGAGTCGGCGGCCATATTTCACAATGCTTGTTCCTTGCCTCTAACAAAGCCGCAGGGAGATCTGTCTCAAATCTTCACAATGGTCCCCTTCTTCCCGAATGGTATACATCCTGAATAATAAAGCTTCCCAAAGTGTGGGGACCCCTCAAGACTGCAGCTCCAAGCAGGTTCTCACCATCATGGTGTTCTATGCTCAGTCTCTGAGAATTTGTCAAAATTATCAATCAAGGACTCCTAGTAGTTTGTTTGTGGTAGGTAACTTCTGCTCTGGATGAACATATTTTGACTATGACTCTGAATTTGCCTTCTCTTCAGATCGGGTAATGGTTTCCTTTACAAACTCAGTTCTCTGATAGGTGCTGGAAAAGTCGTTAATTTTCAGTTCAGTTTTTTCTTGCTGTAAGGACAGAGTGATAATGTCTAAGCTCTATGCATGTCAGAGTTAAAACCAGGAAGTAAACGTTTTATTTTATTTTTTTTAAAATAACTTTGTATTTTTCGATTACATTTGACAAACAATATTGTATTAGTTTCAGGTATACAACATAGTGATGACACATTTACGTTTATTACAAAGTGATCACCCCAATAAATCTAGTACCCATTTGACACCCATCTGATACCATATGACTGACTACATTCCTTATGCTGTATTTTATATCCCCATGACTACTTTTTAACTACCATTTTGTACTTCTTAATTCCTTCCCCTTTTTCACCCATCTCCAAACCCCTTTGGGCCTTTTAACCTTTGCATCACTGATTTTTTGTTTGATTTTGTTTGTTTGGTGTTTAGATATGGACTTCATACCTGGAGCGTGACAACTATCTTACAATCATGACATAACGAACATTGAGACAATGTCTACATTCCACCAATGAAGGCGCGGAAAGGTAAGATAGCCAAGGTCACAAACCCTGGGTCCTCGAGCTGTTAGGATATTTCCTAACAGGACATCTTTCTAAACCACTAGTCAATAATATCTACAGTAAACGATTTCCTTAACTTTCGATGAAATTGTTACTGGCTGTCTTCAAGTTTTAAATGCCTTAAATGGATTTGATACAATATTTATCTACCTTTTAAAATTTATTTAAGTTGATGAACTTAGAAGATTTTTTCTCATTTCGTTCAACATGAAGAACTGTGAAAGTCATAAGCCATCATTTTTATTTCATCACTTAGAGACTGTTTAGAAGCCTGGCTCTCTGATTATATTATCTCAGATTGGAATTTCAGGTTCTGATTTTTGCTATCTATGTAATTTTATGCAAGTGACTAAATTTCACATAGTTTCTATTTTTTTTTTTAAAGTATGTAAAATATACTTAGGTCATAAGGTTGTAAGAATTGACTGAAACAATATGTTTGTGCTTACTTCAGTGCCTGGAACACATTAGATCTTAATACATGATAACTATTGTTACTTTTAATGTTACCTATTATTCAACAGCTCAAATCACGGCATACTGTTAGTTAAACTTGCTTTCTTAATATTTGTTAACCGTCAAAGTCAAGTTGGACAAAATTGCCTTAACTCACAAAAACCTCATCATTGCACATATGGAGACACATCTGCATCTGTTTAGCACAATGTGAAGTGATTATTTATTAATATTCAATTAATCCCACTTTAAATGAATGGTCAAAATAATATCTAAATCAGTGGGTACCAATATGCTTATAGGATTTGGAACATGCATATAATTTCTACTAATCGGACTCAGTCTGTGTGTACATGATCCCATAAACTTGATAAGAATTTAGTTCTCATGCACCGAAAGACAGGATTTAGAATCAGGCCCTGTGAGCTGCCTCATCTGGAATACTATTATCAACCCATTATTAAACTTTCAAAGGAGTTGTATTAATTTTAAAAATGTCTTGAACCTTCCTCATCTCAAGGCTTCATATTGTGTTGTGTATTTGTTTGCTGGGGCCACCATAACAAAGCACTACACACTGGATGGCTTAAACAACAGAAATTTATTTTCTTCCAATCCTTGACACTAGAGTCCAAGGTCAAGGTGTTGGCAGAGTTGGTTTCTTCTGAGGTTTCTCTTATTGGCTTATAGAGGCCATTTTCTCCATGTCTTCACATGGTTTTCCCTCTGTGTATTTCCACATCCTACTTTCTTCTTGTAAGGACATCAATCATACTGGATTTGGGTTCACCCTATTGTTACCTCTTTAAACATCCCATCTCCAAATACACTCACATTCCAAGGTACTAGGGGTTAGGACGTAAACATAGGAATTTTGGGGTGACACGTTGTAGCCCATAACGTGTGGGTATTAGATTGTGAAAAGTGGATATAGAATAGAGCATTTCCTAACTTAAAATGTTCAGAACTTGGATCCATAAAGTTAATTTTAAATCGCGTACTAATTCTAATGGCTTTTTTATGGTAAAAAAAATAGTAATAATAAGGCAGTGATACTATAATAATTGATGGATTTCTTTTGGAGGTCTCTAATAGCTTATTTTAAAAATCATCTGCAGAGTTTAATTTTTAAATGAATGCTTCAATACTTTGAGAATATCCTGTTCTTTCTGCATGGGCCCAAAATGGATAGCAAAACCAATAATATGGCTTGGGTAGCTAAAAACACCTATTTGAAAATTATGCAAAGCCAAGAAGAACATTTGAATACTTTGTCAATGTTTTTATAGAACTTAATGGAATCTATCCTTTATGCTTTTGGAGATTAAAGTTTAATTTTTTAAAAACTTAATCCCTAATCGTAACCTTGTTTCTGCTATATATTTTGCTTAACTATTTTTCCTCTTCATCACATCTCTGAAAATGTAATTCATTCAATTTCTATTTATCATAATTACCATCATCTGAGTACCAGCAGAATTATTTTTTAGCAGATGATAGCATTTATAATCATTGATTGTGTGCCAGTTTGTATATACACAGCATACACGGAAGTCACTGAAAGCACAATATTTATTTTTCTTGTCTGATGCGCCATAGTGTTTCAGCAGTTGCAGTGCTGGGGGCAAAAAGAGTAATGTGTGACGAGGCACAGAGAACCGTTCCCCAGAGACGCACGCAGACTAGCGTGCGAAAACTTCCAGGGAAGCATTTGAATAGTGGTGAGGTTTTCTTTAATATCTGCACAGTTATAATACAAATTAGGTAAAAATAACAAAATGTGTGATTGTAGTCTAGAGTCACTGTGTCTGTTTTTTCTAGTATGTATTTTTCCTGGAGTCGCTTCCCTCTAGTAGATGTGTATTATGCATAACTGTGCATGTGTGTGTGTGTGTGTGTGTGTGTGTACAGGCGCACAGTTATACATACACACACATATATATGTTTATTGCGCAAGTATGTTTGGTTTTACAAGTGTTCGGATTAACTGGTTATGTAACGCAGCAAGCAATTTTGTCCTTTGTTAAAAATTTCCAATGGTTTATGTCGTTTTCAATAGATAAATGAGAAAATCTTGGAAAACTGGTTACTGAAATTGCAATGGGAATGGTGGTATCCATCCTGCAACCCGCCCTTTGGTGTTTGCTTCAAAGTGTGCTTCTGTGTGTTTGCTTGATTTACATCGAGCAATATCTAAGTGCAAATAGTAATCATACACTGAAGTAAACGGGACTGTATGCAATCGCTACCTCCATTTCTTCAATTGTGGCTGCATTGCCGTAGATTCCAATCTTGACAGGTAGCATAATTAGAAAATTCTCTTTGTCTTATTAAATGTGACTCTTCTCAATAGAATTCACTTCATTGCCAGCAAAGAACAGAAAATATACTTCAAATCTAAAATGGGAAATCAAGGGGGACTGTTTTATTTTTATCTGTCTTTGTGCAAGCGACATTATTATCAAAGGATATTGTAATGCTGAAAATGTACTTTGGGGATTTAAATCACGCATTAGCCTGGAAAGCAAAAAGGGCTGTAGGGCCTATGCAATATATTTTCTCATTAATCTGATTGAAAGATTATCCTTCCTATAGCTATGAAAAGTCTAATACTCATATATCCATCTTCTCTACTAGTAAAATTCAGCTTTGTGCATAGTCACTGTCTCTTGTGTCGGGGGTCCAACACCTCTCTCAGCATAAGCCCATCTGTATTAAAATAAATTCAGAGCAGGCTGCCATTTCATGCACACATTCTGATTATTTCACGAGCCACTGTGGAAAATGGAAGTATCGGCAAAGTGTGCAGTTTCCTGGTGACGCAATGCTGTGTGACTTCAGCGCTTGTGGGGAAAAGTTTAGCTGCACCGTCTTTGACAGTCGTTCAGTGAGTCAAAACAGTGCGTTGGGATGAAATGCAGATACGAACGAGCCATTATTGCAAGCACAGCTCCCGCTCGAAATGATCTTATAGGAATGTGAACGCTTTCTCTGTACCCTGGCATTTGTACCATGTAACTAGTTGGGCATTTGTTCTCTCGCCTCTCACTCCGCCTCTTTCCTCCACATCACCCCCTACCCTGGATTCAGAATGAAGGAAGGTGTAATGATCGGAGGCTGCATGCAGTAGTAAATTGAAAGCAGTCCTGATGAGTTTATGTAATCGAAAAGACTCATTATTTGCGATGAAAATTAAGTCAAGAAACAAAGCAGATATTTGTAGGTTGCCTTGCTGTGGTCAATACCTCTGCAAAAGATTAGCACATCTACATGAACAAGCCCCAACCTACAAACAAACAAACAAAAAACCCAACCACTTATATGCTTTTCCACAGAGGAGATTCGCTGAAAATTTTGTCTAACAGTCGAAACTTGAAGCACTTTGTGATCTTAAGTTTTAATGAAACTACAGAAAATGTCCTAAACAGAATGATTTCTATTCAGAGCACTTTGAGTGCTGATACCGTGAACAGTATAGATGGCTCCCGCCATAACTGTCATACAGATAATATTCTTTTATGCCTCGAGACACAAAGATGGTGCTGCAGATAACCAAAAGAAATAAGCTGCCACCATCGCTAATCTGCAGCTTTGAAACACTATAGCTTTTGCATGGTTAAGAGAAGACAAAATCACCTACCAGCATCATAAAGAAGACGTTTTAAAAGTGAATGCAGGACCTGGAAGAATTAAGGCTTATCATATTTATTTGTTAAACATATTCACCATGGGTCAAATCATCCATATCCTATTTTATGTGTTTATGTATGACAATTGGAAATGCAAAATGAGCTAGGGCCTTTACATTCCCCCGGGGACATTTTTGCTACTGTATGAAATGAAAATCTTAGGAGCATTTGGCCTTAGTGTTCCTTTCTGAGGTTAACTTTAAAGATCTTAAGTGTGTTCTTATGGCTGGATTTGTAATGTACGTAGCAGATTAGAGTATTATGATATTCAGATGCGCCACATTCAGGCAGTCTAAAAAAATGCTGTCTGCATTTTTCTCACCCAGCAAATATTGCTTGAGGGCTTTTTACATGGATAAAATTGAATTTTACATTCTCATTGCATAATGTGACTTATCAACTATTTTCTGTATGTGTGAGCCCCGAGTTTGGTGAACACAAATCCTAACGAAAGTTTGATGAACATCTATAAAGCCAGGGTACTGGACCCACAAGGGGGAAATAATTAGTTTTGTGTCTGGTACTATATTTCAGGGTGAAATACATAATTTTACATCACAATGAAGTACATCTTTACTGGCAAGAACAACAGTATTCCTTATGACTTGTTCACATGAAAAAAATATATATAAATATAAATATAAATATATATATATTCAAAATAAATTCTGAAACACCAAAGATACTTATTTGTACTTAAGTGAATGTTTTTCATGTTTGTTTTGAAAATCTCAAATCGGAAATTCTTCATTTGAGAATGCAGGCTGACATTCAAGACTCAGGGAAACAGAGAAAAAACAATAATTGATAAACCAAATATCATGAGAATTGGATCCTACAATAAAACCATTTTTCTCATTATTTGCTCTAAGAATGTGATAGCTTTCCAGGGGAAAAGAAGAATTCTACTTGAAAATGTAGAGCAAGATACACAATTTTTTTAATCGAACACAAGAACTATCAATACTAATCTGCTAATTTGTGCCCCAAAATGCAATCATATTGTTGCGACAAAAACACAATGCATTCAGGAAGCTATTAAATGCACAGCAGTATTAGAGATCGAACCACAGTGACTTGTTGTTATGGCATGCTGACATTATTGGTTCTTGTATGTAGTTACATAATGATCTCTGAAGCCAGCTTTAAAAACTGTTCTATAAAACCAGTTAACAGATGTCAAAATCTGACTGCGGAGTCAACTTTCTAAGACACTTACCTTAAAGCTACATTTAAGAACCCTTTTTCCATGTTAAAAAAATAAAAATCCGAAAATATAACAGAATGTCATAAATATTTTCCCTCTCCAAAGGGACTCTGTGGCATGGCCTTTTATTTCCCATTATGGATGTCATCATCGAATAGTCATTGACCTAAAAATCATGCACCACTGAAATTATGTCAATGTCAGGAAAAAAAAACACTTCTTTGTTCTGATGTTTTCTGTTCTCATTATTGATACAGCATACGATTTTTATTGTGTGCAAAAATTCATATCTTGAGATAGAAAACCTGCATCTTTTCGAATTCACCAAAGAATATAATAAGAGATCACTTTGTCCATAATATTATCATACTTTTATGTCATATCTTGTAATAGAATAGGATCCACTGTGAATGTCATCTCGTAATATAAAAGAACACACCAGCGATGGCATTAGAACGCCCCATAATATTTTGGACAGATATTTTGGATAATCATTTTCTAACTCAAAGGAAACAGTTCGATTTCAAATTCGACAGTTATAAAGTGACCATAAAATTATACTGAAAATAACTAAACTCTTCTCCTTTAAGTTCTTACATAAAACAACTTGAAAATTAGTATACACTGAAAAGAATAATCATTTTCGATGCTTCTGCGTATTTCTTGAGTAAAGAAGATGGCATCCTCTAGGAAATGGAATTGCCGCGGTGGGACTGCATTTTGTTCTGTGAAAGCCCTTGTTTTTGTCGTTGTAAATGAAGCAGTGTCATCAGGCTCGTATGCGGCTGGCCCCGCATTTGTAGCTCAGGGCACTACAAATGATTAGTTGCCTGATTACAGATTCATATAGGCTCAACTATGAGAACCAGACTCTGGCATTTAAATGACTGAACTGATGTGAGAACATAAACCATTCCAGACTATTTATACAAATGAAACTGGCCAGGCATTTTGTCATATCAGGGAAATGCCCTGTCTCACCTCCATGCAATTCATTTTTTTAGTCTCACAAAATATCGAGGTGTGCTTTATATTAATTTTTGTTTTTTAAAAGATTGGCATAAATACCCCTCTCCAAAAAAAAATCCCCAGTATTTTCAGATCACAGTCTCAAGTGGTCAAAACTTCATGTATCACTCAGTTGTACTTGAGTGAAGAGGTCTCTACAAGAAATATTTCCCTCAAAGGAAACCATCTTTTTCTATAAATTAAGTTTCCTAGGAGTTTCCCTGTAATACAAAACTGTGGATTTCAACTGAGCTCAAAAGACAGAATTTGCATATAAAGATCAATCATTCTATTTCAGGCTGAACATCAATATTACCTGCTTAAGCTTTCATATTTGTAATTTCATATTCCTAAAGAGTTTGAAATGTCAGTGAATACTCTCCAAATCCTCATTTCTACCTTTCACCAGAAGGTCTGGAATGTCAGTTTGAAAAATTGCAGGAACTGTATGGAGTTTTGCAAAAAATTTCAACATGTAATTTAAACAGCCTACTAAATTAGCACAATTGAAATTTAGACTTTAATGCCATGGTTTATGGGCTTGAGCTTCTGCCTCCCTGAAGTTAATGGAATAGTAACTGAGCAATAATATGTGTGGAAAGGATTAGAAAGAAATAACACTGAATTTGTAAGCCACCCAGGCAGATCCGTCTCTTTACTTACGATAGTGAACACTATGCTCAGCGTGGATGACGATGAATAACCAAACAACAACAGCAAAATTGAGAGAACTGCCTTTATGAAGGTTTCTGAAAAGAATCAGAACTAATTTTATTAACTAAGATGATAAACAATTCCATGTTTTTAAGACTTTTTTTTTCCTTAGAGCAGTTTTAGGTTCGCAGCCAAAATTAAGCGAAAGTTACCGAGTTCTCATAGCCCCACTCCCCGCATTCAAAACAACAACAACAACAACAACAACAACAACAACAACAACAACGAACTTCAGGACTGGCAGAAATTTGACCCATAGCTTCCTAATTGCCAAGACCTGATTTTAATTGATATCCTTCTATCCATCCTTCTTTTTCACCTTGTCATGTAATAGGACCCAATTTGTTTTTCAGTTTTGTACCTCTGATTCTATTTCCATTACTGTTTCCATGGCATAATCTCTTGCACTGGTATTCCGATCTGTATCCTCTGAAATTAACTTGTTGTGAAATGCGTTTTAAAAGGGATGAAGTAGATAGCACTGTCCTCAAGTCGTTGAAAGTCTGGCGGAAGAGAGGTACTTGTAGACGAACTTATTTACTTCGTAGATAAGGAATGCAAGGCACAGGGACACTCAGAACTGGGAGTGGCTTTGTCTCTGTGATGGTAGTAGCTTGGGATGGAAGATAATTGGTAAGAAAAGACCCTTAGAAAGAAAAATATGTGAGTAGAGTTTGGAAATAGAATTCTAAGCTTCCCAAGAAAACATGGTGATAAGGGAATCCACGTAGAACAAACAGCATGTACAGCTTCATGAAGAATGTATAAACGGTTGGATATTAGGGGAACATAAAGAATAGAAAGGAATGTATTAGATGAAACTGGAACACAAGCAATGATCAGGCCAGAGAGGGATCTCACGCCACGCTAAGGACCTTCATTTCTGGTATTTAGGCTGCTTGGGATGGGGGTTGTCAGGGGAGGTCTTCAGTATGAGAAATGGATGAACGAGCTTGAGCATGTGTGTGCTAGTTTCAGATGAAGAATAAATATGAGGGGTCGTGTATGTCAAGGGAAACAGAGGCTGCTCTCCGAAACCCTTTTGGGCATTTTTTTCTGAACTTAGACACTCACCTCTTGTGCTTCCGTAGCACCACCTACCACCACCATCCTAGAAAGCATCACATTTGGGGTACTGGTGTGCTTGTCTGTGCCGTGACTCACCATTCTCCCCAGCTTCCAATCCACGTAGTAGATAGTGAACTCATTGAATTTGAAGTTTGTGTTCTTCCTGTCATTTGCAAACCACAGTGGGGTACCTAGTAGGGGTCAATAAATGTTTGAATATACCAATAAGAATTTTATTGAAAATTAGAAGCTCACCGTGTAACATTGTCCCTTGTGTTTTCTAGCTGTTGCTATGATCTGGAATCAGCTACATCTTTATTACTAGTTTAGGTATTTACTATGCTTGTGAAAGTTGCATGAAAATAGAATTTTTATACTTAGTTCCCAAGATATATCGTACATATAAACATTTATAAACTTTATCTTTCATGTAATGAACATCTAAAAGTTGACTTATAAAGGAGGAAGGCAACTAAATTCGATTTAGTACTCTGATTCTCAGAACACTGAAATCCTAGGTATTAGGGTTCATGGGACTTATTTGGGGGTTATTATAAGGCATTGTAACCAGAGGGCCAGGGATGCTTGAATCTTTTCTTCTTCCAACAGAGTTCCTAATGGAGTGGTATGCAATTTAAAAATATTTTTTTAAAAAATGGCAAACTGAGACTGAAGCTATGACTTCAGTATGAGCCACACACATTTTTGAGAATGTAAGCAAAGCTTGAATAAAAGGCAGACTGACACGTGTGGCCTAGGCTTAGGCATACAGTGGAGCTTCCAACTGCTACCTAAAAATAAACCTTTGGATCCACACACTTAGGTATGCTTGCAAAGACAGGGAGAGGAGCAGATCCCCAAAGATCTGCCTGATATTTTGATAACCAATATTAAACACCCAGTTGCAAGGAATCAGCAGAGAGAAAGGTTTCTTTGCAGCCTTGACTTCACTGGTTGATTCTACCACTGCATTTGGAGCAGAAGAGACACATCCAAGGATCCAAGGTAGCAATATGTACCAGGGAGCGGGGGAGATTTTCTTAAAACAGAAATATTTTCGGCATCTCGGTGCTTGACAGCCTGGCCATAATAAGCCAGAAGGTCCTTTCTCTACAGAGTAGATATTATTATTATTTTATCTATGACTAAGATGAAGTTTAGAGAAATTAAATGGCTTGCCAAAAGATATAGAGTAGGGAAGCTGGGGTTTTTACCAGGTTTGCAGTTCTTAAATCTGTTCTCTGACTCAAACCCAGGTGCAGATCCCCAGCCTCTGCCATGGGGTGCGGAAGGTCCACCCAGCTGAACTGAGCCTCCCAGAATTGTCAGCAAATAAAACGGCCACTGTTTAAAGCATTACGTTTTGGGGCGGTCTACTATCCAGTGACAGAGAGCTGAAACACATGAATTCTCTGAGAGTACTCTTCACGCTGTATATTTTAACAAAGCGTGCATGCCGTTATTGTTTAGGAAGTTAGAGCCCCGCTTAGCTTCTTGTGGAAATGCATTCTAGACCCACAGCTGATCTGAGATCACTTGCAGTGGCCTGAAGAGCTTCGCAGACAATAAAGGCTAAAACACAAAATATCGTGACTTTTTTTTTCCATGACTCGAAATCATATTATATACCTTTACCGGAGAAGAAAGACTTGGTAAACACTGACGAATCCTCTACTGGCCCAACTTTCAACAAATATATAAACAATCCTGTGTCATTTATTATTACTTTTTAAATTGGTGTTTCCAAGTTAGGACCCCATCAAAAACAGAAAAAAAAATATCTATCTATCTATCTATCTATCTATCTATATATATATTCCTGAACATTTTGATTCTCAAAATGTAAACAAAGGTGTAATAATTTGCTTTCTCCACACTCCGCCAAACAGGCCTCTCTTCTTTTACCCAGGAACTTTTTATCTGAACTCAGACCTGTAGCTACTATGTGAATTTGGCTCCTTCCAAAACACTTTTAAATAAATGACAATAGTAGCAAATACAAGCCTCGTGGTTAGTCTGGGTGAATAATCATGTCATCAGCATGTCCTTGTGAAAGATAAGATTTTAAGCCTAATTGCTGAGGGAGACCACATGAGTACTTGCGAACCTGTGAATGATTGAAATAACGCAGATTTAAATGTCTCGAGTAATCAAACACATATTGGTCGGTGGAAGTCATATTTCTGATTGTGAATTATGATGAAAGTTAACATTATTAAAAGGGAGCCAGAACCATGCTGATTAATAATTCATTAGCATTCTTTCACCTTCCTTTAAAATAAGCTATTACCTGCATTGTGGGAAAGCAGATAATAGACAGTAATTTATCACTTTCAGGAACTAGAAATGGTCCTATATTTTAAATCCTTGTTCTAATTATCTAGCCTGATATTTTGATAACCAATATTATAACATCAGGAGGTTCAGAAGATACTGTGGGAGAGGTAGTTTGGCATATTTAGTCTACATTCTTGATTTCACAGTGAGATTGTAATGAGGAATCCCCATTAACTCTTGTACTCAGCGTTTAGATAATTGAATAATAAACCACAATCAATGAGGACCTTTAAAGATTGTCACTCTATGTTCAGACTGAACTTAAAAAAAAAAAAAAAACTTGCAAACATTTTTGGCTCAGCCCCATTTGGTATTCAGAATGTAAATGAGATTTGTTATCAGGCAGGAAACCTGAAACTGATTTAACCTAGATATCAATCTTCATATTAAGGACATATTTACATTTCTTTCATAGCACAGTAGGTTAGCACTAAGGAGGATCTGCATTTAATTTGTTAAAATGGCTTAGCCTAATTGACAAACAGTGCATATTTCTCATTTAACTATTTTGTTTATTTTGTAGAGTTTTTTTATTTTTTTTTAATTTTTTTTTATTTTCCTGTGGTTGCCTTAAGGTTGCTAGGTAGGAAATAAACTGCAAAGAGAAGCCAAGCCACAGTAAAATGACTCTGCCTAACCTTAAGAGCTCCAGCTATTTCCTTTTATATTTTATAATGAGATATGACAACTCAATTTAAAGAAAATACACAATAGTTGCTGACTACAGTGAAAAGTTTATATTAAAATAATGTGTTGCTGTGGGGAGGTGGATAATTGAGCATACAGTAGGTAATTTCTGGCAGGGCTCCTGAAATAAGTAAAAGCAATATCTGTTAACAGAGGATAAATGCAGATAATGTTACTCTAGTCAGTAATTAGCATTTTACAGATCCCTGTTTAAATGCTGATGCAAGAGAAAATTAAGAAGAAGGCTGCATTCAGCCATTAAAGCTGAGCTAATCCAGAGTTGCTCAGTAAATCCTGATTGGGCCCCATTCCTACTGCTATGTGACTCCACCAGTTTCCTTCTGCGTTTTAATAAAAACTGAGCAAATTAGAGAAGTCCAAACAAAGCCTAATTGACATTGTTAATTTGAGAAGTGACAAGGGACTCAGATTTGAAACGCTAAAGCTTTAGCAAGTCCCCCCGCCCCCGCCTTCAGTCAGAGCCCTTGGCTGTTTCCTCTCCCTCAGCTCTGGGAAATGGACCTTTAACTCTTCAGCACACAGTCAAGGAAGAGAGGTGAGGAGACCAGCTTCCAACTTTCTCACAGAGATAGTGCTTAGAAAATTCCAACCGACTCCTCTTTCCTTCAAGAGCATTTATAAAATTAGCAGGGACACCATCTTCTTGAGCATCTGGTCCACCGAAATGACACTCGCTTGAATGACAGAGTCAGTGGTTAGGGTAGGAAAACAGGTGTTTTTCCTCCAGGAACTCTGCAAAGTGACGGTATTCATACACGAATCTAAAAGCCAAACTTATTCCCCAAAGCGTAGGCCACATAACGCCACCTCCTTTCACTCTGTTGCTGGAGGCGATTGGAGGTGATAGCACCGTCATCTTTCATGCATCACGGTTGTGTTTGGGAATGATTAAGGGGATGTAGACATAATTAACGTGGGTCACAATATTTCTTTGCGAAAGAGAAGAATTGGGGATTTGGGGTTATCGTCAGTTTTCATGCTTTGAATAGTCCCCTGCCCCCGCGATGTCGCCTCGCTACTTGGTCCAGTGAGGTTTTCTAAAGCGTATCTAGTCTGGATTGAAGCCAGGAGAGAAGAGAGTTGCGGAAGCGTTGACTAGGTATTTCGCAACGTGTTGGGGCGACAGTCTCCATTATCACGTATCAGCGTTCCTTTAGTTGGGACCTCGAGACAAGCCTCTAATCAAGCATGGCTGTAAATGACAGACATTTGAATCTCTATAATCATAATCTCCTCCACGGACTTGGAAGCTCCTCAGTCCATTCCCTCTAAATCCCTTTTATCCATTTGATCAAGTGTCCTGTCAACCCTTGCTCTGTCGCCTGAGGTCATCTGGGATGGGTATTGACTGCTTTTCTCCATCACTAGTCTATGCGCACCTCCAGGTACTAGCCTCAGATTTTTTTCCTACAAGGTTAATTACTGCAGCTCTGCTACTGTACGTGAGTAGAGGGACCCCCTTGACCCCCAGAGTAAGTGAAATCTCTGTTACAGAGTTCCAGAGGACCTGATGTAACACTCATTCGTTCTTTTATTTAATGATTCGACAAATACTTGGGTGGCGATTCTTCTGTTCTAGATGCAACAGTTAACAGAAGAGGCAAAACTCCCACGCTTCATGGAGCCAACAGGCTGTGTAATACTTTCAAACGCCACTGTAATCAAAGCTCTTTGAAAGCAAGAATCACAACTGCCTTCTTCACTGGTGTTTGTCCAGCACTTCAGAATGCCTGGAATATTAAAGAACTACGATGAATATGTATCGAATTATACAAAAATAAATAAATGAGCATTGCAGTTTTCCAGAAACATGCATGTTTTATTTGCTCATGAGCAAAGTCCAGCCATATAAAATGAACAGGAAAAAGTATCTATAAAAAGTGACCTCATGGGATTATTAGACCAAAACACTAGTACACAGGCACTGGCAACATGACTGCATTACTACTTAAAAATAAACTATTTTCTATAAAATATTTACATTTTTTTTATGCTCTTGTCTTTCAACAGATACCAAGGTATTGTTTAAGCCTAACACTTGGTTTAAGTATATGTAATACAATAAAAGACAATATTCATGCATATTTAAGTGACACTAAGGACCCCATCCTAGAATTGTAGCAGCAAAAGGTGACATAAGAATAAGGCACAGACTATTTTTCACCTTGTAGTAAACACACACACACACACACACACACACACACACACACACACAATCTTCGCAAAATGCTTTGAATGAACATTAAGTTGAAGCATTATCGTTGTTCGTAGGGTGTTTAAAATTGTTGAGTCCTTTTGGCTCCATGAATGACGCTGGAAGTTCCCGATAAGGAAAACACTGAAGTTTTACACCTCCATGATGATGAGATATGCCTTCAATTGTCTTTTTGTTTCCGAGTTTATCTGAAGCCAATATTAGCTTAAGGAGAGAGTGAGCAAGTCGGGGCATGGCGTATAACCCCCTTTTGTTGCAGTTCTAAATTGAAGGAGAATGGATAGAAGTTATGAATCAAGTTTACAATCGCAATGACTCAGAAGAAGATAGAAGCGACTGAATTTGCTTGGAAATAACGAGATTAACTTTGATGACATCAGGTGGATCAGACTTGAGAGAGAGGATAAGGAGTTATGGAAAAATAAACTTGCATTTACTTAAATTGTCCATTAACTGTGTGCAATCCCCTCTCCCCGAAATGGCCATAAATTGAATAAGGTATTAGGAGTGAGGAAACTTTCCTGGAAAATTTCGTTTTCTCATTTGTAAATTCAGAGCAGTAGACCAAATAATAGCTAATGGCAAAAGCACCATTTAAGAATGGAGGGAGGGCAATATAGCTTCATGGCTAAAGCAATGGCCTGACTGAATCTAAAGAGCATTAAAGCAAGTGCCCGTAAGGAAGTAGAAAATGGCTTATGATGAGGAGAGAGAGAAAAATGTCTGATCAGGTTGTAGGGACGACAGATCATAACGCTGACCAGTTAGATCCAAATCGTTTGATAAGCCCTCCACTCTCTCCCAGTCCAAATGTTAGTTGGCAGACCAGTAAGTACCATGTGCCTATCGGCATCACCAGGAAACTTACTAGATGCGGTCTCAAGGCCCATCCCGGATGAAATGAATTAGAATCTCAGTTTCAGCAAGACCCCTTGGTAATTTATACGCACAGAGGAGCTCATGAACCGCAGCTCTAATTGATCCATAGAAAAATGGGTGAAATAGTTCCCGTGTGAATGGTGCTTCCTGGGTTTGTGCAATATGGTGGCCTTGGACATGTGCTTCTGGGTAGAAAGATTCAATAAAGCAGAGTTGTGATGTTCCCCAAATGAATTTGTAAATTTAATAAAACACCAGTTGAAATTCAAAAAACAAATGAGTGAAATAAATATGAGCATAAGTTCTATGCGGACAGGTCGTTTTGCCTATTTTATTTGTTGCTCTGTCCACAGTACCTGTAAGAGCACCTGACAGGTGCCAAGGGATGGGTGTATCTTTGTAGTTCGATGTAAAGTTGGGGCAGGACAGTGACACTTTCCCTTTTGCATCCCTCACGATCTCCCTTTGTCCCTCTGATCTCCCTGCCCTGGTATTGCAGCTTCCACATGAAGCATTAACACCTAACGCTTGCTCCAGATTCTGGGGAACTAGACCCAAGACAGACCCACTAGTGGACAATCTGTGCCCTGAAGCAGACAAGATACGTTTGTCGCTCTTCTTTATCTTTGATAACTGTATGACCTTCTCCTGGGGAGAGAGAGGATACCATTAAAATCTCTCACAGTGCCTCCATACACAGTGGCCACTCAGTCAGTGCTCATTATGTGAATCAGACAGTCAGAGCTTGGAAAAGAAAACAAAATGGTGTTAAGTCGTTGGTCGAGGAGAAGATACATTCATTAGATCCTTTGATAAAATGGCCGGCACTACTGGTATAAATAGAGAGTGAGGGTCAAATGTAAGAGTTACTATTTAACAAACAAACAGAAAACCCAGTTATGGTCTTTGGTAACAAACAAGACCTTTTAAATTCTAGAATGTCTTTGGCCTATCACTTTTATTTTCTGGTCTTCTTTGTCCTGTCCCCAACTGAAGACATTGTCTAAATTCCAACCCTAACCTTTAACCTGTCTTCTTCCTCCTCTCATTCTTTCTATATTTTCTTGGTGATCATAACCACTCATGTGACATTGCATTGTATGGTCTGTAACCAAATAATCCTCACTGTACTCTGTGGGGATATGACCTCTCTTAAATTTCTTCTGTGTATTTGCTTTAACTTTTTAAATATTTCACTGAGAATGTCCCACTGACTCCATTTTATGCATTCAAAACTGATGAACCATTCAACGGTTCTTTTTCTTACCTCCATTATGACAATGGTATTTTCTCTCTAAATATCCCGTGTTAATAGAGCAAAGGTAGTCAGTGACCGGATAGTGACCGGATAGTGACCTCTCAGTTGTCTTCTTTCTGCCAGTGCCACAGGGGCACATAGCTGTCCATTTCGGACATCCTCCCCAGCTCTGGACACCGATCCGGGCCACCTGGACACCAGTCAGCAGAGCCAGGCCTGCCTTATCGTACCCGATTGCATGTCAGGTGTCCTAACCAAGCCCTTCGGATCCTTTTGTAAAATTAATTTTACTTACTAGATTCTCTAAAATGACACCCATTTCACCTGAATGCACATCTTAAAGAGGAAAGCTTTTATTTGCTCAAATCACTACTAAAAAACATATCAACTTGATAAAGGGAGAAGATGCAAAAAGACAGACATGTTTCTAACATGCCTAAAAACTTTGAAAAATGAAAATGAGATGAAGTGTTGGGGAAGGGGATGGGTGCCAGTAGGCTGATATGAGACCCAAAACCTGGAAGAAAAGACTCAGATTGATTTGTTTCAGAAAGCTAAAAGCCTAGATTCTTCTT
>CM053511.1:51957656-52015930 GCA_028627145.1 Eidolon dupreanum
TATTTAATATTATCTTCATAGTTGCTTGATGAATTACAACATGTGGGTCGTAGCATGTATAAATAATTTGGTCCTTTTATTGCCAAATAATACTCCATTTCTGTGTTTGATCTTCTGTCATATCCTCTTCTGTTGGATTTTCTCCAAGTACTCACTGCTTGGGTAGCCCCTGGCTGGTCTCTTTCTCCTGAGCCCAGAGAGAGTCTGCCTCTTTTTAAAGGAACTCTAATTTTTATAGCAAGAAATGGTGAGTCACCTCTGGTAAAAAGCAGGCACAAGTGAAAAACGCATCTGTGTGCTCTCTTTCTTCTAGAATCACGGCTCGTCAAATCCTCCATACCTTGGTTCTTCTGTAATGGTCAAGCGGTTTTGCTAAATATTTGGTTCCACTTCTGTTATAGTATCAGGTGGAAAGTGAGTCTGATACAGATAATGATATTAAGGCTGGAACTGGAAGTTTATCTACTCTCTCTAAAAGCCTAGTCCAAAGCAGAGTAACATAGAGATAACTGGTGAGGACAGTGAGTCCGAAGGTGTGTGGAAGTGGGAGATACATCAGCATGCTTATGTACTAAAGGGTTCAGTGGGAAATGAAAGGGTGAAGACTCAGGAATCAGGAGCTCATGTGAATAAATTAGCATCTCATTAGAGGGGAAGCTTTGTATAAGAAGAATTCGTGAGATTGATGCCAATGCTAATGGAAGGGCAGAAAGTTGAAGGCGTTCATGTAATCTCCATTTTCTATGTGAAATAAGAAGAAAAGTCGTTGTTCTGAAGCAGGGAGCAGCAGCAGCAGAAGGAAATCTCAGCAGAGCAGTGAAGCTGTAGAACGCGTGCGGGGGTGATTACGGAGGACCTGGCCCGAGGTGCTTCGTAGCATTTCTGAGCTGTGTGGAAGGGTGAGCCAAACATCATGCCAGAAGTTAAAATACCTTTTCACGTCCATAGCTCGACTCTAAAAGGCAGCTCATTGGCCATGGGGCCAGGGCTATAACTGTCCTTTTACCATCATTGTCTCATCTTCAACTTAGGCTGTGGTCATTTGAGAATTTATCTTAAGAACTTTGTACATTGAGACATATCAGTTCTAATTCATGAGAGTCACTACTGGGTGTTCTGTGTGCCGGTTAGATGAATAGCTAGAAGACATGGAATGTAGTGAATATGATGCTGATGTCCCATTTGAACCATGTAACCTCACAGTACTGATTCCTTTTAAAGGACCATGTTGGATTTAGTCTCAGTATATCATCCTTAATGGAAGGATGTTAGATACTAATCCACTAATCCATTAGGATATTACATAGTAACCCGCTAATCCACTAGGATGTTATATACTAACCCACTATTTTAACCCACTAATCCATTTGGATGTTATATACTAACCCAGTATATTAACCCATTAATCCAGAGATTAATCCATTAATCTCTTACCTCCCTACTACATTACCTTACCAGGAGCCAGATCTTCACTGACCCAACTCTTTTAAGATTGTTGCGTCAGAAGCAGAGGATTAAATCTGATGAGAAAACCATCTTTCTAATTATCATGAGATCTATGACTTTATCTTGCTTATCGAGATAAAGTTTAGAAAGATTAGGAATCAGAATATAAAGGTGGCAAGGTCTCACTGACCAATATGATGCTATTTTTTATCTTATTTACTGAAAAGAGTAAATGCTGAACTAAAATTCTTTCTTTACACATGATGAGTTAGTCACAGATATTGTTGCATAGGAAAGTACCTCAAAGCAACAAGCATCTATGAATACTCGCACGTCTGTGTCCAGCTGGGGATCAGCTGCTCTGGGTTGTCCATCTGGGCCGTTTCGCTCTGCATCCCACTGGGACCAACAGGCTGGCCAGGGCATGGTCTTCTCACGGCAGTGACAGAGGTGCAAGACAGCAAGCAGAAACATGTGAGACCTGACGGCCCAGGCATGAAACTGGCATACTCTCGCTTGTGTCTGTTCATCCGTGGCTAAAACAAGTTCCATATCCAAGCTTAGTGTCAAGGGATGGGAATGTGTACTCCACCGATGATGAGGTCATGGTAGAAGGATTGAAGAATGAGGAGTGAAAATTGGGGCCAGTGATGCAACCTACCACACAAGGCAATGTTATTTCTCTCTCCTTCCCCACCAGTTTCTCATACAGGGTTCAGGAACTTTCTTGGATGTTACTCACCCTATGAGTATAGAGAATGAAAGCACACAGGCTTGGTTTTGGGTCTGAGTTTTTGTTTAAGTGATATTTATCTCTCAGTTTACCCATGAGCTAAACCTATATGATTTCATATCTGGGACTAAAGTGAAAAACAATAGAGAATGATAAAAGAGAAAGAGTTTTGCAATTAGAGAGACCTAGAATACAGACCCGGCTCCATCACTATTTAGCTGTTCACTCTGAAGCTTGTTTTCCTCATTGAGAAATGGGTATATCAATAGCATTACCGCACGGAGCCAATGATCAGGAATGATCATTTTTGTTTCCATAGAAGCTGTCACAGAGTATAGAGGAGACACCGGAGTGCCAAGGTAATAATAAATTACTCTTGCAATGAGAGTGAGATTGTCTTCAAAGGGGTAATGATGTTTGAGATGGCTGTTGAAGAATTCTGCTGGTCGATGAAGTCATTAAGAGGTCACCTAAGGTTTATCACTGCTAGATTAAATAAATGAGAATAAATAAACATTGTGGTAGTGGAAGGCAATAATTTCTAAATTTTCCATATTTCCTATACTCTTTCTTGCTCATGAAGTATGGTAGTTATCATTCTCTCTAATGCCCATGTGACATCCACATTTTTGGTTGCCCTTGAAAGCATGCTCTAAAAAGTAAACTAAGGCCGAGGGGCCATGTGACGGGTCTCTTGTAACCAGCAAAGTTGTTAAAATGTTCAGTCACTAGAAACTTAAGTGCAACTGTAAATATCACTCATTAGATTAAACTCCAAAGTAATTTTCTTCAAATGCTATTACCCTATAGGTTTATAGAAAATTATACATACCATATAGATAAACACGCTTGCTTTTTATTTTTTTATTTTTATTTTTTTTGCTGAAAAAATAGTGATTTACATTCTAAACCATGAAAATGTTAAGTTACAATAAAAGGCCACTTTCAACTTTGCCATTTAGAGGCTCACTTATTGTTCATAACTCTTATAATTGAAGCCTTATTATATTATCCTGCTGCACAGCGTGATTTCCTGTTATTTGTCTAATGTTTTTTAAAGAACAGTAATTTAATAACTATAGCGATATTCATCCTTGGCCTCTTAACAAATGTGCTATTTCATGAACCCTGTTTATAAAATACAGTGGTAGTCAGTGTATAACCATGCTTGCCATTAGGAGCCTTCGAAAACAATGCAAAGCAGAAAAATTATCCCAGTGCCTTGCAATGCTACTTTCACAAAGAAAGGAACTTTAACTTTTAGGGCATTACAGCTTTATTTCTCTTGAAAGCACTTTCAGTTTATATTAGCTCTTAAGAAAATTGATTTTATTCCTTTCTCATAGAAAAGGCTGAACCATGTATTTCAATCCCAGAGAAACATTCAGTTTTATTTTCTACCCAACACACAAATATTCTAGCACTATATTGTCCAACCAAAACCAAACAAAAACTCTAAAACTATAAATAACATATTTATTTTTTTGTTTTCATATTATTAAAATATTGATCAAATATTATTAAAGAAAAATTTGAAATAGTTACCATTTTATTTCAGATTTTGCAGCAAAATTGATAAACATTTAAATAATTGTTTAACGTAGTAGGGGATGGATAAGACGAGACATAGAATAACTCTTTTATGTATCCCATTTCTTTAATTATACACACACCACAAATTTGAAGCTCTAAGATGATAGCTATGATAAGTAGATATCAGAAACCTAAAATGATATGGTGTTTACATATTTTTAAAATGTCCTTTTTAATCCTGGAAAGCAAAAGCATCAGACTTAGGGACTGTTTTGTTTCCTCTCTTAATTATATCTTGAATGAGGCTCATAATAAAGATACTTTTTTAAAATCACGGTACTTTGCTATTTACAAGTCCTTCATCTTTTAACTTTTATACTAATTCTGCCTTATGTAATTATGGAAACAAATGATCTGTTGTCAAAAACTGGACTAGAATGCCTTTGCTTAATAGTTGAAATATGAGAGGAAAGAGGTGATTGTGCCAGTGACACTGTGCTGGGGTAGTAAGAAGGCATTTTTCTGGTAATTAAAGCAAACATGATTTCGCTTATATCATACTTTTTTTTTTCACTTTTACTTTTAAATCTATTTTGTGATTCAAAGCAGCACTTGCGCATTATTTTAGCCCATTATTTTAGGCAGAAACTATATCTGGATCGTTCTAAACACATTGAATAAGTCCCTTCACACCGTGTTTTCATTTCGAAAAATTCAAATGGATTGTCTATCCTGAAGCCAAAGACAAACGATGTCTTTAAGTTCTACCAGAATTTCTTTCTCGAGGGATTAGAATTCAGACATTTCTTTATTATAATATTTGATTTTGGAATTATTATAATTTTAGTTGATTGAACCTTACGTTTATTTGTGAGTTTTTAAAGAAAGAATTTATGACATGGGGCTGGACCGAGTTAGATTTTGTTTAGAAATGCACATTTGGTCTGCTGTCTTGCAGGCGGGAGCCATTTTATTTTGTCAAATTCCAGGGTGGTGGCCACAATGTCACATCTTTTTAGATATATTTTCTCGTTTTACATTCAAAGGCTGAAACCTTTCATTTGTTCTGTTTAATTTGGGGGACATCTAGATGCACACTATTTAAAGTTACATTATTCTATCACACGAGCACACGTAACAAGATAGCGAGGGAGTGCTCACGCAGATCTTCGCTGTGAACACAAGCACCACACAGATGTGTGGCCAACCAGCCTCTCATTTCTTAATGGACATTTGTTCTGTGATCACCTTTGAAGTGACGAGCATTAGCTGCAGTGGTGGTTTGTGCGGCCTTCACTTGCTCGTAGTGGCCAACAGCAGAGCCAGAATCAATCTCTGTCAGGCTTGTAATTGAGCACTTCCCTAATTTATGAGACAGTTTTCCCATTAACAACAAAATCTCAAGAATTAAATAAAAACAGACCTTCAGAAGTGCGGCTGCATAGGTGAATGTGGGGTAAACATTGACAAATGCTCGTGCCTTGTGCGAGCCCGACTTTGAAAAATTCTGTGTCAGAGTTTTAGGTCACATTTTGACAACAATTAGGAACACTGAAATAAATAGTTGGCAATTCTTCTTTGTGATGACGGGATGTAAAGCCATCTCTACCAAGAAAAAGCCCATTTTATGAATATGAATTGTATTACTGCGGTGCTCAGCCACCTCACTGTGACCGAATCTGTAGACACTTCTGTCATGAACCAGAGCAGAATTCTTTTGAAGATTTGAAAAGTTTGGTTAAGCTGTTTTCACCTCATTATTTGTAAAATTCCTGTGCCACTGTAATTCGGTGCCTCAAACAGAACCCACAAAGTAGTTTTAAAAGAGTTAATCTCTAAAGTTTATGTTCAGTTTGAAAAAAATCTAGCTATAATATTTTGTGAAATGTCTGAGAAACTCTAAATGCTTCAAGAGTGCTGGCTAAATGCTGTCTTTAAAGTTTATCATAATTTTATCTAGTTTATAAACTTCGAAGATTCACCTGTTGACAGAGTAATCATGAGTTAATTTCTTTGATTATATGTATCTGAATATTTACATTGATCTGAAGACTATAATCTATAACGAGAAAGATATTTTATGGCCTGGGCCTTACATAGATACAAAACTACTAGCCCATCTTGTCAGAAATTTAAACAAGTCCTATCTGACGCTGATTCTATGAACTGAGTTTTTCAATTCATTTAAAAATTGATTAGTAACCCCGCATCCTATACAGTCATTGCATCTGCCTTACCCTGGATTTCTCTGGAGAAAACAAATCAAAGCAAAAAAGAAGAAAAAAGAAAAATTTTAATAAAAAAATTAAAAGCAACTTTTCAGCTTACATTCAAGAATAAAAGTAAAATTATTGAAAGTTCTGGAAATTGAACAGTGGTATAAATAACCTGTAAAAACAGAACCTATATTGAGTGTGTATTGTAGTTTTGTATCTGCCCATTCACACGGAACATGCCATATGATTTAGCTGGTCTGGGTTGCAGTAACAGTCACACATGCCTCACACACCATCAGGTAGCACATCATATAAGTGCTCCAGGTTAGCAAAGGTGCAAGCTTGGGAATAATGCCTCCTGTCCACATGAATTAATTTTTGCTCCTTGTGCAGTCCTGACATGTGTTGCTTGGCCTCCGATTCTACCATAAGTTAAAAGAAAAAAATGAGAATAAAAACAAACAAACAAAAAAATAGATGTTGCCATAGGCAAGTACACAGAAAGCAACCTCCCATGCAAGAAAGACAGGTAAATAAATACAAAGACAAATCAATCGATCAAACAATCAAGCATGATTGTTTGCAGCTATTTAGTATATGATCAAACTACTTATCTTTCGAACATAGCTCCGACATAATGTCTTTTTTAAAAGTCTTCTTTGGCTTTGTCAGAATTATCACCATTTCCTCTGGTCTCTAACTCTCTTGATATTTTTTTATTACCTCCCCTATGGCATTTATAATATTTTCATCTTTTTTTTAAACTGTAAGCTTCTGTAGACTAGGGATTTTTTTTTAGTCTTTCTCCACTTTCTATCCTTAGCATAGTGCTTACCACAAAAACAGGCTAAATAAATGAATCGAACTACATTCCAATAATATCAGATGAAATCGTGTATTACAGCAGGGAGAAGTATGATATGCAGTCCAATTTAGAAAAGAATGTTCAGATTATAATGTCATTTTCATGAGAGAAGCAAATTTTAAGTTATCAGAAAAGCTTATCTGTCTATATATATGTTATATATAAATTAAAATGCATATGTAATATTATGCATATTAGATGATTTCTTATACTTTCATGAAATATAAAAAATAGAAATTACTCCAGTGCCATTGTGGCTATTATATAGTCATAATACATATGAACTGATGGCTAAACTACTGTAGCTTAATTAGAGCTTGCATAGCATAAACACAGGCATGGAAAATTTAAATATCATGAGTTAATCATTCCACAGATTTCGCTTTGGATCTTTAGCACCATCTTCTATCACCTCTATAAACAGTCAGAGAAAACACATATAATCTAGCAGGGAAGTTTTGTCTGTCCTGGAATTCACATGGCACTCAAAGATTTTAGGGACCCGCCATGCTTCGGTGATGTGTTCGTCTCCAAGTCATTGCCACTTAGTGTCTCAAATACACATCCATGAATTGACCGAGTCACCTCTGTCCAGATCAACCAACTCCCAGTTAGCCATGATGTTTTAGAGACAAGACAATTTTACATTTTTCAAATCCACAAAGGTACAAACCAACCTTCTATCAGCCAATTGTTTAAAATCTTCTGTACGTCTTAAATTTTGCAAAGTAAAAAAAATTCTCCTACATGGGCTACATTTCTTTACATACTAAAATATTTAGAAAGAGTATGATGAATATTTCAGTAAAAGATCATCTTGATGGTAATTTTTCTATTTTAAAAAATATTGTTTCTGTTAAATCTCTGGTGAATAAAACCTACTTATTTAATCTTTGGGCTTGAGATTCATCATATCTTTTATAGATAAAAACATAATCATATATGCTCTTCATTAAATCTTTAGGGTATAAAAACAACCTCTACTGATACCACAACTTAACTACATGTCAAATTAGTTGCTAAATCTGAGATCCCATAAGAATAGAAAATATCATATGTTTTTCTGAAAATGTCAAAAGTATAGCAGAGATAGAGACTTCAGTTTTATTAACTTTTAAGGGCACAAATGTGTGGATCTTGGATGACACAAAGCCAGTTTTTTCCCCCTTTAAATAAATTAAAACTGCGAAGATATAAACTCCCTGAAAAATGGGGTTTATAATAGAAATAGAAACTGACCCTTTACTATAGCGGCACCACCGGATGCCGTTATAATAAGCTTCCCTAGATGCCATGGTGTAAATGTATTAGCTGTACTAAGAGACCTACTCCTGCTATAATTATGTTAGGAACCAATAAGACAGCTCAGAAATCAATATGCTAAGACAGATAGAGTAAAGGACCATGGCCAGCCCACTGGGAATAGATTAGCCTGGCAGGTCCCTAGCTGAGCCATGAAGAAGGAGATATCTTTACTGTTGTAGAAAGCCATTAATTGTAAATTTTCCTGAACAAGGAACTTGAAGAGAAAGCTTGGGCTGCCTTGTTCATTCCACTCGATGAAAACGGCACCTCTTATTGATCAAGAGTTAAGATTTTTATTCTTATTTCAAAATCCAACAGTGCAAAAATCTAAATGTTCACAGGGATTTTTGAAGCTTTTCCCACAGTGCATCTAAAAGTCTTCCTTGGTTATTAATTTGCTTTAATATTTTTAAAACTTGTAGACTGGATCAATAAAATCAGATTTAGACAATGCCCTTCACACTGACAAGTTTACTGGGGTGACATCAATTATCTATTCAATTAATATTCACACGTCATATTGTACAATAAGAGATGGATTCTTTGCAATATTTTTTACAAGTTGAGAATCACTTGACTATTAAATGTTACTGAGCTTAACTTTAATAAGGAGAAAGAGATGTTGCAGCTTATTTTAACTATATCTAATTGAGTTTGCTTAATACTGTAAGCCTTATCTGAATAATTTGCTTAATAGAGCACTACAATTAGTAATGTGCAAAGAAATAAAAGAAAAAGAAAGAAAGAAAGAAAAGAAAGAAAGAAAGAAAGAAAAAGAAAAAAAAAGAAAGAGAGAGATAGAGAGAGAGAGAGAGAAGGAAGGAAGGAAAGAAGAAAGGAACAAAGGAAGGAAGGAAGAAAGAAAAGAGGAAAAAGAAATGAGAAGAAAACAAAAGGCCGACCTTTGTGGTTACAGTTTGGCACATCTGCTCATGTCCAATCAAGCTTTCAAACACAGAGCAGTAAACAAAAGCAGCGATCAAACAAGGACAAAGTCAGAGACATAAGTGGTTTGAATGAGTGTGCAATTTCTGCCCATATGACCATCCTGACACAATTGCTCTAATTTTCTTTCCAGAAATGACTGATAAAAGATTTAGGTAATTGCTATGGAGACAGACTTCTTTCCATCACTAGGTATCTTGAATAATACAGCCTCAGGGTCATAAGATGGAGTGTCAGTTTCTGCAGAGTCCTAAATTAATACTTGTCCCTGCTTTAGCTCCACTTCCTGTACATCTAATGAAGTGAATGTAATTTATTTTGACAATGTATTGAAAATCACTTGATCAAATGACTATTCCGTAATGAACACAAAAGGCAATATATGCCCGGAAACTATAAACTCCAAAATAACACAAATACACAATTTCTCAAAGCACATTAAAAAGAAAAAATCTATGTCTTCAGAATAAATATGAAACAAAATAATTTCTAAAAGGAAAATTTCATGCTAATGTAAAAAAAAATGTGTTTGTTGCTCTGACGCCTGAAATTGACCTATCTCCGTTCAGCACATGACCTTGTCCCCTCTAATCAAACTTAATTTAGCTGGCTGATCTTTGCATTTCTAACTATTAAGTATCACACAGAAAGACAAGGGAGGCACGAATAAGCTATACTTAGAAGGAAATTCTGAAAATATGGCAAATCAGCCCTGCCAGATATTTTAGCTTCATATGTCAAGTTGCAGGGGAATCTTAAAAACCTTCACTAAAACAGACTATAGTTCAAGGTCTCAGGATGTTATGACATTTTCAATAGTTAACGAAGTTAGTTGTGTGCTAATGAAAACTCTCTCTAGTGACATTGCGAATAACTAGAAGATTGCATCATTTGTTCAAAGATACACATGCAAGGCTAATGTAAAAGAGTCTCCTTATCAACACAAGAAACTTCTTTGAGTCTTGTAATGAGATTTTTATTCCCCGGCCCCAGAGAAAAAATGTTACCTAAGATTTGAAAAAATCCGAACACTTGAATTATGCATGTATTCGATTGTGCTAGAAACAGTTGCAGGATTTTCTTTCTTTACAAAACCACAGAACGCCTGGGAAGCCGACAGAGGTGGTATAATTGAACTATTTAGTCTGCACTCAGAGGAAACACACTTGGTACCATCTTGGCGAGGAGGCCAAAGCAAGGCAAATGTCTGGATGATGGCACTGTGAACGTACAATGTAGTGTTTAAAAACAGCCAGGCAGAAGCCAGCGGATAATGCTCAGTAATGGGTTAATCAATACTTATTATGGTTTTATTGGTTCACTAAAGAGAGAACAGAACCTGGTGAGCACAGAGTCGAAAAAAATCACTGCATCTGATCTAGATAACATCTACTCTCCCTAAGGGATTTCCCTATTCAAGAATCCAATTTACCATGCCTGATTGACAAGGATTGGATCCTAGGGAATCACATAACTCTTTTTAGGACCCAATAAAATCCTAATGGATTTGTCTGACTGGCGAGGAGACTTCTAGTTTTACTAAACTGAGGTGGTTTGTTGCAATTAGCCTTTATTCCGCTTGCAGTTGAAAAACTAGGCTATTAGGAGTCATCCCCCCTCTTTAAATGCGGGAGTCAAGCTGGGATGCGCCTGCTGGAAGGAGGTACTGTGCTATGTGAAAGAGGCCCTCATGATAAATTGTAAACATTTGAAAGCTTCTGAAAAATGATAATCAAACAGGATTCAAATGAAAAGGGGAAAGTCCGACTAAATTGCACGCTTAAAACCCATTTATTGGTCAGTTAGCCTTTACAATTTATTTCTCATTCAGGTAGCGGTAGCAGAAAGGAACCGCTCTGTCTGAAAGAAGCTTGGAAACGTGTACCTTTTGCCATCTGAGCTTCCCCTTTCACATCTGAAGTCTGAAAAAGAAAAATCATCCTGCCACAACAAAAACCTATAGGTAGTTGTCCCTGGGCCCGCTTTTTTTTTTCCTGGAGATAATGTTTTTACTAAGCAGTTAACTTGTTCAGCACACTGGTTTTTGATCATGGCATACTTTCTGTGAGGCTCTTAAGAAGTTAGAAAACAGTGGGAGTGTGATGGTGATTTGAAGTCAGGGCCGAAATGCAGTCGAAGAGAACTTTTAAATAATATACGTCGTATTTTGAAGCAAACATTCCTTTCATGTAAACAGCGCTGGTGTAGCCCTTTTCCCTCTAGAATTGTCTGCTCTTTCATAAGGCAAAAGTGACACTCTGTTTAAATGGAATGGATTTCATAATCAGGAAGACGTTCCCTTATAAAACGACTTCGAATAGTCGTCGCGATTGACTCTTCCCTCGTAGACTTAGGGGGACCTTAGTGATGTTCAGAGAGCTCACCTGAGCTCACATCATCACCTCCTACTTATAGTTTCCAACTCGAAAATCACCAGCTGAAAGGTGATGCTAATCGAGTACAGAAAAATTCATTTCCAAAAAGATGTGTGACTATCTATGATAATAGATATTTAAACACATGAAATGGACACATCACTTTATATGTTTAAACATACAAAATTATTTAAATATAGGTATAGAAAATTTTCACTTTTAACTCTATATTAATATTTATAGCATTCTAGCTTGATGACAATTAAGGTAAAAAAAATGTTATGTACGATAATCATAGAGGAAAATTGGGAAAGAAATGCAAAATCAGAAGAAGAGGGAGGAAGGGAAGAGAAAAAGAAGGAAGCAATTGAATAGAAGAGTATTGATAAAATATTAGCATGATTATTTAAGTTAAATTATAAGTAATTTTAATGTCTTTGTTTTACTCTAGTTTGTAAATGAAGATACTTTTGTGGAATAACAAAAATGTTAATTTTATTAAAAATTAAAAGTATGACGGTGCAGAAAGTATATTTGTAAACATCATAATTCTGAGGAGACTTTAGATAACCTCAAAAACGTTAGCGTGATACCAGAAGATCAGTGAAAGCAGTTTTTCTGTCTTGACCAGAACAGACTACAAGCATCTTATTAAAAGTTTGTAGGCCAGATTCCAAGTAATTCTGACACTCTAAAAAAGGAAATTTCTTGACTAGAGTTAATATATTTAGTTCACTGTCTCATACATAGAAGTGTTTTGAGGCACCAAGGAATCAATTTAAATATGTCGATAAAAGTTACTGAGGTAGTTTTACTCAGAATATAGAAGAAATATTACTGAATATTACCAGAATATGGAGAGGATTGTTTAGTGAATGATTGAAATGTCCCTCATTAGAATTTTTTAATTTGTTTATAATTATGACCCCCTAGTAAATGATTTATTGCTGTTCATTAAGAGATTGATAAGAATTTTCTAAATATTTTAAATAATATAGATTGTCCATATTTGATTTGCTAATTACTATTATTTAATACTTATTGTGGTTAATTTTATTTAATCTATAGCACAACTAGCAGTATTTCATTCACACATTGCTATATATAATTTTGACTTTTAGTATAAAATTTTAATTTTGAAGGATAACCCAATTCCAGGGATTTTTATTCAAAACCATCAAATAGCCAGTTAGAGAAAAATGAAAAAGATTCCAGTTTAAAATTATTGTCCAAGTTATGCATTTGCCTGTCTTGTCTCATAAAACTCAACTGTAATGTCAGCAAAGGGGCAGCTAAGGATATGAACACATACAAGCAAGCAAAAATTAGATATAAGTGAGAAAGTAAGAAATCGAACAAAACCCTGAAACACAGAAAATAAATAGAAGCACATCAATGCTTGAAGCAGAGTTGAGAAAACTGTATTTTCCAAAAGTAGCCACAGCAATATTTCCAGTTCCACATGCCATTCCAGAACTCCACTGTCCGCCGTAGAATGGCGGAGTCTCTTCCGCTGCCTTGGAATTGTGTCGACCAATGTCACTGCGTGGACATCTAGACTCTGGCAGATGTGGTGCTATGTCACCGCCGAGACTAAGTCAGAAAAGGCGACACGCTTTTAGTCTGGCCGTCTCCTTGGGATGCTTGTCCATGGAACCTCATCCAGGTAAATGGCGAGGCCACGTGTCAGTGTTGTGGTAACCACCCTCTGCTAAGTTCTCAGATGACAGCCAGCATCACCCGGCAGATATGGGAATGCATAAGTCTTCAGGAGGTCCAGTCCGTCACCTTCGCCCCAGCTGACACCAAATGGAGCAGAAATGAGCTGTTTCTGTTAAGTCCTCACCTAGTTGGAAAATCATGATCAAAACTGTTACTTTTGTTTTAAGTTACTAAGTTTTGGTGGCGTTTTTAGTTGCCAATAGATAACCAGACCAGTTTTATTACTTAGAAATGGGGTGTTATCATAAAATATAAAACATGTTGCTTGGGGACCAGGTAGCAGATGAAAGCTGGCAGGACTTGAGGAAGGTGTTAGGGAAAGAAAGATTAAAAGGCCTTGAAGAGATTAACAGATCCTTGATGGCATTCTGGGAGACTGTTAGTGATGGCTTAAAGAATATAAGGAAAATATCATTGGAAGCTGGAGGAAAAGGGGATTCTTGTTGTATAATGGTAAAAAGTGCAACCACTCTCTGCCCTCGATAAAGTGGAAGGTAGAGAATATGCCTCATGAACTGGGTGATCTAGCTAAGATTTTCTGGACAGACTACTGAATGGACATCTGGTTCTTTCCCCCTGAAGTGAGTTAAAAAGTTCTTGTTTAGTTTTCAAGTAAAATTAAAAGGAGATATAAACTGCCTGGTATTGCTAAGTTCAAAAATAAAAATATTTCATGTTACTACTGGCTTCTCCAAGATGCTCCAGTGAGAATGGATGTCAGAGTAACCGTCAAATTCAGGGTGGGAATATGACATTATTCTTACTGCTTCTGAAGACCTAAAGATTACCTCAGCAAGCAATTCACTCAGAGCAACCTCTAGAACTTTAAGGGCGAGCTAGCTCACTGTTCTCCCTTAGACCGTACATAGGGCTAGAATCCTTAAGGACATTGCATATCAAAAGACAGAGGAGGACTTTTCTAAAAAGAATTTTTGGGTACGACTTTGGCTAAATGAACAAAAATGAGATTCATAAAAAACCACTGAATTTTTAAGGGAATTGTGTGGTTGGAAACACTGCCCCTTGGACTGAAAAGTACAGAGACAGCACAATGTGAAAAGTGACCTTCAGGCCCCCGAAACACCAAGTTTATAAAACTACTCAGGGGGAAACAACAGCCATTCTTTCCAGGGGGAAGAAATGACTCAGAAGGCAAAGAACAGAAACCTATGGAGAACTATTCCAAGGCGGTAGTAAATGAACTGGAATTTGTGCCTGGATAGATTTCAGAATCCTTGTGGAACAGTGACTCCTGTATGCTTCCCACTTGCCCCCTTTTTGGTGACATATAACACACATTGCCCGCTGTGTGGGGGGAGCCATCTTGGATGAACCACTTCAGCTGATGCTGTGTATGTGGGCAGTTAGCCAGCCATGCCAAACCTTGTCCCAAATGCCAGTCACAAGTAAATGAATGATAATTGTTTTTTAAGCCACTGAATTTTGGCATGTCTTTTTATGCATCATTAAATAACCAGAACAATTGAAAATATGAAATATACATATATGAAAAATCAAGGCATTTACAAAGAAATAATTATCAAATTGACTTTAGACTTCTCTTTGTCAAGATTATAGAACACATTAGACCAATGCTTTTCAATTTCTGAAAGAGGCACTTACAGTTGACAAAATAACTCTTTTTAAAGTACATGTAGCTTATAAATTCTTAATCTATATGATTTTTGTAACTATGCTAGGATAGGTTTTTTAAAAATAATTACACTAGGAGAGGTTTTTAAATATATAATTACACTAGACTAGGATAGGTTTCCAATGAATCCAATATTTAATCAAGAAAATATTTATATCTTCCATGTGTTTAATAGACTCTGTATGAGAATGTGAATAATCTCAGTAAACAAAAAATATTTTTTTTCCAACATTGATCGGGTAAGGCAGAGTTGAATGAATGCTAGTGGAAAACCATGCACATTTTGATGGCGCATACTTATCCGAATGAGTTTTCTTAACAGAAACTAAACCAAACAAGAACATATTATATACATGGTCAATTAATTTTCCATTTTACCACGTTAAAGATTTATTTCTTTTTCTTGGGTTTCTTATTAATACAATAAGGCTGTGGAGTTTTCACAACTATCTCATCTTCCATAGAATTTTCCTTACAGATCTCAATGTTCTGCTGTGACATTAAATGAATATGTGAAATATGATCCATTAAGGATGAAGTGAGAATGGTGATTAGCACTGGAAAGGAGGTGAAATTCCCTCAGACCGAAGCTATTCTCTTGCCTACTTGCGTGTTTTTTTTTTCTTTTTTCTTTCTCTTTTTTTTTTTGTTCAGAAAATGACACTAAGTACATCATCCCTATCGATATTGCAGAAAGATAGCTCATTTCTGACCTGTATTTGTAGTTAAAACAAAGTGCAGCTGCCTCAAATACATCTAATTATAGCAGTAATTAAAGTTCTTACCTTACCTGTGTAGTCAAGGACACAAGGACTCTTAATGGGGACAAATCTAGATATAAAGGCTTGCCGTCAATTAGCCCTGATGGTTTGAAAGAATAATGAAGGCGAATGAAGGTTGAGTTACAGCTCTGTACAATAACAAATATAGTAATTCGGCACTTCTTTCTTTTCCTGGAACATACCCAAGAGTTTGGGAGAAGAAAGACAAGAAGATTACCTGGGTAATACGATCCAAAGCCTATCAGTGCATAATGGCGTCCTCCTTCAGCTTCGTGCTGGCGCTTACCTGTGACAAAAGGTGACACTGCTACAAATGCAAGAAGCCCTTCGGGCCGGGAACAGCACAACTCTTCAGTCCCTTGCCACAGATTCTGTCAGTAAAATGCAGACCAAAAAGGGAAAAAAGAAATGTGACTGTACTGTGGGCAGAGTTTTATGCTCCTGTGTCTCCCAGCAAAATCGCCTTTCCTGACGAGCCTGATTTTCACAGACTGGCAGAATGTTGAGATTATATTTTCTTAAATTTTAAAAATCATTGTTTTTCTATTCTGATAAGAAAATAACTGTTGTAAGTGGTGGGAGAGCTAAATTTACACACTGGGAATTGTTGAGGTATTCCTAAAAAAAAAAAAAAATCATAGAAAATATTTCATCCTTAGAATGTCCTAAGAGGATTGAGGATTGTGTATCAGTATGAGTAACACAGATATTATATGTATAATTTGAAATGTCATTGCTTCTATAAGCTTTCAGACTTGCTGAAGGTAGTCTACAGACCTGTCTTGTCTCCTAGATTATAAAGTCATTGAGACTATATTATGGACAAGTCTCAGAGCCCTTGTGGCTACCAAAGTCTAGATGTTCAATGTACGTCTTGATCTGAACTGAACTTGAACTTTGCATTCTTTATATTAAATTCCCATTCCATTGATTAAATGAATGCTAAACATTCCTTTGGGAACACTCATTTTCACTTTTTTTTGTCCTGCTTTTTCCCCCGCTTTTTTCCACTTTCATCATGCAGAGGAAAATGCAGTAGTATATGGTGATGGTTAGTTTTTTGAATCAATGTGGCTAGGCTGTTGTACTCAGTTTTTGTTTTTTTTTAAAGTCAAACACTAATCTAGGTGTTGCTCTGTTGGGATTTTGTAGATATGGTTGAGATTTGCAATCGACTTTAAAGGAGAGTGTCCTTGATAGAGTAATTGGAACCCTTGTTTGCTGTTGGTGCAACTGTGAAATGGTGCAACTGCTGTGAAAAACAGTACGAAAGTTCCTTAAAAATTAAAACTTGAACTATCATTTGATCCAGCAATTCCACTTCTGGGTATAGACCCAAAACCATTGAAAGCAGGGTCTCAACAAGGTGTCTGTGTGCATCTACCCACTGCAGTGATGTTCGCAATAGCTAAACGGTGAAGGCAACCTTAATGCCCATCATGAGTGGACAGACAAAATATAACCTGTACACACAGTGGATTATTCACTCTTAAAACGAAAGAGATTCCTGTCATATGCTACAACATGAATGAATCTTGAGGATTATGCTAAGTGAAATAAACCAGTCACAAAAAAAGACAAATACAAAAAAGAAATACTATATGATTTCATTTATGAATGTATGTGAAGGGGTGAAAATCATAGAAACAGAAAGTATTCTTGTGTTCTCTAATGGTGGTTGCCGGACAAAGAGATAGTGGAAAAAAAGAGAAGTTGTCGTTTAATGGGTATGGTGTTTCAGAGTGGCGAGCTGAAAAATTTTTGGAGATCTTTTTCACAACAGTGTGAATATACTTAACCCTGGTAAACTGCACACTTCAAATGGCTAAGAGGTAAATTGTATGTTATGTTTTTCTGATCATAATGAAATATATCTACATAAGAATTCCAGCTTTGCAAAGACTGAAAGCCCGTGATATTTTAAACAAACTCAGATTTGGTGTAGTTATTTTTTAAATCGTGTTTTGAACCTTGATTTTTGCACTTTTTGGAATTTACATTGGCTCTATAAACATTTACACTTACTCCTGATTCCAACTTGATTTCTTTGGCTACAGTGTCACCCCAGTTTTTATTGTTTTACTGTCTTAAGAGAGTTTACATTACAATGTCTTCTTTGACTCTAATTTTCTGCTTAATCTTGGTTTTGAGCTGCATTGACCACTTTGAACCTCTTCTGTTGGTGCTCAGCTGTGTCATCTCAAGGTTGCGGACTTTAAGTTCTTTTGCAGACCATAAAGAGACCCTGCATCTCCCTTTGCAGCAGCTGTCTACCTGGTGAGCAGCTGTCCTTCAATCTTATATGTCATGTGTTTCTTGGTTTGCTAACTACTACTTCACTTCCATTCTTGACTGTATTTATAATCTTGTTGCTTGGACTCTTGATGTGAAATTTGAAATACCGACCACTGCAGTCACCTAATATTTACTTCATATTATTGGGGGGAAATGCTAAAGAAAAATATACAGATCATTTTATTTCTCTTTAGGATGGTATTACTTTAGTAATTACTATTTATTAGATAAGGTCGTTAAACTAGTGATGAGTCTATCATCACTGTACAGTTCACGTAGTTTCGTCTGGTACAAAAGAAAAATGAAAATACCTTATTAATCTAGATAGACTATTCCTATATCAGTCCTTTAGAATACCAACCTGGTCATTATGTCAAAAATATGGAATGATGATGGTCTACCATACCTTATTCCTGGCGCACACATACCGCCTGCTGCTAGCCATGACCTTTCTCAGTACTCAGAAACCATCCATCCATTTAGTATTCTCTTCAAATATTTTACTGAGCATAAATGTCAAGATCCCTGGTCTATAGTTTTAAGACACTGCCTAACCTTTTCAGAAACTTAGGACATTTGCCATTCCTTATTCTCATGGCAGCTCCTCTATTATCAATAACTCTTCAAAGATTACTGACATTGATCTTATCTTCACAGTGACTCACTGCCCTAAATTAGATACTTTCTGAGCCAGAAAAGTGAAGTCATTTGGAGAATTGCTACACTCTTTCTGTCTTTCTATCTCTTCAACTATTTTGAATTTTAATTTAAAATTACTGCTATGAGTACTGATATGAGAAGATTATTCTTTTGATAGAAAAGATGGAAACACATTGTGGTTAAGAAGATAATCTTTCCCTCTTTTGCTTTTTTATTATAGTATTTGGGTTAAGGAGAAGAATTTTCAGAATCTTGCTCACAGTATAACTAAAAAAATTTGTTTTCTTTAAGGGGGGGTGATTGAAATGTTAATGTACTTTGAGAATCAATCTTCCTATTTATGTTCTGAAATACACCTACTAGTGTTTTCTCATATTCTTGAATTTTCCTTTATTCCATAGTTGGTGTATTCTAATTTTTTTTTATCCAATCTCATTAGAGAACATCATAGAAAGCACTTAGGTCTTTGTAGACCACTCCCATGTTTGTTTGTTTGTTTGTTTGCCAAGGTCATTTGTCATTGTATGGCAAAGCACCATTTGAGAGCTTCTTATAGAAACACTTCCCCAACTTCATTTCTTTACTTATGATAGATATCAAGACTGCCACTTGGAACAGCACATATAATTGGTTTCTCCTCAGGTCACATTGTGATTTCATAAAACAGATTTTCTATGTTGATTCATTTAGTTTTATATTAGCAATTCTCCTTATTTTTTTCTTTATCTCCTGAGATTCAAAGTTATTAGCAGAGGGAAGTACCAATATTTTCTTGTACTTTACTGATATTGATGGACTCCATGGTGTCATGAGCTTTTTGCAGCTCAATTCTGTGATCTATGTCTGGGGAAGTATTTATATAAAGGTTTCTACACGTCAATCTACAGGCAATTTTTAAATTGCCTAAAAATTAAGCTGGTTAAGTCTATCAATCCTAGAACCCAATCTCAAACATTTCTGTGCATAAGATTAAGGCCAAGGCTGGGAATATCATTTTAAACAGTTACCCATGAGAGTGTGAAGCTAAGCCATGTTTGGGAAACATTCATGTAGATCATACTCTAGTAAAAATCTAACTTTTATTCTGCCTAGATTCTTTGTGCCCACATATTGCCATCAATGCTTTCACCAACAAATTTTGGAATTTCCACCTGTTCTGATATTACCACCCTTCTCTTATTGTGTGTATTTCTTCTTACAATGCTTACAAGTCATTGCTCTCCCTATTTGTGGCTCTAACTTTATCAATCCCATCAACACCCACAAAGTCAAGGGTATCTTCTTAGCAAATATTTAATTTTGTCCATTATTTACATTGTATTATTTTTGCTTGGAGATCTCATCTAAGAAATTACCCATAGCTTTCTTCACTCATATGATACCCCAGGGAATCTAATTTACAACTTTCATTATATTTGCCTTGATCTTCTGTTTTTGCTGTTTTTACTTTAAAGCCATTTCCTGTATATTAATAAGTCAATTGAGAATTGTATTATGCCAAGTTCATTTTGTTGTTGTTTTGTTGTTGTTGTTGTTGAGAGGCATCTGGGATAGGATAAACACAGTCTGCAAATTTGGAAAATGAAAGAGTCCAGAAGAAGGATAAAATACTCAAACCATTATTTCTAACCATTCTGTAAGAGAAAAATCACGTTTTTTTGTAAATGTGAATAAGTCAAAATCTGAAAGATTAAAAAATTACTTGTTAGTGTAGCTCTCTTTTCTTCCCTTGTGTCTCCATAAACATGTCTCTGTCTGACCAAAGATATATTCATAATCTGTAGATCATTGTTAGATAGAAAATCATTTGTATCTTAAGTCATTTCGATATGTTTTCCCATTTACTAGTAGATATTCCCTTCTCATATTCACCTTTTCCCCCGAGTTTAATTTCACCCGCTAAATTTTGTTTTCTGCTCAAACCTCTTATTTTTTGAAATAGTTTCTTAGACTCTTCCAGCTATATTATGTATACCCTTATGAAAAAGTACAATTTTGAAATATTTGGGAAATGTAAGGTCAGAGGGGGAGGAAGTTTTATAATTACAGAGATAGCCCACAGCCCAGAAAAACAATACACTTCAGCTCCACATGTGTTTACGCTCACTCAAAATTTATTTAAAAAATTATATTCAGAATTTGTATGTGTAAGGGATGGGGAATACCACAATACACAAAAGATTAAAAAACAAACAAACAAACCTGTATGTGCACAAAGCACACAGTCTAGATTAGAACTGTAGCAAACGACAGGAATTACTACACAGGACAGTAAATTCTGTGAGAAAAGGCAAGATGTTTAAGCACCTAAAACAGACCTAAACTATACCTGGAAGTCAAGCCAGTCAGCAAGTAGCATCCTGAGGTCAATCACAAATTTCTCAAGATTCCTTGTATTTAAAAAAACAAAAAACAAAAAACAAAACAAACAAACAAACAAACAAAATAGTAAATGCTTCTTTTTTCCATAATCTAAGACTCACTGTGTATGGGGGAAAAGGCTCACATACATTTGTATCTTCTCCTCTACTTTCTTCTGTGCAATCATGTGCTTTTTCATTATGTTGGCCTTGATTCCTTACACACCCTTTGTCCTTTTAACTTTCTTTTGTTAGTACTGTAATTGAAATACTGAATTAAATACTGAGTTTAGCAGCTCACAATAATAAAAATACTTAACTTTAGATCTCAAATAAACTTTACAGTCATCTTATGAGATATGTATCCCTGGTGTTCAGATGGAAAAATTGAGGCAGAGAAAAGTTAAGGAGCTTGTCCAAGGTTATCCAAACAGTAAGTACTAGAAGCAGAATGGCTCTATTATCTATGCTTTAAACCATTATACTGTGCTATATCTAAGATCTCACCATAAGAGGAATATCAAACAGAAAAGTCACTGTTTTTTACTGAAGTGAGTTGAAACCAGACTAACAATAAAATTTTAGTAGTCTGGACATGTTTAATATAGAGAAAGGAAGATGGAAGATTGAGTAGGTAATGGTAATCAGCATCATATATGTTAAAAAAAAATAGCCTGTGAATTAGGTCTAGTGTTGATCCAAATGGAATTTTGGTTTAGATTTTAGGCCAAAACACAGGAAAGAATTTTCAACTTTATACATATTGTATGTGACATTTAATTTGTCTTGAGGGGAGCAAATAGCAAAATCTGCATAATTTTCAAGTAGTTATTTATGTGAATATGTACGAATATAGGTATATGAGACCATATTTAAATGGATGGCTTAGTTGGGATACTAAGAAACAAGACTGCTAACAAGAAAAAGAAATCCCTATAAATATATGCTGTTCTGCCATGCATTGATGTCATGTCATAATAGTACTAATCAAGCAAGAACTTTTCTGATCTCTCATTTTTCCTACCAGAATTTACCCTCAAAGATAGAGAAGGCATGGTTAGCAATATGTGAAAAAGAGCATTTCCTATATGTTTTTTATGACACAGGACAATAATTTTATTAGTTTTAAGGCCTATTTTGAAAGAATGAACATTTACTGGATTTGAGGTTTCAGATGTACTGCAAAATCAAAAAAAATCACTCCAAGAGTATTTAGGCAGTGATTGATTCTTGAGGTAATCACCATTACAGTAATTAATGTCACTATATATAAGTTCTAACAAACTTGATATTTTTAATTAGGTATAGTGATGATGTATAGCACATATACATACATGATACCTTCATATAAATATACCATCTTTATATGTAGCTATTTTGAAAGGACAATGTTCAAGTTTTTGTATAAATATATACAGATGTATGATTATATATTTTTACCTGTGTATATTAGAGTGAAGGTATATGTGTAATATACTTAGTAATAATAAAATACTCATTTTAAATGCCGCTAAAATAAAATCTTTAACCTAGAGCCCTCAGACCAAAAATTCTTTTTCTTACATGACAGAGATATTACACAAATCTGACATCTCAAATTAATTTGATGCCAGTGCAGAAATGAATGTCATGCATAATTTTGTATTTTAAGAGGTGCTTTTTGAAAGCCAAAAAGGAGTCTTCTCTAAATTCGTCACCATAGGTAACAGATACTGAGTGCTTATAATGTCCAAGCCTGAATCAAGCATATCACATACTATATTTTATTTAGCCCTTATAACAACCCTATTGGATAGGTATTATTACCTATTTCTGTTTTATACATAAAGAATTTTTCCTTTGAAAAAATTAAACAATTGGTCCAATATTATACAATTAATACGGGTGAAATCTAGATTCAATCTGAACCTGTCCTAACCCATAATAGTCATTCTTGTACTCTATGATGCTATCTACATTGAAAGTCTGCATATGTACACATATGTGTGTGCATCTTGGCTAGAAAACCAGAAATTGAACATTTGCTATGATTAACTGTATTTATTCTGATGAGGCATCAGATTTTTAGTGTCATCTTTTAATTTTGACTTTTACAATAAAATATATAATTATTTGAAGATAAAAATTGAGAACTATTTGTTGTTAATTAGTTGAACATTTAGTAATATTGTATTAGCTGAAAGGCAAAATATTATATTTAAAATATAACATTTAAACTATGTTAAGCCTATCCCTATCAAAACTGTTACCTATCTTGATGTCATTGACCCTCAATTTTGAAAAGAATACTCATTTTAGCCTCTCTGATTATTGGAATTATATTTCTGACAAGTCTTACAGACTTAATCAGGATATCTATTAATGAAGTCATGCCATACTAAAGTAATAGTGTCAAAAGATCTGAAAATCACACAAAAAGATCTTAACTATTCTTTTAAAACTTTTTCATTTCTATAAAAAGTAAGTTTTTACAGTTTATCATTTACCCAAATATGTGGCTCTCTTGACTATTCACAAAAATATCCATATTAAAGCCCAAACTTTTCCAACATGGAAAGTACCAAAACTGAAAGGTATTTTCTTTTCCTTCTGTGAGCTTATCCAGAGTTTTTGTTGATATTAATTTTGAAGTGTCTGTACCTTCTTATACTGACCTAATAAAATACTGATTTTCAATAGACATTTTCTACCTTTTATAATTTAATGATAGCTACTTAAGACTTAAACTGTTGAAAAATATCCATAAAACTTCAACAATTTGTATCCAAACTATGAATCTGGGCTTGGATTCTAATTTGATTCTGATGCAATATTAAAGCAAAATATGTTTAAAATATTAATGTTACATTAGTTCTGAATTTATTTTTTATTTTTGAATAAAGCCCTTCTACACATGACTTTATTTTGAAGGACATTTTTAAAGAGAAGTCATACTTGTTATAACTTAAATAATAATTTAATAGTAATTAAATAATAATTTAATTTAATGTAGTTATTAGGAAAATATTTTATGTATAGTAAGGTTTCAAGAAAGATTATTGCTGAAATGTAGACAAGAACAGTATTAAAATAAGTCTAGAGACACCATTTTGCTTATAATTGAGGAGTCTCATTTCGATACATTTAATATATTTTTACAAATAAACCTTTTTTCAATGTTCAATGAATTTATTTGTTTACAATTCAACAGCAAGTCATATATATTTTGCATTGTATGTTCACGGCCTATAGTTAGATTTCTTTTTGTCACCACATATAAATAAATCTTGATAAAAGACTTTTTATATGTGCTCTTACTGATTTGACGCACATCACGAAATATAAAGGGTCATATCAGAGCCTAAATGCAAAGGAAAAACAATAACAAAACATATTTTTAATACAACAGGAAACATTAACCGGTTATTTTAAAGGTACACTGACAGAAATTACTATGGAACTGGACGTAGGGTGTTGAAGAAGAGTAAAGGCTGGCTTCATGGTTTGGGAATGGAGAAAACTGACTGGAGTGTAACCAGCTGGGGACGATAGAGGACAACACAGACACACATAAATCTAACGTGAATCTAATATCACTGTTAAAATAGTGCATTTATGGGTATAGCAAAAGTATATGTGCTCTAGATAACATTACTGACTAGTCAGAATACCACAGTATTTAAAAACATAGGCCTTGGAAGAATACAAACTTAAAAGCTTTGAGGTCATACAATCTGGTGAGCCATATCATTGTGTTCCATTAGCCTTTTACACCAAACCTTAATTTTTTTTTATTTGGAAAGAGGGAACGACCTCTTTGTCACAAGGGTTTTTTTTTTTTTTTGAGAATTAATAAAATAACATATTATTTTAATATATCACAATGCCCAGTAAAAATTATAAAGTATAGTTAGTGTCTAATTTTCTTTGATCACGTGGTTGGCATTATTAATGCCTCATCAAGAAACAAGCTCAGGTTGTCGAAGTGATGTTCACAATCATACCTAGAGGTATCGTCAGAGCTGTGATAGGACTTGTTGGAACTGCGGTCTTCTTGCTCTATATTTCCTGTTCATCCATTACACAGCTGCTTCTAAGGGTGACTGTACCATATGTAGATTAGTAAACACCATTGATTACATGTCAATGCATGTCTATCACTCATTTATCTTTAAAATCCAGAACCACAAAGTATTCCCTTTACTCATTCCTTTTCCAGATAAAGACAATGAGAAATAGACTAATAATAATCATATCTGATATAAAAATTAATCATACTAGTAATAATTATTGACATAAAGACAAGTATAGCTTTATTAATATCTACAAAATAAATGACTCATCAATTTTCTCAATATTAATGGCTTTCAGAAATGCCACATGCATCATATTCATTTTTAGAGGAAATGAACATAATCATAAAATGTTTGTGTTTTCATTTAGAATTCATTCATCATAACTTTCAGTTAATTTGTGTATGAGAAAAATTCATAAAATAAATTTAAAATTTCATCCTGAGTACACAGACTAAGAAAACAGATTAACATAGTTATCAAATGATCAAAAAAAGTTTGTGTGTGTGTGTGTGTGTGTGTGTGTGTGTGTGTGTGTGTGTGTGTTTTAATTAATTGAGACTTGTCAGTGACCATTGTTGAGCCTATATTGTGATACCCTATTGAGGAGAGAACATAATTAAGATGACTATTCAGAGAATTCAAGGAAAGATAGAACTGATTTTCAAAACCTTAACAATGCAGTTGCATACACACAAACACACACATATGGTCAAAAATATAAGAAGCAACAAAACTTAACAGATATAAGAGTTATTCAGTTAACAAATATGAGTACTAATTAGATATTCTTCCTTATTTTTTCTGTAACATACGAGGATCTATGTAATTATAATTAATAAAAATATATACCAATCACAAACATTGATTGCCTTACATTCTCATATTCCACTTTGTCAATTTTTTTTGGCTTGTTTGCTATAAAATCTGTGATTAATTAGGAAGACAGTGATTTTCATCTGGAAATGGAAAACTCAAGTTTCTGAGTTAGCACCCTCCCCTAGCACTTGATATTTAATTGTTATCTTCGACAGGCTTTAATTCAGAATTAATTAGATCAGACTTTACCAAAGTTAATAATTAAATTAAAAGAACATCTGCTTTGCCCAAACAGCACTGCCTGTCATACTGTTAATTTGAACTGAGTAACATGCTGATTTAATTTGTGAGTGTACCAAAAATTACAATAGTCCATTTTTCCCAATTATCTAGTAAATTTAAGATATATACCAGTCACTCTTTGTTATGTATTAGTGCTATTTTTCTGGAAGATCAGATGAGTAGATGGCAAATACATTGCCCTTTTGAGTTTAAGATATTGGTTACTAATGATACAGAGATAAAAGGCTTCGGAACCCAATTATCGTTTCTTTTTCTATCCAAATCTTTTATACGGAACTTTTTAAATAATAAACCATATATTCATGTATATTATAGAATCATGAAGGGAATATAAAATGAACAAGATACTTTTCCCCAAACTGCATATATATTTTATGAGATTATTCATTGGTTTTGAGTGGATTTAGTTATACATACAGTCTTTGGGCATTCTTAAACACGCAGCCTACAAGAGGAAATGACCTAAACATTAAAAATGAAATACAAAAATAGTACACTTTTAAAGGATCTGAGATTTGTGACCAAGATTTTACATCTTCCTCCTTAGGTTCAATGAGACCAGAATCTCCAGTATTCTAAACAAGCAATATTATTAGATCAGAGTAACTGCAGGGGGACCATATGATACATCTTAAAGGAAGTCTGGTCAAAGGAAGTGTTTTAATAGGACTGACGCTCTCGCCACTCTTTAAAACTTGATCTCTGTTGCTAATATAATTTTTAAAGCACACAAAAAGTTTATAGTCAATAAAAACTTTCAAAACAAAAACATGCTCAGTATTACTGTTAATGGTTTCTCCTTTCCCTCAATTTATAGAATATTATTTTATTGGTTAAAATAGAGTATTGACTCCATGTATTAACTCTCAGCTTTTTCTCTTTTGATAAAGGTTACTTTATGGCCAACTATTTCTGGATCCTCAAATTATAAGAAAGTGAATACTGTTATCTATACAATATATTAACTAAAGAAATATTTTAAATGATAGTACATATAATATGTTCTTATAAAATGCATGCTCTGATAAAAGAGATTTCTTAAACTGGGTGGTGATTAGACTTGGTGGCGGAGTATTTTAATATTTTAGTAGAAATCATTAAAGTATCAGCATGTTTCTCATGCTATAAGAAGCAATAAATTTAATGGCTCTTTTGGTCTTTCAGTCTTTTTTTAATTAGTATTTTTGCAGTCTTGAGTTTAGCTGAAAAGAATTTGTGTTCAGATATAATTTTTTACTTCTGCATTCCAAAAATAGACCATATATTGGTACATTTAACCAGTTATTGAATTTTTAAATGACTTTTCATTTAGGGGCAAAATAGTATTACCACTTAGTACTGGATTACAAAGAAAAGCCTATTTCTGAAGGAATTTTTACTTTATGAGCGTGTATTGTCTGGGAATCACATGAATGGGCTTCATTCTGCCTTCCAGGTCTGAGTGGATGAGAACAAGATGTTTCATGCATGAAGAAATGTCTCCCTCTGCTCACCTCTAACTCAGCTTCCTTGAGTCGAGAGAAGCATGACTTGTCTCGATGAAGATACACAGCTGTCCAATGGATAAAGAAGCAGGTATTCAATTTTTTTTATACTTTTGGGTAAACATTTTATTATTATGAAAATTTTCAAACATATACAAAAGTAGAGAGAAAGATATAACTCCCACACATATACCTACCTCTCAACTATGACACAGTTTAATAATTATGAACATATGTCCCCTGAGATTTTATCTATAACCCTTTCACACCCTCCCTCCAATTATTTAACATAAAACTCCAGACCACAATCTTTGATCCATAAACACAGCAAGGTATATTTCTAAAAATAGAAGGGCTTTTTGAAATGTGCTTCAGTATATTTTGTACCTAAAATCTTTTAATTCCTTGATGTCATTAAACATCCAATCAGTTTGCATGATTGTCCCATAATATTTTAAAGAGTTAGTATAGAACCATATCCAAATTAACTTTGTATGCCGTAATGACTTGATCTGTTTCTTAAATCTCATTTAACATATAGGGTCCCCGTTTAACTTGTATGGTCTTTCTTTTTTTTTTTTTTTTTTCTCTTTATCGCGGTTGAAACCTATATGTTTAAGAAACTGGGATTTGGACTATAGTTTCCCAGTCTACAGTTTGCTGACTGCCTCCTTGGGGTGTTTCTTAGCGTGTTTATCTTTCCCTTGTATATATTTTAAACCGGAGATTAGAAAAGATTTTTTAAAAAACTTGGTAAGGTTTAAGTTTTTGGCAAAAATATTTCATAAGTGATGTGGTATGATTCCAAAAGAAAGGATATAATATCTGGTCATCTCCCTTCTTGATGATCTAGATTCATTTATTAAATAAAGGTAAAAAAAATGGTGATTTAAAAATTCTGTCAATCTTTATTCACTAGTTTGCTTAAACACGTCCTAATGAAAACACTTGTTTCGACTACTGGTTATCGTGAAATACAGTTTTATATTTTAAAAAGTCAGGGTAAAAATGTCCTTTATTTACCAAGTTTTCTCTGATATGTTGGTTCCCTGGCATCATTCAAAGGTAAGGTGAGCATGTAATTTATTGTCCAAACCCAAACATTTTTAAGTGAAAAGTGACGTTATTGATTATGGGCAACAGAATCAGTCTACCTGCCCTTGGTAAACCAGGTTGGGTAGTCCATGCTGTTCAAAGGTGACAAATGGGGTTTTAGGTTTTGATTTGGTTTGTCTTTTTATTAATTAAATTTATTGGGGTAACATGTGGTTAATAACATCATATAAGGTTCAGGTTACAATTCTATAATCCATCACCTATATGTTGCATTGTGCATTCACCACCCACAGTGAATCCATCACCATATACATGACCCCCTTTACCTTCTTCATGTTCCCCCACCCTCTTCCCCTCTGCTAATCACCACACTGTTGTCTGTGAGTTTGTTTTGTTCATTTGTTGTTTTCTGTTTTATATCCCATATATGAATGAATCATATGATTCTTGTCCTTTTCCATCTGACTTATTTCATTTAGCATGACACTCTCAAGATCCATCCATGTCATCTCAAATGACAGTATTTTATCATTTTTTATGGCTGAGTAATATTTCTGTGTGTGTGTGTGTGTGTGTGTGTGTGTGTGTGTGTATCACATGTTTATCCAGTCCTCTGTTGAAGGATGCTTAGGTTGTTTCCATGTCTTGGCTATTGAGAATAATGCTGCAGTGAATGTAGGGATACGAATATCTTTACAAGTAAGTGTTTTCAAATTTGGGGGGTACATACCCAGAAGAGGAATTGCTAGGTTATATGATAGCTCTATTCTTAATTTTTTGAGGAACTTCCATACTGTTTTCCATAGTGGCTGCTCTAATTTGCATTCCCACCAATAGTGCAGAAGGCCCTTTTCTTCACAGCCTCTCCAACACTTGTTACTTCTTATCTTATCGATAATAGCCATTCTAACAGGTGTGAGGTAGAATCTCATTGTGGTTTTGATTGGTATTTTCCTTATAGCTAGTGAGGTTGTGCACCTTTTCATATATTTGTTGACCATATGTATGACTTCTTGGGATGCTTTTTAGATTATTATCATAAACACATATTTAAATATATTGGACATATTTTGATACTTGTAATTATTCTATGTACTGATGTCCCAATAACGTTTGTTGTAGAGTTCTTTAGCCATGACCCAGAAGTTCTTATAAACTCCTTTTATTTGTAGTATGACAAGATTTTCCAGGATTATCTTGTACATCTCATGCCCTAAATCTGGAATCAGCCAGGTCTCCAAGCAGTCCTGGTTCTTCACTATTGGAAATGGCATTTAGACACCAAAATCTGGGCTCTGGGTGTTTATTATTATTGATTTGCTTATTGTTTCTAGGCTCTTTTTGGTGAAGATTGCTATAAAATAGTTTAAAGAAATAAAATAGGTTGTAAAATATTACTTCCACATTTTATTTAAATTCAGGACTGTAAGGTTTTTTACTTAAGGTCGTTAACCTTATCGTTGTATCTTGTTTTCCCCAAGTGAAAATCTACTTTCTCAATGACACCAACACAATCATTTGTTTAGCTCACAGTACACACACAGTAGTCTCAGAATTACATTATTTATACCACTTCCAAAATGTGATTATCAAAAAGAGTTTAAATATCTTTTCATTTTTGGATTTTGTTTGCATATTTTCCCTTGTAATATAAAAACTAGGGATATTTAATCTAACTACTGTATTTTAAACCATCTTGAAATAGTTTCTCTTTGGTGATTACTGGTTATGCCATCAATCTGATTAGGTTCACTTGTTTTATTTTCCTTTAGATTTTTATAGATGGCACTTTTTCTAAATGTATTTTTAATTATATAAAATATTTACATGATTCCAAAGTCAAGTCTACAGGACAGACACATTCAGTAGGTCTAGCTTCTGTTGCTTGCACGCACGCACGCGTGCGCGCGCACACACACACACACACACACACACACACACACACACTTCATTTCCCCCTTACATGATAACCATTGCTTGAATATTGTAGTTTTTTCTCTTCTCTATTTACATTTTAGCATGAGCAAATATGTCTTGTGTATTTGTATCTACCAGTCTCTCTTGGGGAAAAAAAAATGCCATCCTTTACGAGTTTTTCTTCTGGGTTTTGTGTTTTAACAATCTGCACTAAAATTATTTCACGCATACAGAGCTACTTATTTTGACTACCTTGTGTCCCATTGGGTGACTGTATTTTCATCTACTCCAGTACACTGTGGGTGGACGTGAAGCTGTTTTCAGCCTTTTGCTCTTTTGGATAGTGTTGCAGTGGTAGTCTCTGCATGTATTTCTCATATATTTGTCAGCATAAGTTAAGAATAGATTCCTAGAAGTCATAGTACTGTATCAAAAGGTAAATGTAGATACAATGTCACTAGACTTTGCCAAATGCCTCTGCATTAAGGTGTAATTTTCCATGGCCAACACATTGCTGATTTTACCACCAACTCACCCACATTTTCTATTGTCAAACTTTTGAATAACTGAGAAATGTATTAGTGAAATTTTCATTTGGATTTCTCTTATTATGAGTGATTATGAGTGAATCGAACATTTATTAATATAATTTTGGAATATTTCCATTTTTTTGTAAATGTTTTAGTTTCTTTCCCTGTGTATGCAATCAAAGTTATCAGTCATTTTCCTTATTGTTTATGAACTTGAAAAATAGTTAGGAAATAATTTCCTATACTCACATAATAGAGAAATGCCCTGAGGTTTTCTTCTAGCATCTTCCTGCTCTCACATTTTATATAGACATTTCTGATGAATTTGGGATTTTTTTTCTTATTTGCTTTATTACAAATGAGCATTTTCTTTTTAAAAATGTGACTATCCTTTAATATTATCTTCATTGATTTTAGAAGCCATATTTTAATATAAAATTAAGTATATTTCTGAATTTTTTCACATTGATTTTTTTAGGCCTGACATGTTAGTATTACATTGTTGATAATATTTTTATATATTTTATAATGTCAAATAGCTAGCCATCCTCCAGTTCTCCTTCCCAATACATTTCTATAGTATAATAGGATTTTTCTGGTTGTCTTTGCTTATTTGTTGTTGAAAATAAACTTGACTTAAAAAACAAAGTGTTCTTCTAGCTTTTGAGAAACAAAAATATGATTGTATATTTATTAGGATTATGTAAAATTTATAAAATAACTGAAAACTGGTAGGGAGGTATAGATAGACAGACAGACAGGCAATTTACTACTCAAAAACATGTTAAGTCCTTACATTTATTCAACTCTATCTTTGCATGACTCAGGAGTATTTTAAAGTTTTGTTTAGGAGGGTTTGCATGTTTCTTGCGAGGTTTATCCTTTATCTATCTATATATCATCTCTAATTAAAAATCTTCTATTTTAGATTTTATCCTTTTTTAGTAGTATACATGAAGACTATTGATTTTGTTTCTTAACTTTATAAGCTACTAGTTTACAAAATTATCTTAGTTTTCTCCATGGATTTCTTTGATCTTTTCAAATGTATTATCCTATGAAAATAGATATAGCATTTCCTCTCTCCTTCCAATTCTTATACCTCTAATTCTTTTCTACTTTCTAACTACCTTGCTTAATAACTACAGCATGTATGATAGATAGTTGGCATCTTTGTCTTACTTCTACGGTAGCAGAAAAACCTCTCCTGGTTTCACACTGGGATGCTGGCTCTCTGTCTAAGGCATATATTTAATTATGTTAAGTAAGTAGCCACACAGTTCTATTGTACTGCAGGTTTTTTAACATAAAAGGGTAATAAATTTTGCCAAATATGTTTTCTGCATTGACAGAGAGGACGATATAGCATTTCGTCTTGTTCTGTTATTAGTACTAATGGATGTCCTAATATTAAACTACTCATGCATCTCTGAAACAAACACCATCTGGACACACTGTATAGTTGTTTAAATGGCCTATATTTCTGATTGGCTGTTTTTTATTTAAGATATTTATATTGATAATCGTAAGTCAGTCTGTGGTTTTCTTTTTGGGGCCTTTGCTGTTTGGCAGATTTGAAAAATCTGGATATGTGCTTAAGTAAAATAAATTTGGAAATTGTATTACCTTGATAGTGTACAAGAGTTAAAGTAGAATTGTGATCATTGACCTTTAAAGGCTTGTTAAAATTCATCTGTGAATACATATGAGCCTGGTGCTTTTTCATAGTTATTTTCTATTATCCTTCTATGGTGATTTAGACCTTCTGTCTATTTTGAGATAAGCTTTGGTTAGTATTGCTCTTTATTTCATAGAGTTTGCTAAGTAGCTGTCTTAGTTCAGTTGCTATTAAAACACACACACACACAGACCAGGCAATTTACAAACAACAGAAATTTATTTCCCACAGTTCTGGAAGCTGGAAGTCCAAGGTCAGGGTGGCAGCATGCTTGGGTTCTGGTGAAAGCCCTTCTCCAAACTGTAGACTGCCAACTCCTGCCTCTCAAAATTCAATGTTTAAATCCTAATTTCCAAAGTAATGGTTTATTAGGAGGTGGGGCCTCAGGGAGGTGATTAGGTGGCGAATGAGATTAATCCCTTATAAAAGAGACCCAAGAAAGCTCCCTTGCCCCTTGCCATACTCCTGTCCACACAGCAAGAAAGAAGGTTGGGCCTCTTTTAGAAGAAATTACTCTCATTCACAATGCACCTCCCAAAGGGCCATCTTCCTAATGATATCACTCTGGGCATTAGAATTTCAACATATGAATTTTGAGAGGCACACAAACATTCAGACCATAGCAAAACTCATGATTTCATATTTTAATTTTTATTTATCTTTACAGAACACAATTTGCATAAAATAAAATGAACCATTCCAAGTTCAGAGTTTGATGAGTTTTGACCAATGTGTGCTGTCACTTTCTCTCTCTCTCATCTCTATTTTTCTAATACTTAAAACACTGACTTTATATTTTATTAGGACTGCTGGGCCTGTGTCCTTCCCCAGTTTTGTCTGAATAATTCTCTTTTCTTTGCCTCTAATGTCCTTGACATTTTCAGTTTGGATCATATACCCCACAGACTCTCTGAACAGACTTCAACAAAATAGGGCCAAGGCGATGGAATGTATGAGATTACGCGTACGTGATTATGTCATTACGTTACATAAGATTATAGTGCCAGTATGCTGGAGATTTTCTCTCTCTTGGTGCCCCATATAATCCATACACCCTTTCTTCTGTCGTTAGCATGCTATACCACCATGGTAGTCTGTCACAAGTAATAAAGCAACATTGGTCCATTGCAATGAACTAACCCCCATACTTTATTCATGTTTTATTACTTTTCCCCTGAAGTCTTTTCTTCTTACCCAGGATATTATGTAGGATACAATATTATATTTAGTCATAATATCTCCTTAGCCACCTCTGGTCTGTGATAGTTTCTCATATTTTCATCAGTTGATGAACTTGAGAATATTGGAGAATATTAGTCAGTTATTTTGTAGAAAGTCCTTCAAGTGGTGCTTACCAGTGTTCTTCTCGTGAATAGATTGGGATGATGGCTTTTGAGAGAAAGATCGCAGAGGTGAAATGATCGCATTATATTAAGGGTACATGTTACCACACCGAATCGTCACTGATTATGATTACTTTGCCAACCTGACCAAGGTATTGTCAGGTTTCTTCACTGTAAAATGAATATTTTACCCCTTCCCCTTCTCCTATCTTTGGAAACAAGTCACTAAGCATAACTCACACTGAAGAGTTGGAAAGTTAATCTCCAAGGCCCTAAGGCAGAAATATCTATGTAAATTATTTGGAATTATGCTCTATAAGAGATTTGCCTCTTCTTCTTCATTTCACATTTTTTATTTAATCATTTGATTACTTCTGTATTGACTCACAGGTATTTATTTTCCACTTTGGGTCATAGCCCAATACTGAATTATTTAGATGCTCAGAATGCCTCAGCTTTGTTCATTGGGAGCTCTAAGATTGTTTCTCCCATAGACTCCAATCTTTTCATTTTCTAGTGCTTGTTTCCTTTTCTTAAGACACTATAAGATGCTCTAGGCTCATTTGTGTGTTCCCTGGCTCATCCCTAGATGTAACCATTTTTCCTAGGAGCCATGGTTGCTTTTATTGGCAAATGGTATTAGAAACCGAGGTCTGAACACTGGGTTTGCTCATTGCTTCTGGAGAGTCATTGTGTCTATGTTGCCTCAGTGGACAAAGTTAAGAAATCTATGTATCTACTCTAACTCAGGTATATGCCCATATCTGTAGTTATTTCTGCATATATATAGCTGTAGTTATATTAGGCTAAACATGAGATCATACTGATCTTTGACTCCGATCCCATACAATGTGGTTCATTCCAGCCTTTCCCTCTTACCTATCTTTACCTCCCCCGCCAACAGTGAGAAGCCTACCTGCCACCATCTGCTCGTGGCGGCCTTTGTTAGTAGGGTCCTCATGCAGCTATGAGGAATGGAGGCATAGCTGGAGAAACAAATAGGAAAAAATTTGCAATTCGATCCACAAAATTCTACCAGTGAGAGATGTCACTCTGCTTTGGGAATCTCTATGGTATGTATTTCATGGACTCTAAAAAAGATAAATAATTACTGCACCGTGCTAAGCCTTGTGAGGAAGTATGATGAAAGCCAGATTGTTAAAGAAAAGCAAATAATAATACCTGAAATAATTTACCAAGAGCTGTCACAATAATTCACCAGATACTCATGTAGGCTTTTGAAGTTTCATCTAGTGGAAGGATTGTAGAGTATATTTCTTGTCCACCTCACTGTGTTTTAATTTCCTTCTGCCCATTGTGCCAAGGTCTGTCCTCATGAAATGCAAGCTCCTCCCAGTGACTTGAAAAGAAGCTGCATAGATACCTTGCTATTATTAATCACCACCTCTATTGTCAAAAGCTATTTGCAGATATCTTATCCCATTCTATCTAAAAATTATTCTGATGTATTTATGGTTTCCTCTTCTTTTGTACTACAATTTGGCATATGAAAATGGTGCTCTACAAATCAGGGAGTAGTGAAAGTAATAATTTGTCCACAAATTAGACTCTGATGTACCACTATTCTCTAATGTCTCTCATATTCGCCTTTGTATCTCCAGACACTGTGTGTGTTTTTTTTTTTTTTTTTTTAACATGTGCAAAGAAAATTGCAGCTATTTAAAATAACCTAGAGAGGGAGAACGATAGGCAATACCCTAACTACCTTAGCCCTTTACATTTCAGCAGCCTTGTTGCCAAGGAAACCACTTGGGACTTTAGGGAAATTTGTGGATATTTAAAATGGATTGTGCCTGTACATAGGCACTTGCACAATCCACACTGCAGAATAAAAAGCTTCCAGTCCTGCGATGTTAAGCCTGGAATTTCAAGGGCTGAGGATGGGAAATAACAAAATGCAAAGGCTTATTCACTTATGCCAAAGAATGTGCTATATATAGTATTTCAGATTATTATTAGGAAAGGCTGTTAAAAAAAATCTAGCTAGAAGAGTAAGTAGCGCAATACAAACCTATAAATCTTACATTTTCATTTGTTATGTGATTCATAATTTTCGCATTCCATCGCCATTCTGACTGTTAGTTCCCAAGCTATATTTCAGTTTTTAAAATCCAAAAAGGAAAGCAAATGCATTCCTCGCTGAGGCTCTGTTAGAAATGGACCGAATTTTATATAAATGCAGACATGAACCTTTATTCACAATACCGTGAGTAAAGTGCAGGGATTAGACGAGACTAGAGACAGGCTGACATATCAAAACCGTTGAGCTAGTTTTCCAGCTTCTGTACGTTTAGGTCTGTCCTCTAATTTTTATCTCATTACAAATTTCTGCTGAAGATGTCGCATTTCTTGTGAGATGACTGGCTACAGAGTAGAAGGCAGGCATACAAATTGATTTTCAAATACTGATCCCACACATATTCGTGGTTCGTTTTTGAAGCTACGCTCAGAGTCTTCCTCTCCCTAGCTGTCCAGGGTGACAATTCCACGCTCTCCACACGCTTTGTCGCATGAGCGCTTCTGCTTCCCCCCGAGTGTATGAATATTACCACACTCCCCGCCAGTTCATCATAATGGACTCTAGAACATCCGTGGGAGAGGTCGGCAAGGCGCAAATCTGTGCCTGGTCCATGCGTGTGCTTTGCTTTAAAGAAGATTTAACCGACACACAGTGACAGTAGAGCTTGCGCCTTCCACAGTTCCAGAGTATAAACAGTGAAAATCCGTGAATTCAGAAGGAATCAGCGAGATACAACAACTCAAAAATAGTCAGTTTCTGCATCTCTTAATCATTTAACTTTATGAGGTGTTACAGTTTCCATCACATTTATTCATGGAAGTATGTTTTCAGTGAAAAATCAACGAGTACATAAATATCATGTTCATATACTAGCTGAAAATTTGTACTGACCCCAGGTGGCTAAATTTCCTGTTCAAAATTCCTTCTAAAATTATTAAAAACATAGAAACACTGGAGCAGCCACGCATCGGTACCGGAAGTTAATGGAAGAAGCTATTATTTAACTGCAGATAACACGGAAGAATTTCAGCGAGATGTTCTCTAGATACAGTAAGTAAAAACAGAATGTCAATGCGGAAAGATAGGAGACAAATATTTGGACCCAACAGAAGCCGATTGATAGGGGCGCAGAGCCAGAGACAGGCTAACCTATGGGAAACATGGGGAGCATTGGCCTTGGGACCTTTTTCTCCAGTAACGACAAAGAGCATGAGAAAGTAATTCCCACTGGAAGCCTAGGGAAGTCCCAAACAAACAACAAACAAACAGCAGCAGCAACAAGAACAACTTGGAAATCAATAGCTGTTGCCCCCTCTAACGTGACTGGGGAACTCAGCGTCAGCTACCGTGGCTTCTGACAACAAGTGCACAGCAAAGAAGAAAGATTAGTATACCCACTCAATGTGGAGGAAATGTTGATTACTGAGACTATTTTATCATTCAGAGTTAGGGAAAAAGGGAAAAGGAAAACATGTAGCCTACGGAATATAATTATGTAATGAGATGAGGTGAGTGCCTCCAAATCAGAGGAAGAACCCACTTTAAAAATAAAATAAATACCATAGAATAAAGAAGTAGATTTTAGAAAGTGTCTGCTTTGTCTTACAGTAGAAAGAAAAAGAAATGAACACCATGAAACCAGAGATGAAAGATGAGAGGATAAGACAATAGACAGAGATATAAAAAGGAACGAGCTGGGAGCCAGACAGAAGGGCGAAAGGAGCTGAAAGAGATAAGGGAAAAAATGAAAGGAAACAAAAGAGACAATAACTAATTTTAAAACTGCTTTGAAAGCAGTAAAGAATCCATATTGTAAACTCTGCATCAGCAATGTGGAAGCTGAAATTTTGAGCCTCCAAAAGTTTTTATTATTTAGCAACAATAAATTGCTCACAATTAAACGAAGCTTTAAAAACCTCAAATACAAGATTAACCACAGGGGGAAAAAATGAATGAAAATTATAGCAGAAGTTAATATATTTTAAAAGAATCTCATAAGTAAATTTTAAAATAATCACCTCATTAAGAAAACTTGATATAGTTGAGAAGCTCCTAAATATAATTAATTATGTAAGTAAATATATAAAATCTATAAATAAAAAAAAGCTAAAAATGAGCTAGGGGAAATAGATATATAAACGTAATGCCTAAGCTAATACTTTTGAAAAGCTTATTGAAATACATAAGATTCTAGGAAAATATAAATTAATAATATCATTCTCCCAAACTTCAATGATTTAAAAGGATAATTATCATAAAAGACATCTAATAACCAGTATTCCAGATTTCCAAATGAGAGTTTTTAGATTTATTTGATATTATAATTTCTTAAAAATTTACAAGAAACAAATAATTTTGTCCTAGACATAGTTTCAGGGTATAGAAAAAGAAGAAAGCCACCTGAATTTATCTCTAGAAGGTAACATAATCCGTTAGCAAAAGCTGACAGAGAAATTAAAAATAGAACTAATTTAAGAATATTGTTAATGAAATACTAGCAAAACAAATCCAGAAGGTTATTAATAAAGTAATAAAAACATATCCAAGGAGGGTCTATTCCTGTAAGGTTATGAAGAATCAGTATTAGAAAACCCTATTAATATGTAGTCATATATGAGAAACAAAGAACAAAAATCATTATATAATCATTTTAGGTACTGAAAAGACATTCAGTAATATTAACCATTCATTCCTGGGATAAAAGTGGTTTTAACTATCAGGAAACCAGTCTTCCTTAATATTGTAAAAATTATAGTGTACCAGAGTTATTTCTCCCCAGATTATCTACAGATTCAGTTCAATCCCAGTCAGAATCCCAGTGGGTATGTGTAGGTGTTCATAGGGGTGTGTGTGTGTGTGTGTGTGTGTGTACATATATACATACACACACACATATACACACATATATGTATATATATACACATATATATATATATATATGTACACACACACACACACACACACACACACACAGAGGGAGAGAGAGAGAGAGAATGTCAGGAACTCCATTTGGGACAACATAAGCCTGAAATATCTATTAGATATCCAAATGAAGATGCGAAATAAGCAGTTGGATGTCTGGCTGTGTCGTTCAGAAGAGTGGCATAAATTGAAGTCATTTAGTATATATTTGTATTCAAACCCATGGTACCTTTTCTCACCTAGGGAGTAAGAAATATGAGGACTTACCTTTCATACTTGGAGATAATAACCTATTCTGACAAAAAGAGTTAAGACTTAAAATTGGCTGTTGGTTTTGACAACTTAGACATCACTGCTAACTCTGATCAAATTTATGCTGGTGTGCTGTGGGAGCAAAAGACTGCCCAGAGTGGATTCAGGAAAAAAGTAGGTTTGAATATAGATTTTATTAGGTGATATCAGTGCAAACATTTAATTTTCTTGGGTATAATAAAGGTAATAAAGCCGCAATGTTCTCAGGTTCTTGTTCTTAGGTGACACATGCTGATGCGTCAAGTGGCAAAGTGTCATGCAACTTACATTTAAAATATTTGGTAAAAACTGACATCTAAAGGTATCGATAAAGAATTGGGGGCAACAACAATGGTTTTTCTTCAAAGGAACTTGATAGGAAGGAGTGGAAATAAAGAAGAGACAGATGGAAAGAGATGGTTAAGAGAACACCATTAAATACAAGGGATAGAACATCATGTTCGAAAACTCATGGGAATTATCTAGGAGAGTGTAAAATCTTGAGGATTTGAAGAAGAAAGATATAGATGCTGAAGTGGTATTATTGGGTGAGCTAGGCTTGACGGGATCTAGTACACAAGTGGAGGCATTACCTTAATTTTTATTTTCTTTTTGAATTTCTCCATATTTTTCAGATTTCCTGCAATAACTACATTTTACTATCACACTGTGGCACCTGACACAGTCTATTTTCTATCATAAGATTATGCAAAATGGTCTGTAAATATTTTATACTCTTGATAATACATTAAAAAGCACAAAGAGCACAGAGGTAATTTTTAAAAAGTGAAGAAAGTAGAAGACCTAATAACAATATAAAAAACACCAAATAATAGATCGTGACGCTATTTCATGAAAGTAAAAGGATGTAGGCAAAGGGTTAGATGATGTCAGTACTGGATACAGGTGGAGCGGGGTCTCCAAACTCTGGCCCGTTTTTAAATGCCAGCCCTCCACCAATTTTTGTGGTCACACTGGAACCCTGCCACCGTCATTCAGTTCCGTATCGTCTAGGGCTGCTTTCACAATGAGATGGCAGCGGAATAAGTATGTCCCACAAAGCCTAAAATGTTTACTCTGGTACTTCACCAAAACAGGAAATAAATAAGTTTGCAAATAATAGAACCTTGCTGTTCAAAGTGTAGTCTGCAGGCCAGCAGCATCAGCGTCACCTGGTTATGTGCTTGAAATGCGGGACCTCCGGCTCCACCCCAGAATCTGTGTGTTAACACACTTCCCAGGTGATTCGAATGTACATTAAAGTTAAAGGAGAGGACCCCTTCTGTAGCATGTCCTGAGAAAACATATTTTCTTCTTGTGCTCAGAGAAACAGATCTGAGTGCTAGCCACATCACCTGTATGATAGCATGGGAGTCACTTCTTTAAAATCTTAGTTTATTATCTATAATATCAGGTAAAAATTTCTAAACTTCTTATTCTTTAGTCTGTAAATATTTTGGGTCACTCGTCGCTGAAAGATGGACTGAGTGATCATTTTCTTAGGGTTCCTGATTACAGAGAGAGCTCGTAACACACATGACCTGGATTGAGCCCGTGAATTCCATTTGGCCTTAATTGCCCCAGCTCACATGCTTGGCAGAACCATCTGGCTGAGTTCTGGGTTCGAAGTTCAGCTGCTGCTGTGGCGTTTAGACCCCCTCCCCTGAACCCCCATGCGCATTCCCGCCAGGGTGCTGTAGTTGGAAAGGCAAAATCAGGGTTCACATAGGTCCATCCAAGTCAGCTCTTAATTACCCAACAGGAAGTCGAGAACATCGCCTCTACTCGATTTATGGATATGAACTTGCACTCTGTATCATACCATAGCAAATTTACTTTCCTCGTTATATTCTGTGAGCTTCCTTCTTTAATTGCATCACTGTGTAGACTACATGCTAATTGGAAGGTTCGAGAAGATTCAGAACAGTAAATCATTTCAATACATAATAAGTAATTAAATTTAAAACAAGTATTTATTGAGTTTGACAAAGGGCAAGGTAAGGTGCACAAGTTAAAGAATTCTCCAGGGAATAAATAACAGTTGACTGGCGTATCCTACAAATGAGAAAATCATATATGTTTGAGTTATTTTTAAACCCTGCTTAATGCAAGAATACAAATTTTAAACTCTAGTTTATTTCAATACCTTAGTTAATTTCTTTTTAAATAATTGAAGTACATTAGATATTTTTAGATCAAAATAATTTAGAGTGGTGGCATTTTTATATATTTTGCAAAAGAAATTTGAAAATATTTTCAGGTTTGGGTAGGAAGAGAGTGGTACAGCTGCGTCATGGCTGAGTTTCTGAAGAAGCGTAGCACTAAATCATGAAGAAAATTTTACTACCTAAAAAGTGTTCTATTTAAAATCAATTTTGTCATGTGTTTAAGTTTAATTATAGGTAACTTAATAGTAGCTTTTATTTTTATTTCAAAGTTTAATGATAAACTTTTAGAAATACAGTTAAGCTCTATTAAATAAGTGAAATTGAAAAGTTATGTTTCACCTTGTCTAGAATTCTCTGGGGTTTCTTGTACTTTAATTAGCTATTTTAATTTTAAGTTTCACTTTATTTCCTTTTCCATGAATTCCTATGTGGCCTTTGTATTTTTGGATATCATCTGAGTATCAAAAACTACTGAATAAAGCTAGAGTAAAATTGTGGCCTATTTGAACTTAACCTAGACACAGGTAGGAAAATTACAAAACGGAAGTGTCAACTTGGCAACTCCAATTGAGCTACACAGAGATGTAGGACTCTTTAAATGCAACACTTAGAAGACTGGGAAAATTATAACTTGTCACCATGTATACGTATCAGTTTCCACAACGGTCCACACGGCAGCACTTATTCATGGACATTTTCAAAAGGGAGACTTTTAATGTATTAATTCATTTATATATCTTAATGTCCTATGTCCTAGGTATTGTCTTAGGACACAGGACAAATGTTTCACCTTCTTAGAACTTACATTCCAGTGGGATAGTAAACACCAAGTACATACGTAATTTACACTGATGCTAATAGTAAAGAGGACTAGGAGGATAGTGAAGCAGAAGCCGAACCTGAGCAGTGCTGTGAATTACGTGGAGGAGGAATCCAGTGGCTTATCCAAGGGAAGAAGTTTCCTGTGTGGAGAAGAGGACTTGGCATGGCCCCTAGAGCAAACGTGAGCTCATTGTGTTTGAGGAGGAGTGAAAAGCCTCGTGACTGAAGACAAGCGAATGAGTGAGTAGAAGAAAATAAGGCCCCCAAACAGGCATGACTCAGAGCGTGTTAGATTCTACTTAAAAGGACTGGATTTAATTGTAAATGTGATCGGGATACATTGAGGGTTGTGAGCAGGAACATGAACTAATTTGATTTGTCATTTTAAAATCTACTCTGGATGCTTTGTAAAGAATGCATAGCAGGGTGCAGAAGTGCAAGCTGGGAGGACAGTAGGCGAGTTTGTGCAATTGTCCAGATATGAAAGAATGGTGCTAGGAAGTGGTTCACTTCTAGAAAAATCATGACAGTACACCAGAGGCCCGCCGCCAAGACGCAGGGTGTGAGGGAGCGAGCAGAAGGAAGGATTCATTCTAGGTTTTTGGCCTAACAGCTGGAGAAGAGAGAGCGCCACTTAGTGAGATTGGGGAAGCAGAAAGACCAAGTTTGAGGGAGAATATAAAAATTTCCATTTTAGACATGTGTTGAGATTTCATTACTCCTCAAGTGGAAGTCCGCCTGGGGTAAGAGCCCAGGTGAATGAAATCATCAAGGGTATAAATCAAGAAGCGAAACAATTTGGTGACTGAGCCCTGCAAAGTGGGACAGACTCAACAAAGTGTCAGCAGATATGTGACACAGGAAGTAAACCATATAGTTTACTTCAAAACATAGTGAACAAAAGCAAAGTAAAAAAAAAAAAAAATTCTCAAGAAGAAAGAGATCAAACTGTCAAACACTGCTGAGATTGAACAATGGTGAACCCAGCAAGATGAATATTAGATTGAGCAAGTGCATATCATGGGCAACCTTCAAAACAGAACTCTCTGCAGACAGTGGGGACAAACTCCTGATGGAAAAGTGTAAAAGAGAGAATGAGGAACTTCCATTGCTAGTCATATGGTTGACAATATTTTGCAGGAAAACACTTTCTGGAGCAGAACACCTGAAAAAGCTGCCTAAAATATAAGAAACATCTCTTTCAGAGCATAGCTGAGCTGTCAGTAAAGCAATCGGAACAACCAAAACAAGAAAGAATTAAAAAGAAAAATGATTTCAAAGGAGCATACCCTGAGGCCACTTCTCCTCCTGGGAGCCAAAGAGCATGGATTTAATGACCCACAGCATTAGGGACAAAAGGCAAACCTAAGGCCCTAAGCAAAATATAAGTCAAGCTAGAGACCACGTAGAAAGCCAGGATGCTCTCCGTGGGTAGACCAGAAAAACATTCACTACAAAGAGAAAGGCTGTTTGTTTTGGCTTTAGTCATAGACTTGTAATTTCTTGGCAAAGAGTTAGTGCATTTTCAGTTGTACACAGGATAGTCATATTAGATGGAAGAATGGCCTTGTTATTGTCTTTATTTGGAGATTAAATATGGATTAAGGAGGTCCCATGGGTGCCAAGTTGACAAAGCATGGATTTGTGATGGTTAATTTTATATGTCAGCTTGGCCAGGCTATAGTGCCCAGATAATTGGTCAAATAGTAATTCTGGATATTTCTGTGAAGGTGTTTTTTGGACGAGATTAACCTTTAAGTAAGTGGATTTTGAGTAGAACAGCTTACCCTCCACTGTGTGTGTCTCCCATCCAATCAGTTGAAGGCCTTAATAAAAATAAAAGACTGACCTTCCCCGAGCAAAATGAAATTCTGCCTTCACACTGTCCATGGACTCACAGGCTGCAATACCAGTTCTGCCTCAGGTCTCCTCCAGCCTGTTTGCCACCTTCAGATTTCAGATGTGCCAGCCCCTACAACTGTGTGAGCCAACTCTTGCTTATCTATCTATCTATCTGTCTGTCTGTCTGTCTGTCTGTCTGTCTGTCTGTCTGTCTGCCTGCCTGTCTGTCTAATCCATCCATCCATCCATCCATCCATCCATCCATCCATCCATCCATCCATCCATCCATCTATCTATCTATCTATCTATCTATCTATCTATCTATCTATCTATCTATCTATCTTTCTGTCTGTCTGTCTAATCCATCCATCCATCCATCCATCCATCCATCCATCCATCCATCCATCCAATCCATACATCCACATTTGAATCTGTTTCTCTGGAGAACCCTAAATACTACAACATAACATTTAGATTAAAGAAGCCCTGAAATGCCAAGATAAAAATTATAATAAATCTACAACTCTCCAAAAATAAAAAATAGCATTTTAAAGTGGTCAGAAAAAACTTACCTACAGATTAACAATATTTAGAGTGATAATTGGCTTCTCAGAGTCAATAAGGAAGCAAAATTAAAGCGAATAAAATTTTCAAATAAATAATAAATATAAATCAAGAAATGTCTAGACAGTTTTGAAAAAATAACAGTAAATCTAGTACTATATATTTCAAAATTATATTTTGAGAAAAAAAAAAGAAAACATTATCAAAGAACAAAAAAACTAAATGGGTTCATTATCAAAAAACTTCCACTAAGGGAAATCTAAAGGATGTACTTCAGAAAAAGAAAGAAAAAAAAAATAGAGAGGGTGGAGGGGAGGGAGGGAGAGAAGGAGGGAGGGAGTGAGAGAAGAAAGAAAAAAGGGAGAGAGAGAGAGAGAGAGAGAGAGAGAGAGAGAGAGAGAGAGAGAGAAGGAAGAAAGGAAGAAAAGAAAGAAAAAGAAAAAGAAAGAAAGAAAAAAAGGAAAGGAAAGGAAAGGAAAGGAAGAAAGAAGGAAGGAGAGGAAGGAGGAAAGGAGGAAAAGAAAAGAAAAAGAAGGGAAGAGGGAAGGGAGGAAGGTTAGAAAAGGAAATTTGTGAAGTGTTAGAAGAAAAGGTGATAAAAGTAAATTGTAAACTTGCCGATAAACCCAAACTATATAGCTGATTAACCAGTAACAATGATGCCTAATTTGTGAGCTTACAAAATTAAGACAGAACAAAGAATTTTGATAAACAGAGTAAAAGAGTAAGAAGGGCATTGATAAGAGCAAGAACATTTTTCAGGAGGATTAAAGATGTTGACTATTTTAATTTAAACATGCATACAGAAATTTCTAAGAAAGAAGCCTAGAATGTGTTAATTTTTAACTGCTAGGGAAAAGAAATTTTAAAAAAAGAAGCAAAAAGGGAGAGAAAGAGAAACAGAAAGCACAAAATAAATGATGAAAATGTGTCTAGACATATCAGTAATCATAATCAGTTTAAAGGGACAAAATTGCACGTGGCCAGTTAGCTCATTTGATTTGAGAACAGCGCTCGTGAAGAGAAAACATACTTCAATTGAAAGATTAAAAATAAACAAAAAGCAGCAACATCCTGTGTACAAGAAACATATTGTTTCCTTTTTTAATTTTATTTTTCAATTGGAGTTGACTTTCAACATTTATTTTGTATTAGTTTCAGGTGTACAGCTTGGTAGTTAGACATCCATGTAACTACGAAGTGACCCCCATGATTAGTCTAGTGTCCACCTGGCATCGTACGTAGTTTTTACAGGATTATCGACTATATTCTGAGCGCCGTACTTTACATCCCGTGACTGTTTTATAATTACCCATTTGTACTCAATTCCTTCCCTTTTCACCCAGCACTGCAACTTCCCTCCACCTCACAACCATCAGTTTGTTCTCTGTGAGTCTGTTTCTGTTTTGTTTGTTTGTTTACTTTGTGTTTAGATTCCACATGTAAGTAAGATCATATGGTATTTGTCTTTCTCTGACTTACTTCGCTTAATGTAAGGCCATCTAGGTCCACCCATGTTGTCACAAATGGTAAGATTTCATTCTTTTTCATGGTGAATAATATTCCGTATACAAGAATAAACTCGAAATGGATTAAAGATTCAAATGTAAGACCTAAAAGCATAAAAATCCTAGAAGAAAACATAGGCAATGAACTCTCTGACATTGCTCTTAGTAATAATTTTTCTGACATATCTCCTCGGTCAAGAGAAAGAAAAAATAAATGGGAGTACATCAAACTGAAAAGCTTTTGCACAGCAAAGGAAACCATCAACAAAACAAAAGGACAATCTACTGAATGGGAGAAGATATTCACTAGTGATATATTCAATAAGGGGTCAGTATCCAAAATTTATAAAGAACTCAAACAACACAAAATTAAAAAAACAATCCAATTAAAAACTAGCAAAGAACCTGAAAAGACACTTCTCCAAAGAGGAGATACAGGTGGCCAACAGACATATGAAAAGATGCTCAATGTTACTAACAATCAGAGAAATGCTAATCAAAACCACAATGAGATATCATCTCACAGTTGTCAGAACGGCTATAATCAATAAATCAGCAAACAGCAAGTGCTGACGAGGATGCGGAGAAAAGGGAACCCTCATACACTGTTCTAGGGTTTGCAAATTGGTGTTGCCACTATGGAAAACAGTTTGAAAGTTCCTCAAAAAATTAAAAATAGAGCTACCTTATGACGCAGCAATTCCACTTCTGGGTATTTATCTGAAGAAATCCAAAAGACTAATTGGAAAAGATGCATGCATTCCTATGTCCATTGCAGCGTTATTTACAATAGGGTTCCGTATTGTTTTGTACTTCCTCACTTAGACCACTTCTCGTTAACCGTTAACCATTAGAAGGGCTCGATCTAGTCCAGCCAAACCTTACTACATTTCTGTGTATATGCAGATGTAGCCAAGTAGCAGAGGGTACCAAGAGCTGACTGCAATACTGGAGTTTTGTGAGGGATCTTTGCCTTTCACACAGCAGGTGGGCGAGTGAAGACGGTGTGTGTTTTGTTTGATCAGTCCAGAGCTCTGCTATGTTTGGTGCTTTCATTGCTCTACTTAAAATTCTCTTATGTTTTTGTCAAAAAAAGTGACCTGTTCTATTTCATATATGAAAGCTTCACATTAAAAGAATATGAGGTAGCAAATATCTTTACTGAAGCGCTGTTGGCAGCTGAAATCACTGACAACTTCCTGGCTGTGATTCATAATCTATATCGGTGCCTTTGAGACAGCAGGCTATTGATTTTTCCCTGTCTATAATCCAAGGCCATATCCAGAGCTTGTTAGACATCTGTGGGAATATAAACTGAGTTTTCATACAAGTTAGGAAGGTTCTCTTAGCAGAGCACTTAGTTTCCGTCTTAGAGAAAATCTTTACAGAACTGTAATCTTGGTCAACTTTCTAAAAACAATTCAATATAAATTAGGTGGCTGGCTTTGGGATAGAGGACATTGTGAGTTTTTTTTTCCCCCCAGAGTTTAAAAAGAACGGTTTTCTCCAGTGGTTAGCACACTGCCTATTCAGTAACAACTGGGCTTTTTTTATTTATTATACCTGAAGATAGTTTTTATTTTATGAGGTTAATTAGAATAGATTTCAAGTGCTTTAGGGAGATAAATATAGGACATTGCCCTAAATAAAACTGTTAAAACAGTCATATGGTATCAACCTTAAAGACATTTCTGAAGAAAAAATAAAAGATAATACATGTCAAAAGTCTTCTTAGCTCTGAAGAATGTGAAACTATTTCTAAATCATTGTGTATGTGTCTGATGAAGAGACACAAATGGCTTTTTTTTTTTAAGTATACTATATCAGGGAGAAAAAAGAAAAGTATAGGTTTTTCCCTGAAGTAGTTTCTTAAATAACAGAGTGAATAATGTTTATCTAATCCTACCACTTTCAAAGAAGTGCATTACAAATTCAAGTGTATGCACATCTCAGTATAGGAGAGAAAAGAGTGTTTAATGTATACTTTTTAAAAAGTCAGACACACCCACAAACTAATACTGATCTAAAACTTACAATTTCTAGACAGAATTGACCTAAAATATGCTTTTTACACTTTTATATAGTATTCATTCTAACTCTATGTTTGTCAGATTTTATTTTAATAAAAATGACACCCAATACTTACAGATAATTCATTATATGCCAAGAATTCTTTTAAATACTTGTCTTGGGTTACTCCTTTGATCCTCAGAATAATTCCGATACTATTATTATTGTTGTTGTTGTTGTTATCATCATTAGCCCCATTTCAGACGTGGACACTGAGGTACAGAGATGTTAATAGCTCGTCCAAGCTCACACAGCTACTAACGGGTGGAATCAAGAGTCAAACCCAGTCAGTGTAAAGCTAGAAATTATTCTCTTAAACCCTTCTTGTCTGACTTCCTTTAGAGTTTACTGAGCTACTTGACAAGGATTTTTATTAATTCACCTTTGTCTCACCTGCAGTAATCAACCTGTTACCTGGTACACGTATTATCAATAAACACTTAATGTAAATTGAATCACAGAGAAAATAGCTAAGGAAAATAAAATGAACTTAGACCAAGAATACTCAGTGTTTGGTCCCTATACTCAGTGTTTGGTCCCTGTTCAGGTGACCAGAGACACAACGCGTAGGATAGTATTTCTCATCGTTTCTTTAACCACTGCTGTATTCTGATCAAGCCTTTCATGTTGTTGTCTAGCTTCTACGACTCCTCTAGATTATGATACATTTTTTGAAGTTTGAATAATGAAAATTGTGTTTCAAATATATATTTTTTCACGTTACCTTTTCTTATCTCCCTGGCTGAGAATCACTTATTTAGCTTCTCTATACATACTTCCTCATATGCACTCTTATCTTGTTTTACAAATGTGTTTATTAATCTTTTGTAAGTGTATTATCTGTTTAAGTATTATAATATGCAAAACATCCTAATGCCTAATATTCATTTCATGTTAAAGAAAAATGTGAACCCCTCCCCCACAAAAAAAGCTGACAGTTGAAATTCATCAAAAATATGAATGGAACAAACAGACTTCATCTAAAAAGATGATTCTCCTAATGTCAAAAAGAGTAAACTGGGCTTTGGAGGCATAATGACAACAACAACAAAAATCGCACTGCAGCACAAAGAAAATGAATGTTTCCAATTAAAAGCCAATCTCTGAAAATCATTCACCACAGGAACCAGAAAAAATAATTTTTGAAAACTATTTTAAACTCTCCATGGGACTTAGGGAACTCAATGAAATGGATGTATAAAGCAATAACAAGCGAATGGATTGAAATGAAAAGACCGGTTGATAACAATAAGATGTGCGAGATTTAAAAAATATGAAATTAAAAATATAGGAACAGAATTAAAATCTTACTTTCAGGCAATGAAGAGTGAATAGATATACAAAAATAAGTTATGATAATAAAATATGTAAGCAAACTGAAATAAATTTGAAAACCCTAACTAAAATAAACATATTGAAACATACAAAATGCCAAAAGTGACAAAATAGTAATAGAAACATGAATAAACTAAATTGCAATTAAGATATTATAATAAAGAAATAAAGATACCAGGCTAACATGTTTTTGTAAGTGAGTGTTACAATTGTCAAGGAATACCAAAAAAAAAAAAAAAAAAAATTGCCTATTTTATGAGCTGCTACAGAAAATAGAACTAGATTGTAACAAAAATATTAGCTCACCTAATCACCCAGGATTGGAAAAAAATGCATGAAAACACAGTACTTATCCCAGCAAGGGAACAGTTAAATGTCAGAATGGCTCTCGTTGGGATTCATCATTCTAATGAAATAAGAACAAAAATTTTATATTAGTAAAATAATATTTACTATAAAATATTATGTTAGTAAGATGCTGAGCATTTGAGAACTTTAAACCTGTTTCTAAAATTTAAAAATTATTAAGTTTTATGAACTTTGATACCTATTTATGATTTAAAAATATCATAGCACATGACGAATGCAAGGAATCAAGAGAAATTCCTCAAGACCATCCCACCAAAACTTAATGTTATATTATACTTAATGAAGAAATATCAGTCACATTCCCTTTCAGATGAGGATGAAGACAGTGGTGAAAACTATGACTGTTCGTTATCTCGCCTACTGCGATAATGACAGAGATAAAGAGAGGAGTTAAAAAAGTGGAATCAGAAATGAGACCCAGTTATTTTGGGTTTCTGCCAAGATAGGGAAGCAGCCTAGGCTGCTGGTTTCTTCTCTGAACTCTACAGAAACAGTTAAAGAAAATATGGAACCAAGGAAACAAAGAGGACTCAGTAGAAATCCCTGAGGAGACTCTGGATGGCTCCTCTGAATTAACGTATGAGGAAGTGGCAGAGGGTGGTTATGGGTGCTGGTCCAGCCACGATGTTCCTACAGCGTACAGCTCCAGAGGCAGCTGTTCAGACTGTGGTGTGGAAGATGCTGCATAACGTTATGCAGCCCAGAGGCCTTTGAGAGGTGGCTGCAACTTGGAGCAGAAGCCGCTGACAGTGGTGCTGGGCATATGAACTAGAGAGAAGCGGTTTGCTTTTCTTCTCTTTTCTTTCACCCACCACTGACCTCTGCCAAGGATGTCCTGCTGCATTCCTGCAGCAGCGTATGGTAAAGGCTCATGCTTCTTGAGTAGCTGTCTGGAGACGTAGAGGTATGACGATACAAAAACGTGCCAGGCTGAGGAAGTGGGCAAGGTAAAGTGTGCTTCTTGGCGTTCACCCCTTTACCTTTCCCTCTCATCAGTCGAGTCTGGTGGAAAGACCTTGCTGCATTCAGTGCTCTTCTCCTTGGGGACCTGAAGTGTGGCGGGTGATAAGAGTGACTGGCTGGAATTCTGTCATGCTTGGGCATCTTCATCCTAGAGAATGTCTCTTTCCTTCCATACTTACCAGAGATAAGGGTATAACCTTCGAACTTCCCCCAGATGTTTTCTAGGACCAAGACACCTATTGCCCCAAAAGAATCTATTCCCACCAACCAAAATCACAAAACACAACAAACCAAGCTAAAGATAACATCTGAAGCAGAAGTATTGCAAAGAAGGACCAAGAATATAAGTTTAAAATTTTACTCAAATAGATAAATGTTAACAAAAATAAACTATAAAAAAACACATTAAAACCACTAGTTAGGAAAACTAGGTATGAAATATTAGGCAATTGATATAAAGAGTTCAAACTTTTTATATGAAGATGATATGAATGTCTGCTTAGAATCAATCAACTAATCAAACAGATATGAGCTTTCAGTCAGGTTGTCAGAAGATCAATCTACAAAAATTAACCATCTAGGAATTATAACAGAGAATAGGACTTTCTAGAAACTCACCTAACCACAAAAGCACATGTCCTCTGTGATGAATATTTTAAGACTATTAAAAGAATATTAAAGAAGAATTCAGTAAATGAAACAAGACATGATGTTCATGGATAGCAAAACATAACATACTATAGATGTCAGTTCACCTCAATTAATCTATAAATTTTCTAAATATAAATCCTGGAAGAATTCTTGGCATTACTTAACAAACTGATTCTAAAATTTTTATAGAAGAATAAAGTTTTATCAATAGATGAGGCAATTAAAAAAATTAAAGCTAATTTGCCATATTGGATATTAAGACATAAAAAGGTAAAAAAGAAAAAAACAAAAAAAAAGTGTGGGGGGGGGAGCTACTTGTGTTGGAAAAGACAAATATATCAGTGAAAAAACAATTAATAGATATTTCATGACAAAGAAGAAATATATGCATTACTTAGTAATGATTTGTCATTGGTATTAGGAAAACTGGCTCACTATAGAAAAATAAAGATGATCTATACTTACACAATCTTAAAAATTTATTTCAATTGAATCAAAGACTTCTATACATAATATGAATGAAGAAAAATGTCTTTTTGACCACTGAATAAGAAAAGATTTATTAATGAAAAATCAAAAATCACAAGCCATTGCGGTAAATTTATTATTACCCCTCCTCAAAACTCAAGACTTCAGTTCAAAAACTTGAATCATAGATAAATTTAAACAATCGAGGGAAAACAAAGAAATGGCTTTTTTTTGCAATGCCGAAAACTTACAGGAATTAATAGAAAAATATCCAAGGAACTCCCTTATATCAGCAGGGAAAATACGAGAAACTCAATGCAAAAATCATGATCAAAGTATATAAACAGGTTGAATCCAAACGAATACATATATTATGAATAAAAATGTGACCAACTCTCCTTATCACCAGAGGAAGGAGGGGTAGGGATGAAAAAACCAGTGACACCACACTTGTTATCTATGATTCGAAGAAACAAAGGTGGAGCTTTGCAGGACTCCTGAAAATCCCAGGAAACGAGCTCTCATTATCTGGTGGCGAGAGTGGGAATCGGTGCATTTTGGAGAGCACTCTGCTGTCCTTATGGAACAAGTACAGCGACACCCTAAACCCAGTGTAGATCTACGCGGGTGTATGGTCCACAGACATGCTCGCGTAGGTTTGATGACGAGGGTTTGAAGATCACTGGCATGACTAAGTAAGTAAAATACAGAATATGCCTGGTATGTGCATATCATGGAATAATTTTCAGCAGAGTTTATAAACTACTCTCATGTACAGTAAATCTTCACTTAACATCCGTAGGTTCTGTGACTTTAAGCTAAATAATTTATAATAAAACCAGTTTTTACCGAAGGCTATGCAATATAAACAAGAGTTAGGTTCCTAGGGGATCTTATCAACGTTATGACGAAATGACACTGAACAGAATGACATTATTCGTAGTGATACGAATACCTCCCAGAAACGTGGCGTGGAATGGGAAGTAGACCAAAACCTGTATCAAAATTTCACTTCCCTATATTTAAACACTCAGCCAAGGTGATACCGTATTTTACAAGAATACACATAAATCTAAAGAAATGCACGAGTAGGCCTTTATAGGCTATGGTAAGTGGATGGGAGTAGAGATAGGGAAATGAAAGGAAAATAAAATAGAGAAAAAGGAGAGTTTTGGATTAACGAAATGTCAGTGTGTCACAAACTCAGAATATGATTCATTCAAATCTACACATCTGAGTTCAATAAAATAAAATCAATGAATGAGAGACAAACTTGAGACTCTTTCATATTAAAGAGAAAGAAATTAAGTGATAGAATATATTTGATATTAAATATAAAAATCAAATAGGTGTGCTAGGAAAAGAAACTTTGAAATTTTGTCTTAAAGGCATAATTGCAATAATTTTTTTAATTGGAAAATAAAATCCTAACTAAGTAAACTGAAAAGATTATAATATTCCAGGGAACATTAAGAAAAACAAGACTATCAGTTATCTATTACTGTGTTACATATTAACTCAAAAATGAATAACTGAAGACAACAAATATTTATTATATCACAGTTTCTGTGGGTCAGGAAGCTCGGCATAGGTTTCATTGGCAGCCTTTGGCTCAGAATGTCTTGTCAGGTGGGCTGCAGTCATTTCCAGGTGGGAATGAGTCTGGAGAGCCCACTGCTAAGCTCACTCGTTGTTGGCAATGTAGGTCTGTCCATTAGGCTTCTCACAGGGTGAGACAGTGTGTGTGTGTGTGTGTGTGTGTGTGCGCACGCACATATGTGTGCGCATTTCCTAAATTTCTGGCACCACATGGCTCATCTTGGGTATTCTCTGCCACAGTTCTAAAATCAGCCATTTCATCAGGGAACCTTATCTGGGCACTGGGTGTGATTGTTGCTATTGGGAAGTCATTTTTTGTAGGCTCTCTCAGCTGATAGAGTGGAGATATATATGAGTGTATACTAACCCATGTAGATATAAATATCTATAAATATTTTTATAGGTAGCCATCTGAATATACAAAAATATCATGAGTTCTGATAGCTCCATGAGGTACCGGATTAGAGTTGGAGAGCTCAGCAAGAACTCACGATATCTTTGCTTACCTGTGAATGCCCACTCCAACAAAAAGCAGGCATGCTCTCACCCACTGCCATCTGTTTACTTAATTGTTCCATTCCAGCATACATGTATAGTCACATGAATTTCTACACTCCTGGGAAGCAACTTTATCAGTTAGAGAGAGGACGGTGCTTTTCTGCAGTTCCTGAAGCAATCAGCACGCCAAAGCGAACAAAATTCTATTAGATTATAGCCCAAAGTGTAAAACAAATACCCATGAATCCATGCTGGTGTAAATAAATGGTTTAGTAAATGAATAAGGGAGTAGAGCCTAATCTCTTTGCAGAGGAATTCGGAATGAGTTACGTAGACACTCCACCTTAAAGTGTGGGAGCATGTCTTCCCATCGTACGCTGGGCTCTGCACAGTGATGCTCGACCACAGAGTGCAGTGTGGACAGAGGCGGACTCCACAGCGGAGAGACCCAGCAGGTTTAAGGTCAACATTAACAAACACAAATCGTGTACCCTTGATAGGATGTGATGAAAGCAACACTTTACCTGTGATATTTCTCCTAAAATTCCATAACTCCAGATGAATCATGAGAAAAACAAATGGATTCCAATAAGGAGGCATCCTACGAGACAGCTGAGGTGTACACCTCAAAACTGGAAAGTCCATCCAATAGGAAGAAAGCATGAGAAATGTCATGTGCAAGAAGAACCGAAGAGAGGTTAACAGCAAATGCAAAATAATATCCTGGAGGGGAGTGTGGAGCAAGAAAAAAGGCATTAGACCAAAACTAAAGAAACTAAATAAAGCTTGGACTTTAGGTAATAATAATGTATTACTTTTTGTTCATTAATTCTAACAACTATACCATATGAAGTAAGATGTTAATAATACTCACTTTGAGCTTCTTCAAAGAACTCTTTTTTTTTTTTGCATAATAATTTAAAGCATTATTCACAATCACCTAGAGATATTGTCACCTTTACATAATAGGTAGAGAAGTATCAGTGTGTCTTAGATGGGGTTCAGGGAGAGGATTAAGGTAGATTTCAAACAGAAGAACGAAACAGGAATAAATATTGACTCCTAACTAGTAAAAGATTGCAAAACCATGTGTTCCTATATGAAGAATTCTAGCAATGCCCGTGAAGACGAACGCATAGAAAGAGGCCACTTGATTAAAATTGTAATAATTCTTTCTTTCTTAGGGAAAGCGCTCAGTGGGACTACATAAAATGTTTGTATGAAATTATATGCATTGTTCTGCTCATCAAAAGATTTATGATTCTTGATTCTTCACAGTCTTTTCAATACAGTTGCTAGTTAATGACATCTATGAATATCGGTGGGAGGTTTAAGCTTTTCTTCATCATTCAAGAAGTTCTAAAACATCACTTATTGTGAAAACAATTGCATTTCATCAGTAATATAATTAATTTGTACAAGTAGAGAAATTCAATTATAAGAAAGTTCCGTATGAAAAATATGACTGAACGTGGCAGGGGAATAGGAAGAAAGGATAAAATTTTAAAATACTCCTCTAAAAGCTAATTCCCTGTTTAAATTATTTAAGAATCTGAAAAATGTTTAAAGTAGCAGTTTAAAGCAGAAAATGTGTTGGCTTCCCTAACGATATAAAATAAGTGAAATTAATTCTCTCTCTGTAGATAATATAATTAACATTAGTTCTCTCTTTAACTTAGCACTATACTTACTAATATGTGAATAACCAGGCATTTTTCACAAAGTTAGCAGAGAATCGGTATCTGATAGTCTCTGAATATCTTTTATCTTAAGTGGAGTTACTGGGAACTCTAGCCATTTATGGTACAAATAACAAGAACCAATTCTGGAATATTATCCTAAGATCATATATTTCTTTAATGGTCTCTATGAAACAATACCATTCACATCCAAGTCATAAATGTTGACTGGGTCTGAATTTGTCTGCTTCAGGGGGCACAAGTGAGGAGAGCAGAGGATTTCAGCCAGGCGCCTTTCTTCAGAGATTAAAGAGACATGCTTTATTCTCTCTCCCTCTGGTTAAACCAAAAACATTCTTTTATTTCTTTCTTCTTTTTAATTTTTTTTACTTTTAATGCATTCAAGAGAAATTTTTTTTCCTAAAACTGAAATTCACTAAATGACAGTGTTTCTCTGTCAACTTCTATGATATCTAATATACGCATATATAATATCTAAAATCTAATCTCTTGATAGATAGATAGATAGATCTTAAAATGGTGTTCTATATGTTTATATGGCGAGAGAGAGACAGAGACAGAGACAGAGACAGGCAGAGACAGAGAGGAACAGAGAGCGAACTCTTTCTGGTGGCCTTGGTCTTTGCATATCTGCAAATATGTTGCTATTGGCAACTTATGTTTGGGTACCACCCTGCAACCTGCCACTACATTCACAGTTAAAATCAGTCTAATTAATGATTGATCCCTTACTGCTGGTGCAGGGCCATGACGCTTGCTTCTGAGGAAGTCACAGAAGGATTACACGTGACACATATGACAAGAGCCCACACACACATCAAGGAGCCTGTGATCACACTGAGAACATAGTCTCACATGGAAGCATTAGAACAAATAGTTATGGCATGATGAGAGCTTAATGAACCTCTTTCTGTTCTCTTTTTCACCAATTCCTCTTTTGATTTGTCTCTCTGGGAAGCTGCAAATTTATTCCCTTTTTTAATTCTCTTTTTTTTTCATGCAATTAAATTCCATCAGTAATTTCAAAGGACATTGTCCTGAACAGTACTGAGTTCTGCGCACATAGGCACACCCCAAACTTGCCAAATATAATAAGTATATGTCTCTCTGAGATTCAAGTCCAGGAGGAAAGACTGTGTGCCTCTCATGCAGTAGACCCCAAAGTCTCGTTGGCATCTTGGCTTTCAAAGGTCACGTGCCTCCTTTCAGTCAGTCAGTCGCTAAGGCTAGGAAAAGGGAGTCACTGGGAATCCGAAGTGACGAAGATTCCACACCACCCTGGAGCTGGGGGTGGAGTCACTTCTGTGTGAGCTGCACCAACTGAGTGGAGAGGATGGGCTCCAGACAAAATTTAGGGATAGTACCGGGGTGCTCGGAAACTGAGTGGTTTTTAGAAACCACCTTCCCGTGGTTTATTCATCTGCATACGATTATCTCCTTCGTGGCTCTCTCTACGTCTTTCCTCACTGCCCTTGCCCATCCTTCTCTTTCACTGGGCTTTAAGTACATGGATCTTTTCACTGCTCACCCACCCAAGGACTTTTGCATACGCTTCTCCTTCCACCTAGACTGGTCTTCCCACCCCCTCCTTTCCACATCTTTCTAGGAAGCTCCTTCTCATTCCTTTACCCTCCGATTGAAGTAGTTTCTCAGGCTCCTGCAGCCCACATTAGTCCCATATTTTATTCTCCCATAGCACCAATACAGTCCTACAAAGTACTCCTCCCCATATTAACATACATATGTAATTTATAGTTATCGATGCTATTATTTTTAATGGCTGCTTCCCGTACCCTAATGTGATAAGCTTCATGAAGGCAAGAGCTTTGTCTCTTTCACTCGCCGCTGTATCTTGGCTTGTAGGACGCTATTTGCTACACAGAAAGCGCGCTCGGTGCCTGTGGCGAATGATGCATGAACGCAGAAGCAGTAGCACCACTATTAACGACATGGCTATTATGCATTTTTTGCAAACCATATAAAACATTTCATAAAAGTGAGGCTTTGTTATTATCTTCACGATTATTATTAGGCAGGAAGCAGTTAAGCTCGCTCCCAGGCAAGCAGCAAATATGCAGTGTAGTTCCAGGAGTAAATAAAAAGGTAAAGCCTTGCTATCATGACTTTGCTAACGCACATGCATTGCTGTGGGAAGAATTGGGACTGTGAAAACTTTAAGCTGGAGAGTTTTTGTTGCCATTCCTTTGTATTCTAACTGCTGTTTAATTAAATAGCTCCAGGTAAAGGGAGGTTGAGGAGGAATGCTAGGAAATAGTTAATACAATAGATGCAGAATAAAAGAAACAGTCTCTAGGTCAAGGTAGCATATTGTTGCTGGCTCCCTGAGGAGCAACCTCCAACCAGCCTTCAGGCAGTAATCTTGCGTCCCT
>CM053511.1:52016430-52038058 GCA_028627145.1 Eidolon dupreanum
AATCTTCGGAGGATAAAGACATTTAAGCCCTGCAGTTGGGGTTCTCTGGTTTTACATATGTGCGTGAACTGCTTGCGGTTGTCTGTTTAAGGTAATCTTGGTAGCGAAAGATACATATGATATGAAATCAATATTGAATGGAGTTTGATAAATGAGGCTCCCTGCTTCCCCTCTGGTCTCACAGAATCCTCCAACAGCTTCCTGGACATCCTTAAAAGGTCCTACAGTTACTGTAACGTGAGGGACGCTCTCAAAACCAGTAAAATAGGTTAGTGTTTCGTGTAGATACCTGCTCTGCAACCTATTTTGGTAGTTCAGTCTAGCTGTTACGCTGATCATAAATCATTTTGGAATTCTAACTTTAAATGTTTTTAGAATAAATCCAAAGCAATGTTTAGAAATGAGTGGCCAGCTGAAACTTTGTTTTGAGATTTCTTTTAAACTGGTCCGCCAGCATATTCCCTCCTACTCTCTCTTCTTCTTTCTTTGTATTTGACCTATATGTGTCATTTTGTTTGTTTGATGGAAAGCAAACACAGTATCTTTGATAGCTGTTTTAGCACTGACGTATTGTTATGCGCAACTTTGTCTTAATTTTACTACAGAGAAACCTTTTCTCTTTTAGCCTGATTGTCTCTTTATTTTGCCTTTTAAAAAAATGATGGGGTCTTAGCTAAAAAAAAAAAAAAAAAAAGGCCTTTTTTTCTTACTTAATACTATAAAATGTGGAGGAAATTTTAATCTGTTGTATTAACCAGTAAAGCAAATTTATTGAGCACTTAGTATGTGTCAGTAACCACGCTGCTGGAATATATACAACACTCCTAGCTGTTAACCAGCTACTTTTCAGTTCAATATAGAGCAGTAAAATATAGTAAGAAAAATGGAGAATATGCTAAAATAATTTATTACTGAGACATAGATTGTCTGAAGAAAAAATCACGTGAACTTTGAAATTAAGGGTGTAGTAAGGATAGGTGGGGACAAATTACACAGGGGCAGGAACAATGCAGGGAAACCAGAGGCAGAGGCACAAGGAGATTTTTCCCACAGTGAGGGAAGTGGAGTCGGTTTAGGGAGCATCTGAAATGCTGAGCTGACAGTCGCATCGCTGGTAATAAATGTAAAGTGCCAGCCACGAGTCAGAACTGTTCAGCTACTACGAAGTAGTTATGGATTTTGAGTTTGCTTCCACTTGATGGTGCTATTTTGTTATCCAGGATCCGCTATCTGGAATTGATCGATTATATTGAGAAATGAACATTCCAAAGTTAATTTTGTTGTTTCACAAATAAAATAAATGTTAAAGTAACATACTGGCAAACCATTGGAATACTTAAAACTATAAAAATAACATAATAAAAGAGGTATTCATTTAAGTCCAACAGATAAGATACTAAATATAGACCTAATAAGATCTCTTTGTTATATCTATATTTGTTTCTAGAACAAACTTGGGACATATTAAATATTTCGTTTTAAAAATTACCTTCCTATCATTTTTTTCCCCTTTAAATCCAGAAACATCAATGTCATGTTCTTTCTAGAAAAGCAGAGTTTAAATAACTGCTTTGGCTGCTAGCAGCTTTGGCTACAATTCGTTCGACTTAGCATCCTAAATGACAAATAATCTTTATTTTGTTCTTGTTTATTTATTTTTTTATTTTAGTTTGGCTTGTATTTGAAATACACATGTTCACATTTGAAAATTTGGAAAATGCGAAAGTATAAAGGAGCAGAACAATCATAACCCATTGTTCATTGATTTACTTCTCAAATATTTGCCTCACACTCTGCCCAGCACTGGCAATGCAGCAGTCAGTGGTCCGGGTGCCATAGCTGACCTCAGGGTGCCCACAGCCCTGCAGAAGAGACAGACATTCAGACCGGCACAGCAGAGCCGAAGACCACGGACGCGACAGGAGCACAGAGGGCCATGAGCTCTTCAGAAGTAAAGTTTTCCACGGAAGACAGCAGACACACTGAATCTTAGCAGTTCTATTGTTTTTTTTCCTTCTGTCTCTTTTGATTTATAGGAAGGAGGGAGTCCAATAGGTGTTTTGACTAAAGGCCAGATGAGAAGAAATGTTGAGATAGGAGATTGGAGCCCAGGAGGTGGGGATGTGCAAAGAAATGGGAGTGAGGGCTGGGGCGAGCAGGAAATAATGGAGATAAATATTGAGCAGTGACTTCTTGAGAAAAGCAATGATGATTTGAAGTAGTCATTGGAAGGAATCAGGGAGTGAGTTGATCAAGAATCACTGGAAGGGATGAGCCTGGGAGTTGATGGTCTGAGATTTAAAAAGATGACTCTGCAGTGATCCTGATCGTACTTGTTTTTGTGTTTCACCGGGAAAATTGGTTAAAAACAATAAATAAAAGGTACATAGTTGGCATGTAAAACCTACTAGCAGCATCTGTGATCATAGTGGTATTAATCCGCTGTTGGCTTTACCAAGTTAATTCAAAAGTATGGAGAAACAAGAGAGTGAAAGGTTCCAGTTCCTCAGTTGTAATTTGGAACGGAAGTGGAAGAGTTTATTGTCTACCTTGTTTTTAACAGCTCTAGAATTACATGAGTTATGATATATACTCTAAGGCACTTTCTCCTTAATGCAATATTTCCTCATCATGCCATCTCCCCAGAATGTTACTAATAAAAATGTCTCTTGTCCTCAACTCTGCATCTTCAAAATCTACCCACCTATCAAGTCTGAGCTTAAATCTTACCTTCTGCATGGAGCATCCTTAGGTTTTCACATATTCCTTGAAAGCACGTTTCCAACAAAAATACCACCTCCTGTGTAAAAATTCAGTATTTTATTAGATGTGTCGGTTTCAAGATAGAGGATGATATCGAAGTAAGTGACCAGATCTCCACTCTCTACAAACACGCTCATCTGTTCAACCCCATACTGCCTAGTCCCAGCCTTGTACACAGCAAGGGCTTAATAACTTAAAAAAGTTAATGACTTAAAAAAGTTAATGAGGCTGAGGGCAAGGGGCCAAATAGAAATTTAGGTTTTAAGGGAGAAGTTCAAAGTATAGGGAGGAGAAAGTACTGTGAAATGATGTATCACTTTCCAACCACTGACACAGTAAAAATTTTAGTTGTCAGCTTAGCATATATATTTTTTTAAGTTTTGAGAAAGGTTGATTATAAAGCTAGTGTATAGAAAGTTCATACTACAAAAACATTTATTAGTTCACTGCATTTAAAAATGCGGATCCATGTCCTCAGAGATGTTAAAAATCTATCCTGAGCCTATCGTAAGCTTTCCCTTGGCAATGAATCCGTTTATGTGGCATCGAATTGTATGTACCTTCCTGTTCTTGCTTACATCTCTAAGAACAGTCAGTAATTTCCTGCAAACCGGGCCGGTCTGTTCTGATCTGCCCATTTCCAAATGATTGATTTTCTCCTTGTTTCCTTCATCGCAAAGAGGGCTATACTTTATATCAAACCTGAATATTTGGTGCAACAAATGCACTTTAATTTCCCAAATTATAAAGGGCTATAAGGAAATTTCAAATAGCTTTGTCAGAAAAAAAAATTAAGTGGATGTCAATCACAGCTTGTAAAAAAAAAAAAAAAAGGATTGAAACACCAATTTTATATATAACATTAGAAAAGTTTTTTTTCCATTGTATCTTTTCAGTGTTATTTCTGAGTTGTAATTTTACCTCCAGTACCACACAATCTTTTATCTTTGTATTTCTGCCTGTTTTCCACAAGTGGAGCCAATACTTACACTTGTCAGTCACATATGCTAGATTGGAATAAGCAAACGGTGGAAAACAACGGGATGTTTCAAATAATCACCACGGAATATTGGGAGAATTGTTTGGGTAAATTGGCACAGCATTCACCAGTTCTGTTTATATTATTTGCCTGCTGGTTTTGTTACTGTATTTCTTATTGTTTAATATACAGCAACAAGCTTGGGCACCTACAGAGATACTCAAAATCCAGCGGGCCTCCAACTCCAGGAAAGCAATTTGTTTGCATTTTCTTAATTCAAATAAAAATTTAGTTTCTCTGGTTTTTCAAAGTGTATGGCACAGCATGCTCGATTTCTCAAATATTTCATCCAAACAGTGTTGCGGTAGCAACGTTGGTTTTTTAAGCAAGACTGCTTTGAGGAGAAGAACAAAAAAAAAAGCAGCATCCTTTTCATATAGACGGGCCGTGAAAACACAAGCATCTCATCTCCCAGGCCACTCAGGAGGACCTGGCTTCCCTCTGCAGAGGGCCAGAAGCGTAACCTGGTGGGAAGACCCCAGACAAGGGTCTGGAGATGCATGTTCTCAAGTCTCATCTCGACCCCACTGATCACTCACTCAGGCTGTCTCTCCAACAGGGTGAAACACCTAACTAGTGTAATCAGCTCCCTGAGAGAAAACGGAAGAAACTGGGTATTTGCTGTTAGGGACACTGTACATCTAACAGAGCCTTTAAGACAATAGTAATAATGTGGTCAACATAAGCAAGTGAAATTGGACGTGCCACCATATTCCAGATACTTGCTTTGTAATCTCAGAAAAATGATACTGTTCATATCTACATATGAAACTTAAAACTCTGGATAAAAGGTACCTATAGATTTCAATACATGTATTTGTTGTAGTAGCTCATGTAATAGTCATGACTTATTTGATATTTTACTTCAAAATTTATTTATTTTCAAGCATAATATATATTTGTATGTGTGTGAATGTGTAATATATATAATTATAGGTCCAATTTAAGCCATCCGATATATTTTCTTGAATTTAAACATCCTAATTTTATTTAGTATGGTATTACTTATGAGTATATTTTAAATTTGTCTTCTGCGGACATTAGAATTATTAGTAAATAATTTAATTGTATCTAATCTAGAGATTTCTTTATATAAAATTTTTTTGAAACATTCATCTGCATTAGATAGTCCAGAAAATATTTAAGACAAAGGAGATAAAAATATATTTTTAAAAATCTTTTGATTTTTACCAGGAGATATACTTAGAAACTTCATTTTCACTCATATGGCACTAGAATTATTTACAAATTCATGATTAAATTATAAAGATTGAGAATAACGAAATCATATTGCAGTTCCAAATCCCAAATCCTATCCATATATTTGGGGAAAAGGGACAGCAGCATTAGCAATTATAAATATTCTACATGTAATCTATGAATCCAGTCAACATATATTAGGAATTTATTTCTAGATGAAGAATTTAGGAGCAAAACCCACTACAGTATCAGCCAACAAAAATAGCCTGAATAGGAAAGGCACCTCTAAATTTACAGCTGTCACCCTCGTCATTTCTATCCCTTTCTGTCTGGATCTTTAGTCAGTGGTTCATAATTTCACTGGGATTAATTTGCCAGCATTCGGAAGACACTTATCTTATTTTCTGGAATTCAGAAAGGGATCAGCCTCCCCACAATCTATTTCACTTATCTTTCAGAACAGCAGCCCGTGATGAAAGGAGAGTCATGTTGAATGAATATATTTGTCATTGTCCATGGTGCCTAGATTATATGAATATGCCCCAGATGATTTTTTTTCCTGAACACAATGGAACAAACTCATGCATAAATAAATCCTGTGCAATTTAAGAACTATCCTTTTTCCTGATTTTAATTTTTAGTCATAATTAATATCCTCACCTTGATCATGTTATTTTCCCTATAAAAAGAATATTTTCTTGATTATGAAAGGAAAAGTAGGGATTTCTATAATTATTTGTATAATAAGGCATTCAGTTATCTATTTGGATTTCTTTTTTGAAGCTAGATTAAAATTTTATAATTGCGAACTGCCTTGCTAACTCAGAAGCTGTTTAGATGTCTCAAAGCATGCATTAGTGTTACTTTTCTCACACACACACACACACACACACACACACACACACACACACACACACACTTAATTTACATCGTAGATAACTCTCTAGTTCTCTCACAAGATGAGATGACTAGCTCTAAACGTTTCTGTCCTTCCTTTTACATAAATGAACCTGGCTTCATTGGGTTTTCTTTATTTCCTAGATGAAAAGGAAGAGAGAAAGTAAGAGACAAGCAGACTCAATAAACATAAATCAAAGTGCTAAACTTGGAAACTCTTGATAGATGCAACCTCTCCAGTCGTGACAACGTACGGGACACATTTCACTTTTAAACTTTTTTCTATTAGTTTTTTTGACAGGAGTACACTGGTTCAGCTTTAATGAGATTCTAGTGTAAAAACTTCAGGGCTAAATAAAAGAAACAAATCAAAAGGACCGAGTGATTGCCATTTAATGTGAAAGAATGAAAGTGCACACAATCAACGTATGACATCTAGCTGTGCTAGTCACTGCAGAATGACAGGTAGAACAATTCAAAGTTACTGATCTAAAGACGGAATAACAGCTTCTATGTTTGAAGTGCTCAGAGGATGAAGAAATAAAACACTCTGAGATAAGACATAGTTAAACCTTTTAAATTCCATGCCCTATTGTCAGTATCATTTGAATGGTTGTGTACACATATTTTTTTCCTAAAATCACGTGATTGAGGGAATCAATTTCAGAGATTATTTTATGGTTTTATGCCTTAGGTGTCAGATTTTTTTTTTAAGCTAAATAAGAATATCACATATAATATGCTTGCATAATCAAAAATATACTTTACGGGTTTGCTGGACTGCATTGTGATGACCCACATCTGAGGTTTATATTAGTGGGTAGACGTATGTCATCTGAGTTCAGCTTTGATTCGAAAGAAAACATTATTTTCACACTTAAACATAGTTTTAATTTCATATTTTCCTTTTATCTATTTTAGAAACTAACATTTTCAATTCTTTTTTTTTTCAATAAGTCTTTTTATCAGTGAAAGAACTCATTCTAGTTACTGCTAGAAACAATAATCTGTAATTGCTGCTTTCAGTCCTAATTTGGCCTGTCCTTACTTTTTCATCTCAATCTAATCTAAACCTATTTGAGCAAATAAAATGATATTTACCTCATCTTCTGTTACAAGCTTTCAAGATTACAGGCTTCAAGAAAAATCAATACAAAATACCATCTTAGCAGCAGGTTTGAGCTCAGTAAGACCGCTAACTTTTCTTCCCAATATTTCTGACTCTCAGCTGTCTGAGAGTGAAAGCAGAACTCATACTAGTAAAAAAGACAAAAAGAGAAAAAAAAAAAAGAAAAACCAAACATTGCAGGGATGCGGCTCAGCACTGGGTCAGTAGCCACTTTTCGGTTTACAAGGCAAAGTGGAGTGTGTGGTCAAAGTCCCAACCTTTAACTCTTGTTTCTGCGTGACGCCTCTCACAGAGTTCACAAAAAAGGAGGTTCTTGACCTCACAGATGATTGTTTCAGACTCAAATACCATCTTCATTTATTATTTATGTGCTTCAAGCAGTTGGGACTTGAGGTATCATCATACCTGACTGGTTGATTTAAGGAAGTGGCCACCTCGCTGTAGGGGAATCTCCTGAGGATAAAATCCTATTACTTTCCAAAAAGATTACTTCATTTACTTCCCAGACTAAGCTTTTGATGAAAACATTAGAATGTTGAGTTTGTAAACAACCAGGAATTCTCAGAAGTATCGACCTTTTTTTGACGTTTCAAATGGAAAAATTTTTTTTGTTTTTTTTGTTTGTTTTTTTGGGGGATGGGGGGTTTGTATCCTTTTTAAACTTAGGACTTTATGAGCACAAATAGGTGAATTCTTGTGAGTAGAGTCTCTACTGGGATATTGAATTATAGCCTGTGTATGTTCTTTAGCAGTTGGTCTATAAGGTAAAAAACTCTTACCTTTTCAAACTTTCAGGAGAATTTTGCTTTTACTCTTCCTATCCCCTTCCATCAAATCCCCACTATTTTTTGAGTAGTCTCCGTTTTGAAGATTTTATAAAGGTAGATTAGTTAGTCTTCACAGGGTGTTAAGATGCATGATTACACAACTTTTTTTTTTTTTTTAAAGCGAGTCATAGACAGAAAATTGTTGCAAAACAGCATTATGCTTTTCTCCCACCCCTTACTCTAATAAGAAAAGTGGAGAAAAAAATGTCTGGTAAATTTGTTTTTTTTTCCTCCCCGCCTAAGTACTATAATAAAATTATAAATACTACAGTGTTCTCAATAAATTTTTGAATTAAGATCATGTACTGTTTCTTCCTAGATTCAGTGGCATTACTTTTAAAAATATCATACTGTATACAAAAATAAATAATCTACTTTAAGGAAAGCTCATAGTTAGAATACTACTCATTTTCATAACACAGACAAATTCCACTATAACAAGCGCCATTATATAACTGCTCCTGATTCAACAATATCTGACATTAGAAAGCACATTTTTAAAGATATTATTTATAGAGAGTTTACCCTTATTATAAAGATGATTAAACTACATTTGCTAGTAACATATTGTGTTCAGTGATAACCTCAGGTTAAAGAATTTCTAAGCTTAATTTGTTACATAATTAATTTCAGGATTATTCAATGCAACATAACACAGTAAAGCAAAATAGTTTTGCTTATTCGTTGGTTCATGCCATAATGCAAATTTATATATGTGCTTATAACCTAATTATTAGATAAATACATTAGAGAATTTTCAAAATTCTTTAATATTAATTCCTATATCACCACTGAATAATTATACCTAAAAATGCTCCTAATGTAATAAAATCACACAAATGTTGGATAAGTATGTATTTAATTTGAAAATTCTAAAACTAAAGCATGGATATTTAGAAATTTGCATAAGACAGGGCAAATGCAGGGTTTTTAATTTATTGTCTACAATCATTTATCATAACAACCTTTAATATCAAACAGCATAGAAAATCCATATACATATTATGTATATATACACATGCAATTTCTTATCTAAATATACTAAAATATATTAATATAAATCTAAAGACAGAATAGTTATTTCTATGGTTCTTTCTGAAGCTTCATATATATGATAAATTTCTTCTATGCATCATTTTAAACAGCTAATAAAAAACAAACGCCAGGAACTTTTTCTTTCAGTCAAACATTTATGGTGCTTCAACAAATATGAAAGAATTTTTGTTTATCACAAAGGATAGTTTGATGTCAAAACCACCAAGGCAGGCATTAGTTCGAAGGTCATCATTTCTAAAGTTAGTTGATCACCAATCACCTAGACATGAAAAGTAGCTTGATAGGTTTTAGAAAATCATCACCATTTTGGACATTTTGGTTCTTCTGCGTATCCTCTGTGCTATGTTGTGTTGTCATTACGTACTTGATTTAACCGTTGTGGAGAGTAGACAAAAAAAAATATTCCCTGGTTTTCATACTTTAAAGGTAGTGTCCTCCTGAAGGAAAAATAACAAGAGGTAGTTAATATCGGGATTATTTCATAGCCTCTGAAACTGTGGAGAAAATTGGAAAGTTTGGAGTCATTCTTTTTAGGCTGTTTAGTAAAAAAGGAAATTTAAAGAAATGAATGAAGGAATTTCTTTCAAATTTCAAATGATGGCTGAAAACATATAGTATTAGAAATTATACAGGACTATTATTTATCAATGTGAATTTAATACAGTCTAATTTTTAATTTTCTTTTTTTTATAAAAAAGATGAATTTCCTTTTCTGTGCTGTGATGAAAAAGCACATAAATAAACAAACATGCATGTACACACATATACATACGAACACGTGGATATAGACACATTGCGTGCTCTCAGAGTTCGGTGGAGTGTGTTCTGTCTCTGGCCACTGCAGCGTTTGATGGTTACCTGAATACCAGACACTATTTAAGAGACATTGACACTTAAAGTTAGGTAGTAGCTTTTCTTATAATCTTCTCCATTTGTGGCCCATTGTTTCTTTAAGCTTAGAATTTCTATTATGTTGAATATTAAACATTTAATATCTATTTCAAATTTAACTTTTGTAAGATTTCTAAGAACTAATGCATTTCTGAGTATTTTGTTTTTTGTAAGAAAATATTGTTTTTTATGAGTTTTATTAAGCCTTAACTGCAGGAATAGTTTTAGGACAATTTTTTTTACATAGTTATCATAGCTTTGAGTATCTAACTAAATTAACAATAATTTTTTAATATCCATTCCATATTTATATTTCCTTGATTGTCTCAAACACTTTTTTCTTATAATTGGTTGGTTCAAATAAATATTCAGCATCTACTTGTAGCACTTAACTCATACATTTCTCTTTTTTATTTCAGTTTTATTGAGATATAATTGAAATACAGCACTGTATAAGTTTCAGGTGTACTAGTTGATATATTTCTAAAGTCTATTTTATAACTATTTTTCTCTTTTCTATTTCTTCCTCTTTTTGGCCTTTTTTTTTTTTTCAAAAACTGAGTCACTTGACTTGAGGAATGTTCAACTGTTTCTTTGTGATATTGTTGAACTTGTGCTCTTATTCTCAATATTTGAATAAATTAGATTAAGGTTCGATTATCTTAGGCAAGAATGATTCATAGGTTGTGCAACATCCTTCCTGTTGCATCACATGAAGCATACAGTATTGCTTCATCTCATTGTCTTAGTGAGCTATTAATACAAAAACACTAATGAACAAAAGAAAGCCACAGAAACCCAGTGGCATGTAACAAAAAGTGTTTATTTTCATGAATGAATCTGAGAGTCAGCTGGGCTTCAGATAATCTCTACAGCAGGAAGTGGTTATATGTCAAGCTCTGATGGCCAGGGGGAACTCAGCCTCAAATGTCTCTCGTTCACCTTGGACCATCAAGCTTAATTCTTCTCAACAAAATGAAAGAGTCACAGGAGGGTAAGAGGGACCCACTAAGCTTCTTAAAACCTGGGCCTGAAACTGGCATGGCGTTTCCACAGATGTGCGCTTGGCCGAAGCAAGTCAGATGGCAAAGCCAAGATAAACTTGGCAGTGAAAGTGGACATAAAAAGGATTGAAGAATTGGGACCATTCATTCAATCCACCACACACTTTCAGTAATGCTAAGATGAATCATTGGGTTCATGTAGTGTTAGGCTTATTTCTCTAATAAAAATGTGTCCATAAATTTTTTTCTCTTTTTACCCCATGGTTTTAGCATCCATGGATAACTGTTATCTATTTTTTATTTTTCAGAGGTTGTGAAATGTTTAAGTTCTATTTTATTATTCCTTCTGCATTTAGCAACGAGAACTTATTTTAAAAAAAAAAAAAAAAAAAACCTTCCCTCATTGTTATTGATTGAATGTTTATGTCCCCCCCAAAATTCATATATTGATGACCTAACCCCCCATTTGACGATATTTGGAGATGGGGCCTTGAGGTGATAATCAGGGTAGATGAAGTCGCGAGACTCGAGCCCCAGGATGAGTTTAGTGGCCGCAGAAGCAGAGAGCAGAGAGCTTTCTGCCTTTCCCTCTTCACGCTGAGGAAAGGCCAGGTGAGGACACAGAGAAGGGTGGCATCTGCGAGCCAGGAAGACAGTTCTCACCACACACCCAATCAGCCAGCGCTTTGATCTAGGGCTTCCCCACCTGCAGACTGCGAGATACAAGCTTCCGATGTGGAAGCCACCCAGTCTACGATATTAACAGACTAATAGATTCGCCAGCGATTCCTTAAAATATATTGCATGTAAGAAAAACAAAATAAATGCTTGAAAATATCCTTTTATTTATGAATTTTCTGAATAACTAACTTATATTCTAGTACCATCTATAGTGAGCAATATTTCTAACCCAGTATTTTTAAGTTCTGATTATAGGTACATAGACATATTTGATGTGTTTCGATCTGTTGTGCTTATTATTTAAAAAATACTCAAATTGTTACAGCTTAGGCCATATAAACACATTTAACTACCCATTTCTTTTAGTAGCTATTTTCTTTTTGGAAAAGCAAGATACCCCAATCTCATCTTTTATAATTCCTACCCTATATCTGGAATTAGCCATCTGCCAAAGATCTCTGGTTCATTTCAATGGGAAATGGTATTTAGAGACCACAATCTGAGTGTTAGAGCTGAAAAAATACCTTTCTAAGAGAGAAAAAAAAAACCCACATTATTACAAATTAGAAATCTAAGGTTAGAAAATTTATCTTTGATTTGTAAGCAAATGACTTTCATTTGCATACAAAGATGACACTACTCTCATTAATATGACATGATATCATGTTTAGCTTTTAAGTGATTAATCAAGACTTCTTGCTGGTGTGTGGGTGCGTGTGTGCGTGTGTGCGTGTGTGCGTGTGCGTGTGCGTGTGTGACAACAGTCACTTAGATTACTGGTCTGGATTATGATTGAGGTCTGTGGCCGTGGAGTCAGAGGAAAATGGTGGTCCATATGGTGACCAAACTTACCACATAAACATCAGTAAATCACAGCACTTTTGATTTGGAAGTCACCTGAGAGAACATATGGTTTAATCATCAAGTTCAAATGATCAGGAAAGAGGAGTAAAGGATACGTAGGGAGGAAGGAACAGAGAGCACACAAATCAAAATTCAGTGGAAACGGGGGTGAGGAATAGATTAACTGACCACAAGGGGTCGTGGGGACAGTTTAAAAATGTTCTGTGTGTTGTTCGTGGTGGTAGTTATGTGGGTGTGTGCTCTTATGTCCTCATCAAGTACACTGAAAATGGCTTAGTATTACTATAAGCAAATTATACCTCAATATAATGATTTCAGAAAGTCCTCTGGAGATCTCAGTCCAAATTCCTACGCCAAACATTGTCCTCTAAGACAATGTGTGATTCTAGGTGGGAATCCCCAAGAGATTCTGTTGAGAGCCAGGTGCCTTGTTTTAGAGATGAAGTAGGGGGAGGAGGGAAGGTTGGGTGACCACAGGCATCCTGTAGAAGCTTAGCCAGGACGGGCGTGAATCTCTGGACTCAGCCCAGGGCTTTTCCTGCAATAATGACAAATTGAACTCGCCGGCCTCTATGTCTATGATTGGAGTCATTTTTGAGCCTTCTAATAAGAAAATTGCTCAAAAAGTAGTTGTGAAGGACAAGTCAAGGTGGAACTATTGTCAAAACTAACGATTTTTTAAATCTATTTGTATGGGAATCCACGGCTAGTGTATTTTTAAACAGACTCACACTTCTATGTAGTTGTAGAATAAAAGTTCCAAAAATCAAATATTTTTATGCTTTTAGAAACATGATGGTGGCTTTGTGAGGAGAGAAAATACTCTCTAGAACGTTTTGCCCAAAGTAAATGGACTTAGGGGAGATTGTTAAATGGAGCGGAGATGACGTGATAAATGAAACAGTTATGTGAATAATGTGAATCAATTTGAGAGAAACACAAAATAGTGAATTTATAAACAAAGCATGACTGTGTTTGACATTTGTACAAATGTGATTTAAAAATAAAGATTTCTTGAGAAGTCCAAGAAAATCTGAATCCCGTGACAATTGAACCAATAAGATGGTGGAATCTTTCACATCAACTTAACTTCTATTAATATTTAACATTTTTCAAGTATTAACAAAGTGAATTATATCAGCAGAGTGAAAGGTTTATTCAAACATTGGTCCCTATTGTTAAATTCTTCACATCCTGAGGGTCAGGTGCCTTCAGTTTACCTTGATCACCACTAGATGGCACTATGGTACCCATGGGTGCCTAAACCAGCCAACTGCCCTTCCTAGTTTGGGAAATTCTGAAATTTATCAGCCACACTCCTAAAACAAATTTTACTTTTTTTCTCAAAATATATATCCTTGGAAATAGCTAATGATTTCAAGTTCTTTTGATTCCTCTCTTCAAAATTCTTTTCAATGATCTCTAATTGTAATTACTGAACACAGTCTCATGCTTTAATTAGGAGTAAATTCTGGGCACATTCTTAAATACTAAGGCAGTTTCCACTCTGTAAAAGTCTCTCAAGGAGACTATGGCTTCTGCCAAACTCGTTCCATAATAGTTAGTGCTTAATAATATCAACCGCAGAAAAATATTACCCATAGCAAATTTCCAGGGACAGTCCTAAATATACAGATGCCCAAACCTAAAAGAAGCACGAATATTCTAGTCTGCTCCTTTGAATCATTTCTGAAATTATCTCAGTAAAATATTCCTGGATGGAAAATAATCTATTTTTCTTTATATTATGAGCATTAGTCTCTCTCAATTTTATGATTCCAGACCCTGTTGAAGAAAAAAATTAAAAAACCTTGTCTCAATAGCCTATTGCGTCAAGATAACTACCTTTTTTTCTCTTAATTAAATAGCAATTCAAATGTTACCGTTTGTACTCGAGAAAGGTATAACATTGAAAGACTCTTGTGTCTTTGGCCCTTCTGCTAAGTTTTTGCAAATTCACTTACGTAAGTCAAAATATGGGACCTCTGCTACCTCCTAAAACCCGTGACGGCTCTACTCACCTTTCAGTGTAGGTGGGACACGGACCAGCCTGGAATGTGCACCTGTGCGTGTTACAGTCTTCTATGTCCTATCTGAACTTGCCTTTTAATATAGAGAGAACAGCTTCCTTAGCACGGTAGGTTAAAGTAAGCAACACCTACCAAAGCCAAGATAGAAAGCGTTTTAGCTGTTCAAAAAACAATTCATTTGGACATCAGAACTTCTACTCTGATTCTCAAAAAACGAATGCAGGCGGTGAACATTTCCTCCACGGAGTCTCGCATCACTGGGATAACAAACCAGCCATTTACACAACTGCGTCAGGGAAAACTATCGCTAAAGCGATGACTTTAAATCCATCTTTCACTCTCCCTTATTTCAGTGATAATCAGTTCTTTTGTTTTATTCAGGTAAACTATCCAGTGAATTCAGAATTCTACTTTAATTTTGGTTTTGGCTTCTTTTTTTCTTTGACCTTTTCAAAAGGAGATTTTGAACATAACTCTCTGTAGTACTCTATAGCTAAAGCACATTTAAATGAAAGAATCACTAAGACCTTATTGGGAAATTTTGTAAGAATGGTCGACGTGAAGAACTAAAGGTGACAGATGTTTCAAGACAACAGAAAGTCCAGATGTTTGGCATGGCCATGTAGTGGTAAATGGGCAAGCGAGAGTCATATTTTCTTTTTTCCCATAAACATTATGCTTCCTCAATTAATGAAGTCTTTTTTAAATAAGCAGTGTTGGTAAGAGAAAGGCAGAGAAATGGGAAAAGGAAAACAATAATACAACAGCAAATTAATTTACCCTCTTTCATGGTTTTTGACAATAGTGTAGTGAATTCATTTCTGTATACCTAGACTGGAGAAAACAAGTTTTGGAATCATTTAAGAATGTTGTGTGTTTCTCAGTGGTGGATTAATAAAAACCTTAGTAAATATGTGAATATACATAGATAAGTTTTTTTATAAGGCAAAACTCTGGGCTATTCATCTAATATTCAACTGCCTAAAAAACAGTAGTCTTTTATAAACAGTTTTAAAATATTTCCCTTTATGTTCTCTAGAAAATTTGTATTTATACAATTTTTACATGATCCGCTATGGAATTAGTATGTGTGTATATGTATGTATGTATGTATGTATGTGTATGTATATATATATATATATGTATGTATGTATGTATGTATGTGTGTATATATATATATATATATATAGAGAGAGAGAGAGAGAGAGAGCGCGCGCGCGCGCGCGCGCGCAGCATTTCAAATTTCTCATCATGTTCTTTGACCAGAACATAATTTTTAAGAAAATAATGTTCAAGAGATTATTGAATATATTTCATATGTGATCCTTGATTTCTAAATAACTACGCTTCCTATTTAAAAAGAAAGAACTACACAATGCAATATCATGTGCACTAAAAACTATACTTATTTAAGTAGAGCCAATATCAGTTTCTAAAATAGAATTTTATTTTCTTTATGGGGGGAAAATAAAGTTTTTTCTTTAATAAACTAGATATCCCAAGATGATTTCAAAGTATTTTCACTTAGAAACGCTAGCTGCTATTACATATGAATTTTCAAAGCTGGCCAAAGCCTTGGAAGGAATGATGAAAATTACTATTGCACGGCCTTCAGATTTTCTTTGTTTCACAAAGGGCTAAGATAGCATTTTTGTCATTTTTCTTTCAGCTCTGGTCTTTCATCATAAATATCAAAGCATGCAATTATGCCTTCTCATATCCTACCATATTCTGCCTGTTTTTGTATTTATGGTGATGCTGTTTCTCCCTTTTTCATGAGACTTATGTTTATTGAAACTCTAAAAACAATCTCATAATTTGTTGAGTAAAATAAATTATGAAAATGAGTATTAGAATGATAAAATATTATTAAAATAATGATGATATTTTTATCAGAGGCAATATCAGACACAGAAAATTCTCTACAAGGCTGTCGCCCGCACTATATTAAGACTAGACAATTTGACCTACAGGTGGGATTTTATTATTAATGTACATTATGAGAAGTAGGCTTGTCTAACCCCATGCAGTCTTGAATTTTTCTGCTTCTACTTTCTTCTCATATTAAACCTGCCTTCTAAATGAGTCTTATTATTTTATCTCAATATTTATTCCAAATATTTTTTTTTTCCTAGACCTATGGTTCCCAAATGTTTATTATATTTATCTTGAATTAGAACTATCCAAAATGGGTAAATGTGATAAATTAGCAATAATTTTCTATTTAATTCCAGAAATGATAAAGTAAAATAGCATGGAAGATAGATTAAAGAAACAGACAATGATAGTTTTATACACAGTGTGTTCTCTCTCTAAGTATTGAATAAAATCCTAAAAAGTTATAAACTGGATGAATATATGTATTGGAATCTATTTCCACATTTGTGTCCATTAATATTTCAGAGATTAACATTTATTAAAAAAATAAGTTGTCTCTCAGTATAATAGAAATTATACTTAAGCATCTTATTTATTCACTGAAAGGAATAAGAGAAAGCTGAATTTCATTCTGGACCCAGAATTGTAGTCCCCACTTCTTTTCTTATAAATGAACATCTTTTGCCAAGTTGTTTAACCTCTCTAGGCTTTAGTTTTTTGTCTACCAAATGGACACAATAATAGTGACAAACTTATAAAGACATTGAAACGTTAAATGAGAAAATGCATGCAAAGAATTGGGCCTAGTGCAAGGCAAGTGATAAGTTAAATTTATTATTACGATGAGTTACAATTATTTTGTTGATTTTGTCAGTTTACCATATTCAGTTTACACATGTGAGAAAATTTCAATGCGTAGTTATGTAAAACAGGTTCCTTTTATGAAGAAGGATGCCATGCCCACCTCAGTAAGACAACTGGCTTTAGAAAGCTGAGCAGAGACTACACAGCAGGCTGCCACTTTATCTAAGGTGAGGAGATCCTGCAGACAAGGGTGAGGAAGACTCGTGTGCAGGGAGATCAAGCAAGAAAAACTGAATAGCTGGGATGGAAAAGAGCAACGGGAAAGTATGCTGAGCTAGGTGAAAATCGGACAACATTCAAATGCATGAAACGAGGGGAACATCACATCCGGGTTGGAGTTTAAGAAGAGCTAGACACAAAACACCAGAGATTTTCTCACAGTGACTATGAACAATTTGCTATGTGGACTTGTAGCATTTAAATGATGATTGATATTGTATAAGGTGGCTACGGACATGATTGGTGTGGGAGTGAAGGACACTGCATTTGAGAACTGGAGCTACGTTCAAGTGCACTCTCCCCTTTACCAACAGGCTCTGTTTCGACAAATCAGTAACATCTCCGATCTCGTTGCTCTGTAAAACTGATGCTATCTAGGGCTGTGGTGAGACAGGAGTGAGCCTTGTCAAAAGAAGGAGAGGACAGTGAGCCAAGGTCACTAGAAGGAGCTCCAAGGATGGCAGGGTGAGAGGGGTCCACAGCAGCCTTCTGTAAGAGTAAAGAACCCAAGACACCCAACGTGTCCATCACAGAAGCCATGTTAAAAGAGAGAATCTGATATTCAAACTATTAACATTATAGAGACATTGAAAGTAGCTACTCACATTGGCAGCTCCCAAGTAAAATGCTTCTATAGGGGAAGAAAAGAACAAGATGTAAGAGAATATGTATACCAAGATCCTGGTTTACTTCTTAAAAAAAAAAAATGTGGAAGACTACACAGCAGAATACTCATAGTAGATGAGCCTGGAAAAGGAAGAATACATGGAGGCAGGAGAAAATTTTCACTTTTTTTTCCTAGCATACTTATTTTAATTTTTTTAAAAATGTAACTTATTATTTTCATGTACATTGACATTATGTATCTATATCTATCTATACAGCAAGCTTTGAAAAAATCGGCATTTCATTTAAATGTCAGAACTGAAAAAGCTGCTAAATGTTACTAAATCAAATCACAATTAAATATTATAAATTACCAGTTATATGGACAAAGATTAATATGATTGGTAATGCCCAGTGCCGAAGAATATAAACCTCTGTAGAGGTCAGCCTGCCAATGTGTATCACATTTTTTAAAGGGCATACCATTTTATTCAACAGTTTAACTTATGGAATTTAATCCTATGAAATCATATGGTGTACTGTCCATATAATAATTCACTGCAGCCTTTTTTTTTCTAATTTGGAGAAAAATCTACATTTTCTTCAGTAGGGGATTAGGTAGAAATTATGTATATTCTATACAACTGAATAATACTTTGTGGTAATTAAAAATAATATGGTAATTCTCTATGCATTAAAGTAGAAGCATGCCCATGATAATTTTGGTGTGAAAAAGTCTGATCATAAAATGAAATTCAAGGTATAATAGCATTTGTCATTATGTTTGTGTTTTAAATGCAAAAATTTGCGTGAGTGTCTAGACTGTTTGTAGCCATGGTCTCTAGCATGTGAAAACTATGAGGGCTCGGGAATGGACAATAGCATTCTGTTATTTTAGGGCTTTTTTGAAGTGACATTTGTATTATTTTAGAATTTCAAAAAAATAAGTTCATTTTGGAGTAAAGAAAAATGGAGTAATATGTTTCCTTCTTGGAACCAGGACAATAGAGACAGTGCAGTAGGTCCCCCTGACCTCCAGCTTCATGGCTTTCTGAGCAGCGTGATGAATCTCTTGGATTTTGCTTCCTCCCACCAGGGAGGTGACTTGAACTGTTATCCACGTCTTCGTACTGTGTGTGTTTCCCGCGCGTTAGTCACTGAATGTCTGTCTTGGTTATCAGAGAGGCAGGGGGTTTTGCAGGGCTTGTGTTCAGATCACCGTATTTTACTTCATAATGACTCCACAGCTCCAGAGTCATTAGTAATGCTGATAATTCAGGCATGCCAAACAGAAGCTAGAAAGTGCTTTCTTTAGGAAAGAAAGAAAAATCCTATGCTGAGGTCGCTAAGATCTATGGCAAAAACGAATCTTCTATCAATGAAAATGTGAAGAAGGAAAATAAATTTGTGCACATGTTGATCTGACAGTCAGTAGGAGCCCAATGCTACTTCACGATGACCATGCCACTCGCTTCGCCTCATCTCATCACTTGGGCATTTCATCCTCTCAGATCATAACAGGAAGGCTGAGCATAGTACAATAAAATACTTAGACCATGTTCACATAACTCGTATTACAGTATATTAGCTATTATTGTTAATCTCTTACCATGCCTAATTTATAAATTAAACTATTATGTATGTACAGGAAAAAAACAATATATATAGGGTTTGGTACTATTCCTGATTTCAAGCATCCACTGGGGGTCTTGGAATGTGTCCCATTAAGGGATGGGGGGGCTGTAATCATCTGAGCAAATGTCTGTTGTCCAACTGAAGAGTAGGTGGCAATGTGACAGGTGGAATGAGATAAACAGAGATGGAGGACCCAAGAGATCCCTAGGGCAAGGGAAAGCCAGCCTCAAACATCGGCATAAGCTCAGGATTTAGTGAGGCAAGGATTAAGCACACAGTTGTCTGAGTGTGAAAGTAAATCCAAACCCGGGAACCCGGTCAACCAGCGAAATGGCAGGTGGGTCGTAACGCCGTCAAATGAGAGTAAAAACTGGTTTCTGGATAAGTGGGGTTTCTCTCCATTTAGGGCAAGAGAGATTGGAGGAAGGGAGAAATGTCCACATAAAAGATGACTGGTGAAGAACAGGGCATCTAGTTGTCAGCCACAGAGAAACCGACAACCTCTACTGCAGCCAAAGCAAGGGCGTGATTATTCTGGAACAGGAAATCTAGAATCTGAAGAAGCAAGAGAGAGAACAAGAACAAATTCACTTGAAAGAAAATTAAGTTTACAAGAGCAAAATTGGACTAGCATCAATCTGATTCTGTAATTTCTTCTTTAAATTTACTTTTCAACACCTCTAACTAAATGTATCTGTGGTTGATTTCCACTTCTGGAAAAGTGGCAGCTTGGAAGTATTAAAAACCCCCACATTAGAGGATAGCTAGAAATCGTGACTAAAACACAGAAAATAAATATTTTTAAATGTCTTTCAAAGCGTACAAAAACTAAAGGAAATCTCTTGGTCCGGAAAAGCACGTATAGGAAGAAAGCAAATTGCGAGTCAGCATTAAAGCGACTTTCGGGATGTGGGGGTTTGTCATGGCCAGGAATTCAAAGTCTTGGTTTTCCAGGGCATGAATAGGATGTAAGGTTTAGGACTCACACGTGGTAGAAAGTTAGAACCACAACTTTGTTCAAACATCAGGATCCTCAGAGGACTATACTTCAGAGTGAGCTTGGAGAAAAAATCTGTTTACTGGCAAGGAAGCCAATAGAACACAGTCTCCTGGCCTTAGCTCTGGGTAGGGGGAGAAAAAAAAAGAAGAGGAAAAGGAGAAGGAGAAGATAAAGAATCCTGCTCCTTTCTGCCTTCACCTCTCCCCACAGACCTCCCTGAGAATTTGTAATCCCTTCACATAGGTTTGGGATTTAAATGGCATCCCCTGCATGAACTGGTAAACCTCAAACTGGAAAATGAAAGTAGATTGTTAGCTTCCCATAACCAAGAATGAGACAATCTCCAAAAGGAACGTCCCTTTGACTCAGACCTCCCAGGATGTCTGCAGATTTAGGTCTGTCAAATATGAGTTCAGAAACATAATGAGAAAACATGAGGAAGTCAATTCACCATGCTCATGAGTCAGCAAAACAAAGCAAAACCAAAGAAAAAGCAAAATTAGACATCTGCAAACTACATACAGATCCTGGAATCTTACCTACAGAGCTTAAGATAATATATGTTTAAAATGTTGACGAGAGTGAAAATTAAATTACAAAGTTATAGAAGACTATAAAATAAAAAGGTTATGAAAAAAAAAAAACAGTAGAACTTCTAGTTACTAAAAAAAGGACAGTTGACATTAGACACAGTGGACAGGTTAAGCAGACTCTCAGACACTACTAGAGAGAGAATTGTGAACTGGAAGGTACGTGTGATGAAACTGCACAAAGTGAACGAAGAGACAGAATATGAAAAACACTACAAGATATGGAGAACAGAATGGAAATGACAAACAACTAATTGGAGTCCCAGAAGGAGAGAATAGGGAGAATATGAGAAAGACAATGTTCAAATAACAGATTTCTAGGTTTAATGAAAACCACAAATTCTCAGATTCATGAAGCGCAGGAACATCCCAAACAAAATAAATGAAATTAAATCTATACCTAGACAAATTCCAGTGAAATTGCAAAACAACGAAGGCAAAAAAAAAAAAAAAAA
>CM053511.1:52038558-52087098 GCA_028627145.1 Eidolon dupreanum
ATAATGACTTCAACACTTTTGAATATGTCGTTCACATTTATTGTTTCCATTTTCTCATCACCTGTTGACTTTTGACTGGTGGTCAATCCTATTCTAAAATCTTTTTATTTATCTTAACTTTTTTTCTGTTATGAATAATACTTTGACAAACAGTATTTTTGCTCAACCTCTGTGCACATTCTAAATGTTTCTTTCACTGAAGGGAAATTCTTAGAGTGGCTGGAATGACGTGTGCATCAAGCAGACATAGGACATACAGGCAAGCTAATAAGAAGTGGCATACCTCAGTTTCATTTTGCATATTTCACAGGGCTTCCTTAGGAATCGAGTAATTGATGTAGGAAGCAATGTCCAACTGTTAGAACTACCTGAATCAATTTGGTGCCTAGCCACGTGGGAAGAAGTCTGATTCGGTCACTTTCTTGGCCCAAAAGAGGCTGAGCTGAAGACCCATGTGCGAGAGATTTATTAAGGTGCCCTCCTGGCAGTCACACCTGTGAGGGAGTGAGGCCAACAGGATCAGGCGGAAAGAGAAGGTGAACTTCATGAAGCTTCAGGGGCCTCAGCGTATGCTATAGGTCTGGAGTCGTTGCAGGCGTTTAGAGCTGTCCTGAGCCCTGATGAGGTGCCTGAGCCTCTGTGACCCGGCATCGACCCGTCTGGGAACGAGACAGCCTGGGGCAGTAGCTCCTTTTGGAGGAGAGCAGCAGCATCTCTAGGCAGATGGGAGAATGAGTTGTTCAGTCCTCAGAGTGAGACCTGGGTGGTGCCTCAGTCTCCATCATGACAACCTGCTTTCAGCCACTGCACCGTCGAAGGCTGATGGTCAGGGTCCAGGCATGATTTTAGTATGGGGCATGTTTTCCATTCAACATTTCTAAATCATAATTGCTTATTATGTTCCTTTCTGCCAGTGATCGCCTTTCCTCTCATTGACCATCTTCTTGCTTCTTGCTCTGTATTGTTGACAATTTCAGCATCCTAAGAGCCTGTTTCTAAATTCAGTTATTTAAACAATGCTAGCTTCCAAGCACGATTACTGTACTAGTGTTCTATTCTTAAGCATCACCTTTACTTCTAAATAAAATCTCCTGGACACCTCCAAAAAAAAAAAAAAAAAAGCCATGAGATTTATTGTACCTTTTGGTCTTTTGGTGGTAATTGTTATTTTATTATGTTTTCTTCCTAAGACTCTTAGCACTGGAATCATGTTGCTGTTTTTTTTTTTTTTTTAACCCATTGAAATCGATGTTTGTCCACAGCTTTGAGTTTCTGAAATTACACTGATAAAAACTGGACATTATTTGAAAGCCTAACCCTTTCAAACATGCTTGGTGTTTAAAAGCAACAAAACAACATTTGTGAATACAGTGCCATTTTCTGAATGGTCCTAAAAAAAGAGAGAACACACAACTCAGTAATACCTCAAATGGAAAACAAAAGAATATCAAAGACTAGCTAAACATAAATATCAATTTGCATTAGTATTCTGTTACATTTAAATAATTACTTCATAAATCTCTTCAAACACTTATTAAAGTGATTTCTAAATGAGGAAGTCGTTAGTATATAATACAGTGTTTGAAATATCAGCATTCTTTATGAAGTCGTGTCATATTATGGCACACTAATTTGTATAAGAGGAGACAAATATCATATTACATTCATGACTTTGAACCTTACACATAAATATTAATGAAGAGTCTCTTTGTTTCCTTCCATTCAGAGAAAACCAATATTGACTTTAATGCTACTTACTTAGAAAACAGGATACCATGGTGTCACCCTCATCAGCCAAAGTGTTTATTAAGCACACATAGAATGCTTTTCTTTTGGGATGATCTGAAACAGCTCAGATTCTTTCCACGGTGATGTATGATGCAGGGAAAAAATGCAAAAATGGAACCTACTGTGCCCATCAAAGAGACAGTGTTTAGGCACGTGACTCCACGTAATGGGACCATACACATTCATTTCAGAGCCTGGATCAGACCCCTCATCATCACGGTTGTATTAACAGCCAGTGGTAGTGAGAGCTACATATCCTAAATAAGTCTTCGAATAGAATTAACTAGGGAATTACTGTTTCCTAAAATAAAATAGCTAGAAATGATTGACCAGCATCTGATGAAGTCATCCTAACTCTGTGCCCACCGATTGAGGCTTTTTTATTATTATCGAGATATAATTGACATAGAACATCATATTTGTTTCAGGTGTACAACATGATAATTCAATATATGTATATATTGCAAAATTATTACCACAATAAATCTCTACAACTTTTTTTCATGGCATGAGAACTTTTAAGATCTACTCTCTTAGCAGCTTTCAAACATACAGTGCAGGACTCATTAGTCTTCCCTCTGTGCATTACATCCCAGAACTCATTTATCTCATCACTGGAGGGTTGTCCCTTTTGACCCCCTTCACCCCTTCGGCCTATCCCTCCCCCCCCCCCCGCCTCTGGTCTCCATACCTCTTATCCCTGGACCACGTGGACTTCTCATTATCTTCTAAATCCCTCCAGGTATCATGACCCTTCTCGCTTAACACAGATTTCAGTCTATCGTTACCTTCACTTTGTTTTAAATACTCTCCATTTCTCTGCCCTTCACCTGCATTACTTTCAACAGAGAAACCTCCACCCTAGAATGAGTCCCACCAGCCAACTTTCCCCAGTGTTGAAGACTTGTTGGAGAAAAATTACAAGGCCAGCTCCCTAGCCGCTCCCCCAAAACCATAATATTCTCCAGCCCCTCTCCCCTCTTTTCTTAAACAACTCACCCATTCCTCACTCTCCCTTTCAGGAAGCGACCAGTCCTTACTTTATTGAGAAATAGCAACCACGAAATGTGAATTCCCTCGTCTTCTCACCTCTAGGCTGAGAACCTAATTGCATCTCCAGACATGTTTCTCCGTCTCCTTTTCTGTTACAGTGGAGGCGACGTCCATCTTTATTGCACCAAATGCCAGTCTCTTCTTCATGCTCTGAGCCTTCTCTTCCCACCCAAGGATTTCTTTTCCCAAAAGCAACTCCCTGATTATCAATCTTTCACGTTCTTCTGGATCATTCCCGTTGTCGCCCTAAAGCTTACGCCATTCCATACCTGAGCGTGTCCATTAATAAAACAAAAAGAAACGTACCCTTTATCCATGTACCCTTGTAAATACCATTTTATTTTTCAGCTCTCTCTATAGGCAAAACTTCCCCCAAAGTGTTCCTAAATGTGTCATCTTGATTCATGACACCATTTTCTCACCTCCTATTGACTTTCTGACCCAATCCAATTCAGTTTCCTTACCTACTGCATCATCAAACTGTTTTTTCCCCAAAATATTAGTCTCCCTTTTGTTGCCAAATTAAAAGAGAACGCTCTAAAGCTTGCTAAGTCTCCTATGAAAAGTTACATGTTAACTAGTCCCTTTTTCTTGAAAGACTCCCCACTCTTTGTTTCTACTTTCTTATTCCTCTGTGTCTTCCCCTGGTCCCTATTTCCGTATTGACTCATAAATGAGAGCATCCCTATGGACATGGACCTGGGTCCTTCACTTTTTTTCTATCCTTTCTTCATGTCATTCTACCATTTTAAATGCTATTATCTGTTGACAGTTTACAAATTTCTATTTCCACCCAAGATCTTTCTTCCGAGCTCTGGGTTAATATATTCAATGCACAATTTAACATTTCCAATGATAGATATATCCGCCATAGCCTGCTTGGGTGAAACACTTGATTCAGGACACTCTCCCACAGTCAGCCCATGTACACATCTCCCCTCGTTGTCGCAAATGGTGAGCGTTGTCATCTCTCCAGTCGTCGAAGTCAGAAACCCAGCAGTCACGCTCTCTCATAATTCACATCTTCAGCAAACCAAAATATCTTCAACTCGGCCTTCTGAGTATGGCCCCGAGTGTAGACTCTGCTTTCTGTCTGGTCCGCCTCCGCCACAGGGGAGTCAGCATCACGGCTCTCTCCTCACCAAAGCTCTCGTTCTGCTGTACAAATGGGATCATGATAGCAGCCAGCATGAAGCCCTTCCACAGTTTCCTATTGTATTTATAATAAAATCCTGAACTTTTCATGGTTTTCCATAAATCTATGCTCCCACTTTTAGGGGATTGGAGTCTCCCCGCTCCCCGCCGATACCCTGCGTGCTCCACCTCCGTCTTTATTTCCACTGTTCTCTCCAGGCTCACTCTACTCCAACCACACTGACTGTCATGCATTCCCTTAATCCTTAGAGCCTTTTCAGACTGTGCTGAGAATATTCCCACCTCTCAGCCTGCTCTTTGCATAGCTCGATCCATCTTATATGTCGTATCTCGTTAAGTGTCATCTCCCTGTATATCCTATCTAAAATATAGTCCATTTGTTTATTATTTATATCAAAAACTTGTTTCATTAAAAACTCATCACATTTGTAATTTATTTTCATTTTATTAGGTTTTTGTTTTGTTTTGTTTCTGTTTTTTATCATTTCTCCACTAAACTGTGAGTACTGGATGGAGCAATGATGTCAATATTTTTCAACCCTGACCCCATCATTTCTTACCTTATACATACTAAGCACTTAATATTGATTAAATCTGTGACTATTATATCACTATTATAATTGTATGTATTATGATAGAATATATGCCGGACGTTTTCGTCTGTTCCAGCTGTTATAACGAAATACCATAGGCAGGGCAGCTTACAAGCAACAGAAATTTATTTCTCGCGGTTCTGGAGGCTGAGAGTTAAGGTCGAGGCACTGGCAGATCGGTCTCTGGGGAGAGCTCGCTTCCTGGTTCACACACGGCAGCATGAGCACCGTGACTCACGTGGCAGAAAGGGGACAGGCAGCAGCCTGGGGGTCTTTCTTATGAGAGCTCGTTCCATTCGTGGGGGCTCGGCCTCATGACCTAATCACCTCCCAAAAGTCCCGCACCAAATACCATCAGATTGAGGATTAGGTTTCAGCACATGAATTTGGGGGAGACAAACTTTCAGTCTATAGCACTGTATATACTACATACAATGTGTTACTAGGGTTCCCTATAGGGTAAATGTCTCCACAGTTGGTTTATGATATGATGTTAGGGGGTGCATGTATGACCATTAGTTTTTCTTGTTTTAATAAATATAAAGTTTTACATAATAAATTGTTTTATGTAATTATAGGACAAATTACATAAATTTATATAATGAATAAAATAAATATCTAGTATGATATGCTTCAGAAAATATATCGATTGCTTCTGAAACCCATGATTTTCTAGATAATCATCATGAGATATTCTTGTTCCTCAATTTGAGGGAAACTGCTAGATAAGTTATAATGTAGGTGCAAAGTAGTTGAGACACAGAATTTGATAGTAGCTTATTCTTTTGAAGTATGTGAACACTGGTCTAAGACAAACTGAAAACTTGAGGCTGCAGTACATCTACTAGCCAGGGAGAAAGTGAGGAAGGACAGGTCTAGTGTGTAGGTGACTAACTTGCTTTGGCAGATTATATTATTGGGCACAAGCATCTACTGCCCACCCCCCCATTCAGATCAGGCTTGGCCACGTGACTTGTTTAGAGGAATGAGAGGTGAGTTTAAGTGAAGGGCTTAAAAGAAGCTAACACAGAACATCACCATGTTCCCTGCGGTGTTCCAGAGGGTCCTCTATCAGCCTGAGTCCCACAGTGAGGTGAACAGGGGAATGCCATCGCTTGCGAAGCATCTGAAATGTTGATCTACTTGTCAGTTAACAAATTAGCCTGCCACACTGTCATGGATGCTGGCGAAAAAAAACACAAGACTGTTGCATCAGAGACAAAGGAATGTATTACTCACAGTAACAACAAAGCAAGACCATCATCATCTGTTCTAGTTTCCTGAGGCTCAGTTCTCACAGGGTGACATAAAGAATTCCAAGGGTGCCTGTTGAGAAGGAGTATTTGACGAGAGAAGAACCACCAGCTTAGGGAACCCAAATCTTTTTAATGGCCCGACATTTGCTCTAGAGAAAATCATTATCTTTACTGTACTGGACAGTAAAGAAACATACCATTTTCTCTGGAGAGATACATATATTTGTCTTTCGAGGTCGTTAGCCATACGTTCTTGAAAAGATGATTCAGAGCAAAAGCAGTTAGTGCCCATTGCAGGACAACCAAAAATGCAGGAGACCTGCAGAGAATTGTCACCCAACACAAACAACAATTGTTAGTGTGAGTGAGAATTAAATTCTCATCGTTGTTAGGCCTGAAATCTGGGGGTCATTTGTAACCATAGCATAGTCTAGACTATACCAAATAGTATTTCTAGTCATGTTGATTTTATATGAATTGATACATAAAATTTAGGAATTTCATAAACCTCCAGAAATTACAGGAAACATTCTGTATATCATTATATACAAATTCTTTTTTTTTTCATGAGGTACAAAATTCATAACATCAGATTTCAATGAGTTATGACCTCCTGCAAAATTCTAAAATATGCCAAAAAATGTATTTGACAATCCCCATGTATAGACATTTTCACTTTTCATTTATATCTAATTAGAAAAGAGGTGCATTTTTAAAAAATATTCAAAAGGAAATATACATATGTGTGCCATGAAGATGGAAAGTTCACTTGGAAACTGGTAATTTTCCTATTAATAAACTTATTTTCTGATTAATTCATACTGATATTTTATTATACCCAAGAGTCCATAAAAAGTTTAAGAGTTATGTTTGGAATATGAATGTTTCTTCAGCCGAGCACATAATGTTCATTCGTGTTGTATTTTTCCCTTTCTAAAGTATTTGAGATCACACACACTGCTTATAAAATAAAATGACTGAAATAGGAAAATATAAGCCAAGCATTTTTATATGCATACAAGACAACCAAATCTCTCTTAAATTTCTTTGAATTATAGTCAGATTTCTCAGTGAAATGGTGCTAAGTAGAAGAATTTTTCTTTAAATCTGAAAGTATTTTAATCAAATGAAAAATGCAAATAATAACACTCATAAGTAAATATATAGAGATGACGTACATTTTTACGACTGATCTTTGATTTAGAAGATAGATGAGTGAATCAATATGTGTGTGTAAGAGAGAGAGAGAGAGAGAGAGAGAACATAATGAATTCAAGTCAAGAGCAGGAAGCGGACATTTGTGTATGAGTGTATTAGCCTCAGGAGTTGGTGGCAGCCAAGTCATCCAAATCAGAGATGGAGTTTAGAAGACCCAGACTTAGGAGAGGAACAGAGAGAAGAGTGACTCTCCAGTGAGAGGGACACGTTGAGTTAAAGTCCATTAGGGAATGTGCAGGTTGCATTTCCACTGACACAGGCTTTCAGTGAGGACAAGGGGCCTGAGGGCACACTGCCATCGGGGATAGAGACCAAGCCCGGGCTCTCAGGTGGACAGTTAGGGGCTGGGCAGGCAGTGCCTCTGTGGGGACAGGAAGCCATTTCTGAAGCAGCCTTGGGCTCTCCAGCTCTTAACCCTCCTTGTGAGGGGTTTTGGCCCTGGTGTTGAAGCACCGAAAATAGGCAAAATAGTGTAGATCAGGAATTTGGAAAAAATTAGTATCTTTATTTTTATGAACTACTAACTAAAACTGAGCCCTTTATTCAAAATAAATGTAGGCAACAAACTACAAAAGTATTAACATCAGCAATAGTGTCTTTATCACCAATAGAAAGCAGATATTTTCATATCACAATATAGTAGTTGCATCTATCTTGAAGTATTTTTTATAGTCACACTACTTTTTTTTATAAATGGCTTTTTTGTAACTTTGCAATGTTTTATTTTATGAATTTAAAGATTATCAAAGGGGTGGGTGACAGAAAAATTAAGAACTAGTGATGCAAGTGTGTAAAGTTTCAGATTATTCAAAATTCAGAATATCTACAATTTTAGGAATTGGATTATTTTTTCCTTCTGAATTCTTAAGAGAAATATTCTGAATTTGCATTAAAAGTTTGACATTGACAAGTGCATTCTGGTAAAGGCTGAAAACTCAGAATTTATTTTTCTCAGGGGAACATGCTTTTCTTGCACGCACACAAAGGTATTAGTGATGAATATTTTCAAAGTCATTGACCATCTGAATAGCGTTCATGATTATATCACTACTCTGTGTGGAAGGGATCCTGGATTAGGAATTCAATATTCAGCAGTCCCAATTCTGCCTCTAATGAACTCATTCCCTGAGCCTCAGACTCTTCCCCTGACTGGACTGGGCTGGGTGATCTCCTAAGAGCTTTCCAATTTCATGATTTAGTAATTTTAATATTTTCTAAAAAAAGTGATTTCTGGTTTAAATTTAATAGCACAATAGATTTAACTTTTTTTTTTTAAACTTTCAACCTGACATAAAGTAACCACTTTGATTCAGATAGGAAATTTGAATTAATACAAATTTATATAACTGCAAAGACCGATCTTTTTTAGTGATCTATTCAACCTACCCGTTGCTTTACGGTCACATCATGTTAATTCACAGAGACCAGCAGCTTTTTAAGAAGACAGACAATCCCTTTAAGACAGTCATCTTCCAGCCCGATGCCTCATGGGCTAAGCGTTACGCCTCACGCACGTCAAACAGACATTTCCTAGAGTTGCAAGATCAATTTGACATTCTAATTAAATAATCCCTAAAAAAAAAAAAAAAGCTAAGCTCCATAGGCAGAAACTGATTCGAGAGCAGCACTAAACTTTACCTGTTACCTGAGCTTTAAGAAATACATGTTGATGGAAAACGGTAACTCAGGAAGTCACTCCGGTCTCTGTCGTGCCTAAGTCTCCGTGTCGTTAAATTAAAAATCACTCCTCAGAAATGCCGTGACACAGAGCGCTGGCACACTGACCTACACGGGCATTACTGAAGGAGGATGGAAAAGAATTTTAAGAAAGCATTTGAAACAGTTTCCTTCTAAAATTGACAAGAACCAACGTTATCGAAATGAAAGGCCTTAAAACCCATCACCAAAGCAAGACGGAGTGAAATGCGTTAATGTATCTAAAATTGTAAAAATGTTTTTAAGAGTGCTTTTCTTATTACATCTAAATGCAATTTTCAAGACACAGGCCTGGTAACATGACTCTATGTGCTGTACTGTGTATACAATAAAGCAGCAAAATTAATCCCTTCCCCTGACGACCTCTGGAAATGAAAACCCATTATAGTAATAATATTTGTACTTAGGTCTTGATGTTTTAGTGCTGAATTTGAATGCCATGAAATGATTATATGTAGCGCTTGATGGGGCCATATGTGCAGATAATTACATAAATAATCCTCTTTACATAGGTACAAGGCGACTTTTTAGATGGGTAGAAACAAGTCGCAACCTAATAAAACTCATAATAATTTTCTTTACTGCTGAGGCATGAATCTCACCATCCCAAAAGTTGGTTAGAGATATCTTACTTTCCACAGGAATTTCAAACACAAAATTTGGCTGGGAGCCCTGGAACTTTGAGTCCTCAGCTACTGCACTCTGTCAGCACCAATTCTCAAGATGTAAGCAACCACTTGACTCATGAACGTCCTTTTTTAGGGTCAAGGGCCTTACGGTGTTGCTTTGCTCTTAAGAAGAACACAACCTGCAGCATTATGAAGACGGCCTTCCTAAAATTCATGTTTAAAACCAGGGTGTGAGTCCCCATATCACAGACTTCCCCTGGGAACCGACTCGTGAGTCTGCCCTATTGACCCACTGAAGCCACTTCCCATTTATGCCTTAGCCATGGTCACTTTTTTTTTTTTAATCTGTGAAATGAAAGTTCCTTAGATTCTTTGTACAATTCGTAAAAAAAAAAATAAAAAAACTCTGTCCTGTTGCCCTCACTTTCTTAAATGTTCCCACTTTTTATCATATTGCAAATTAGCTTTCACACCTTCTGCTGACCACAATATCTACTTTAGAAGTAGCCAATCATTTCCTAGCACAGGACATTGTCTTTCCTGACCTCAATCCACTCGGCAGCTTTTTAGTATTTTCTATATAAACCTCCGACTTTCTTAAAATTCTCTCCCTCTCTATTTTTCATAGGCATTGAATAGTCATTTGTCGAATGAATGAATGAATGAATGAATGATTCTAATCTCCTGATTTACCTTCTCTGTTTCTCAGTGCTGCGTCTGCTGCATCCCCATGGTTTTAACTCTGTCTTTATGGATGATGGTTAGTTTTATCTTTTTCTTTCCTGTCTAGCTCTCTTTACCAAATTCCACCCCTTTAAGTCCAAATGCCTGTTAAAAATTCTCTATATGATTTCATCAGCAATAGGTTTAAGTTCAATATGTCTCCTGACCTTCACAATCCCAAGGAAATTCAACATTTTGTATTTTCATGAAAGAACTATCTTCTTAGTCATTCGGGCTTAACATCTCGGTTTTATCCTGAGCTCTCACTTTCCATTCAGACTTTTAGTCTTAAAGACTGGAGCTCTTACGTTAATTGTGCCAGTCTCTTTTCCAGAAATTAGAACTTTGATTCTGACTCTAGGGCCATGAGTTAGAGCTGGCGCCATTTCTAAGAAAAATGTGCTGTTAGCACGGATTCCGTCACTAACAGTTTGTGTCGCCGCCCCCTCACCATTTCTATTCACATACGTGAATAATAGTATGTGTCTTTCGATCTGTATGCACCATGACCAGAAATTGCCATAAAATTCCAATACCACTGCACTTGCCCGCCAAATGGATCTCAGCGTTCAGCACTAGGACTGAGTCAGCTTCCCCTGCGACAGTGAATCCAGATCTTTTGTCTCCCTTGCTTGCCCATCTGCCATAATTGATGTGTCCACAGATATCTTTCTTCTGCTAAAATATCCTAGGATATGTTTCATTATTATAACAAAGATAAACAGCCTTCATGAACCCGTGGGACTAAAAACTCATTAAGGACAAAAAGTATGATTTGGTCTTCATTGTGTCATTTAGTATAATTTGTACATTATCTTATGCATAGAAGATACTCAAATATTTATCAAATGAGTCTTACACCCCTTTCACTATCTCTCTTACCCTCACCCCACCACCACTAGGTTGGTACTGTCTCTTTTTGGCTCTTGACTTAGAGAGGAATTTGGTATAGCTCCGCTGGTCAAGATTGGCCCATGACTGAAAAATATGTCCTGACATAACTTTGGGGTTAAGAAATGAAAATCCGAGCTTTTGAAGATCACAGAGGAAATTTAGAATTAATGATGAACTTAACATTTTGATAAATTTTGAGAATAAATTTGCCTTTCATAGGACAGTGTAAAGTCGCTCAATATTACACTTTAAATTATGCATATGTAAAATTGTTTTGTGTCTTTACAGTTAAATTCTCTCTCTATTTCTCTTGAAAAACAAGGAAAATCACAAAATTTTAGAGGCAGAATGACATTTTTCAATAAGGTAGTTCAAATCTTTTATTTTGCCAAAGGGGGAAAAAAAAAAACTAACACAGAGAAATAGAGTGACTTCAAGGTCAAAGAGAGACAGAATCTGAAAAGCATAAGGAGAAACTAGTGGGATTCATAGGTCAAAAATGAGAAAGCACTCAGAGAAAAGTTCTTGAAATAGAGAGTGCTAATTGCCTGCTGGTTTTCATTCTCTCCTTCCTTGTAGCTGCATGTGCTCACCCATCTAAAGACTAGAATTTGAAGGGTTCCTCGTGATCGCTGTGGCCATGTGATCAAATGCTTGTGCTTCCCTTTTTCTCTTCACGCCTTCCTACCAATTGGAATATAGAACTGGTTTAAACAGAAACATGAGAGCAACAAGACAGAAGGAAATAGGCAGCTGTGTCCGGAGCAGCCTGCTGGCACTGGGTCGCCTCCTTTTTTCCACACGGGTCCGTGGCGAGTGATCTCGTGAATGTTTGAACCACTGTATTTTGGATCTCTTTGTTAATGTGGCTGAGCACACACCCTAATACAGTTTTCAGGAAGCTGTATAGACAGATAGAACCTAAAATTGTAGTGGTCCATGGGACCTTAAAGAATTTCTAGTTCATCCACTCGCCTGCTGGTTGATAGGTGGGTGGCTGGGCAGGGGTTTCTGGAGTGCTTGCCGTTCGAGTGGAACATCTCATCAACTCCTCGTCTCAAAGTCGAGTTGTCATTTTCTGCCAATAAGAGCAGCGAACTAAAATGTCAGTTAGAGAAAGTTACGCTTTCACACTGTCTGCCGTGTGAAGCGTGTATAACTTTTCTTCCAAAATTGACTCACTAATTCTCAGAACTATTCATTTATTCAAACATTGGTTCACAAATGGTTAATGAATAATTACTACATAGCAGGAGCTGTGCTTAGTGAATGAGTTACACAAAGCTCCTGTCTTCATGTTTGATTAAAAAAAAAACATGCAGTCATTAAAAATAATTAAAATAGCAAGTCCAGGCCCATTATTAATGAGAAGCACAGGGTGGTATTGGAGTGTGAAACAGGAGGGCCTAATGTGTTAGGCATCGAGAATGCTAAACATTTTGTTTTGAATTTATTTTAGTACAGAATCTGTCGTGGCAGTAAAGTTCTCTTAGGTTTCCCTTTATCTTGGAAAATCAATTAAAATTTTTGAGGGTATGGAGAGGAATGCAAAGACAAGACATCATCTTCCGTGGTACGGTGAAGAGAATCATAGCTCTTGAGAAAAACACCAAGAGGGTTCCATGCACCCCTTTGCAGGGCAGGGCGGGGAGGGGTGGAGAATCGTCGATGCCAAAACCAGAAGTGGAAGAAGAGGTCACACAGAAGATGATTCAGGCTGTCTACCCAGAGGATGCTGCCTGGTTTCCAACTGCCCTTCTAGGATAAATAAGCACAATTATGTAATTCTTCGGATGTGCGATTGCTATAACTTTGAGTTTTACAGTTATTGGAAAAACTAAGTATCCTATGTATGGGAATGAATCTTATGTAGGATGTGGCCATTATAATAGGGTAAACTAATTTTATAGATTAAAACTTGATTTCAATAATTTAAGTTAATTTAATAATGAGTTTTCCATTCCTAGACATGAAAATTCAGTAAAGACACCGAGTTAAAATGTGACTAACGGCATACATTGTCTAAATGTTGGTTTGTACTTTTGACCTCTACTTATTATTTCTAAATCAACAACAATAATAATTAATGGCACCAGTGTAGGAGAAGGGAGAGAAAAGAGAAGCCAGTCATCCTTCATGCTCACTCCTTTAAATTCATTACTTTATTTGTACCATAGGATGGCCTGTCAAAATAAATGGGGCAAAAAAAAAAAAACAGACAGACAGTCAAGCAGAACCCAACATAAACCTGGATAGTATCCACTGAGAGGAAAATGTTTCCTAATTCGTAAATACTCTAATGAAATATGTTAATTCTTATTACGAGGATTTAGGAGTCAAAGCCCATCTGTGTGAAACAAATATTACCAATAAAGATGTTTTCCCGCCTGGATTATCAAAGGATCAAAGAGCGATTTCGACCACATTTCAGAAACACACCATATGTCGAAAAGTCTCTCCCTTCTCACAAGCAGAGGCACGTCTTGTCGATACAGCCTCACACAGAGCTGAGAGGACACTTGGGGGCAGCGCTTGTCTCCTGAGGTTTTATTGTCTTTGCACCGATCTTCTGTGGGTTGGTCCATCGTCCAGCTCAGTGGAGTTTCAGAGGGGCTGTGGAATCTCTCTAGAACGGCATCGTTATTCCATCGTTTCTGACTTTAAAAGGATGCTAATGGGATTGATATATCCACCTCTTATGTCAGCCTCTCCTCTCCTTTATTTTCCTTTGAAACTTTTCTGGGAGCCGAGGAAATCTACAACCACTTCTTCTGGGGCACTTTGGAATGCAACTGAAAATCTACTGTGAAGTAGGTCATTGCCCATGCCAAGATTGTTATTCATTATGCAAAAATGTCTGCTTGCTATGGTGCACATTTTGTGCAGAAAATGCTATAGTAGGTGGACCTTGTTCTCTGTTGATGAAAAATACATACCTGCTGATAGCTATGAGTCCAAAGGCCCAATTTACTAAAAATTAGCGATCCATCAGATTGATGGGCATAAAGCAATCTGCACTGTTGGCGCCTCGAAATTTCTTGCATCAGTCACCAGATCATGATTTACTAATAGGGTTTCAGGGCTTGCAAAATAGCACAAGTCTAACCACCTATTAATATTTAATCTGGCATTTTAAGTGCACCTAACAAAAGACCCCAGAGCTGCTGACAGAACCCTAAATTGTGAATTTCTTAAAAGGGAATTGAACAGGTCCACAGTGATTTCGTGAAGAAAAAAAAGAAAAGAAAATAAATGGGTTTCAGCGTTTCTTATGTAGACCTCACAAGCCAGGGCTCCCATTTTTCTTAAAAGTATTTATCATGCATTTTAGATGCATTATTAGAGAATCACAAGGCTGTTTCTGGCGGCTGGCTGCAAAATCCACAATTAGATGACAGTAGATGCATTTTGGTTAATAAATTTTATATTAGACAATTTGCTCCTAAAATAATTCATTGGCACTTCTAAAATGTTACTAAATGAGAGAAGATCTAGCCTATAAATCACTTGAATCACCTTATTACATGCTTTTAAGCCACTGTGTGTGTTCTGGAGTACCACGTTGAAGGAGGAACTCAGCAGGCAAGTTGGTTTGCTTTGAAACCCTATTTTTGGGGCTCAGGATGATGGCTTTTAGTGCCAAATTCCAGCACTATCCAGACCCACTCCAAATGGGAAGTGGGGATGCCATTAGCTGCTGATGCCATTAAGTACATATAATTATTATATCTAGTGTATATGATGAATATACAAAGTAGGTATTGAATTGCTTCCGCTCGTGATGAAAATATACCATAATTTATGAAAGATGTTCCTGTAATAACAGGATGTTTATTAGTGTACGAATGAGGGTTATAAATGATGTTTCTTATCTATGGAACAAAACACAAAAGACAACTTATTAGTAAAAGATAAATTGCCTAGCAAGATCTCAATGAGATGCTAGGTTTGTCACACACACACACAAAAAGCTTTTTATTTGCACAGACCAGTGCCTTTATAATCCATTTAAAATAATATACTTGCCACTAGGTGGCTATTTCTGATCAGATCATTTTACCATTTTAATTACATTTTTAATATCCTGGCTGCATAAACAAAGATAAATTACAAACCCTGCACAATCTGGCTGCTAGCTCAGGCATAGTCAGTAATAATATCAGCTTTTGTTTGTGCCTCCTCTAATTAGATTCTGAAATCTAGGCTTTGTCAATCAATAATTTTAATTTTAGAATCGCCTTTTGATCTTGCATTTCATGTTTGTTTGGGAAAATGATCAGTAGGACAAAGCTGATAATTTATGCAGAAACAATCTCTCAGCAAAGCTACGTGCACATTCCCCCCATCAACAGAAGCCTGCAGACTAAGCTTGACACAGCTCTAATTAGCATGCAGATATGTGTCGCCTCATTGGCAATTCAAATTGCTTTTTTATAATGTACCTCAAATTGTGCTACTCAAACATTGTATTTGATTTCCAAAGCCCCCTGGGCATCCCATAATGTCTCCCTTCATCCTGGGTATGAAGCATTTATTGAACGATCTGCTGAGACTGGCTGTCTTTTCGAAAACACCCAAACATCATATTTCTGGGACCAGCTTCTCTAGTCAGTAAGCAGCGTGTTCCTCTGCAGAATTCCTTGTGCCCCGTTTGTAGGTTTAGTGGTGATGTGTTGCCTCCTGAGCGGCTCCTCCCACGTGGCTGACCCACCGAGGGCTGTGCTCCGTCCTGGTCCACTCGTCCTTGCACGGGGGAGGACGTCTGGTCCTCACACATTAACATGCGGCGCGTAGCCACATCTCTGAATGCCAGCCTTCCATTCTTCATTAAACGAAAATGGCTGGATCACAAGGACTGTCTTCACCTCGCTCCCACATGCGTGCGCACACACCTCGCATTTGCTTTCTCGGGCACACGTCTGTGCACACAACCTTCTCGGGCACCTACACACCCACCCAAGACACCCAGAGCACATCACTGTCAGGACCGAGTCGTGTGTGAATATCGTCTGCTGCACACATGACAACTAAGGAGATTCCAGCATACTGGGGCTTTTTTTTCCCTTTTTTTTCTTTTTTTTCTTTTTTTTTTTTTTTCACTATGCAGCAACAAGTGGCAGAATCAATGGTGTACAGTTATTCAGCAGTGTAATTCATTGCACTGGCTTTGGCTCCTAGCCAGATCCGCCATCTGTCTCTAACTCTCCCTCACCCCCTCTCTCTCCCTCTCCCTCTCTTTCGCTTGAATTTGTCCTACGTTTCGTAATATTACGTGCCTGCCATCCTTGTCCTATGCCAGAGGTACAACACCATTCTCACCCCCATTCCGGCGTGGACTTCTCTGAGTTCGGTGGCACTTGGGATATTCCACTTCAGTGCCGTGGGAGGAAAAGGGTACGCAGAAAGCACCAGGATTAATGCAAAAATAATAATAATAATAATAATAATAATAATAACAACAACAACAACAACATATATGTACAATGTTCTGGAATCCAACTGTTCCTGCTTCAAGCCTTTTATCCAAAGCCTTGAGATGGATTTGCCTGATCCACGAACTTTTCCTGCTTCGTTAGAGCATCTTCGCTCTCTTTATGAGATGCTGGCACTCCACGCCAGCGCACTGCTCCATGGTGAATGCCTGCTGTTGGACCCTCACAGAGCTCTGCCACCAAACACCCTCCTGCCCTGGAAATCGGGGGACTACTCCAGGATCTTATGCGTGCTTGCTGTTTGAAGCTGCAGAAAAGTGAATAATCAATTAAGTATTGATTTCTTGTAAGATTTGGTAAATTTCAAAGGCAAGACAAAGAGGATGGCGTAAGGAAACACTGCAGGGACTTGGCGTAAATTAGACAACTAACGGAAACGCAGAATAAAATAACACCTCAACTGAAGATTTCCTTGGAAGAATTAGCACTAGCTATTGGAAGACAATGGTGGATTTAATCAAAACAGCAGGCATGCAAGAATTTTACCCGTGAACCAGAAAAAGGAGCTAATTATAACCACCTTTTTAATGGAGCTAATTTGACTGAATGGATGCAAATGTGCTTTATTTATGGATGAAGAAGCAAGCCTTACTGCAATGATGTTGGGATCGTCGTATCTGCTAAGCTTTGCAGCCCCTGTTACCTCCAGTACATTTTTATTTCCGGAGAAGGTATTTATATGTAAACAACAGCTAACCATGCAAGAGATTCATCGGAACAATATACCATGGTATAGAAGCTACGATCATCATTTTGCAGCCTCTCAGGATCCTCCTAACTTGAGGGTTTTGCAACCTTTGCATGCAATGGGTTATGGTAAACAATAAATGAATGATGCTAAACTGTTGTGATTTTTCAATGTGTAGTTTATTAATCTTAGCTTTCTTAACATGTTGATTCAGAATTATTTGGCAATTAATCCATAATGAAAGGAAGGCAACTGTTGGGTGGGGTTTTTGAAATGCATTTACAGTCTTCTTAAAGATCGGAATGTGTAGGTTCCACCAGCCCACGGGCTCTATAATTATAAAAGAATGGTAAAGATTTTTGACAATTCGAAGAATTGGTTTTATAATGGGAACAATGTGTTATAATCAGTAAAAGGAGAATTGTTATTTTTTTTTTTCCTCTGGGTAGAATGTTCTTGAGTGGTTAACTCCTCTGTTGCTGATGAGAAGTAAATATCTTAACTGGCAAGAAAGGGAGGTTTAATGACAGGGCTTTTGTTCCTATGCATCCTCACATTTCAGGCTAAAGTGCATTTTAAACATTTCCTTCTATTTCTATTATTTTCTTTCTCTGTTTTTCTTCTTTTCATCATTTTTTGCTGTCTTGCAATCTACGTTCCCAGAGCAACCATAGGAACCAAGTTACATTAAGCTTCAACACAAAGACCTTGTAAGAATAATGAATCCTCATTTGCATCGACATTTGTATTCAGATTTGCCAGGCTATAAACTTGGCAGATCAAGCGGAATATTAAGTAGAGGCTTCCATGGTAAATTGTGGCTCTTGAAATTGCTAAGCACCCCTCCTTTTCTCTCTATCCGTGGTGGCAGGTGAAGTCTCATGACTACTTGCTTCTAGGAAGTGCATTGGCCCCTTCATCTTTCAATATCTCATGTCAGTTTCAAGCAGAAGAGGAAAAAGCCAGTAGTAGATATTCTAGCTGAAGGTACAATGTGACGTGTGACTGGAGAATTAAGTCTAAAGGCTGGAGACCATGAGAGAGGCAGGCATCTTTAAGCAATTGAGTGGTGCGGGAAAATTAATTACCATGTGTGGGCTAAGGTTTGATTTTCTGGCATGTTCAAAGTATATTAATCTCAAAGAAGTTCATGCTCATTTCTTAAAGCTTCCAAAGATTATTGGAGGACCAAGGTAGCTCTTTACTCACAAAATAATTCAATTATGTCATTCCGAGTCGTCGCCGGGTCTACCGTTCTTGAAATACTTAAAATGCCCTCTTTTAATTAGTCACTATGAACTGTCTCATTCAATTCTTAGCTTTGCTTGATTCTGAAATGGCAAAATAGGAATAATCATAGTTATGTCTGTATAAGTTCAGAATTATGACCCATAAGGTCATATCTACAGTGCAGTAAAAACGGGGTAAAAAAATGTAGACTTTAATTTTCATGTTTCGTCCAGCGATGCCAAACAAGTGAGTAATTGGAAACATTTGTGCATGACTTAATTTCACATGCATTATTCCATTGTTTCAGACTCTTGTAAACAGAGCCCGAATCTATGATCTAATAACAAACCCTCACTTTTTAACATCTTTTTTTCTCTCAAGAACCCTTCACTTAGTGAGGAGCTATAAATGGTATTAGAAGGTCAGCCTTGCAATGAACTTTCAATGGGCATCTTAACAAGAGCATTCCTTTTTAATTTTTTTTTTAATTTAAATAGTGTAAGTGATGAAATGTAGACTGTGTCTACTATAGACATTCCTTTATGTGTATCAAAAGGAATTGTGAACTTCTATTAACTACTGTAGGAACTGACTTAAGCAACTCTTACTTCAGGTTGAGGTAAGGTTTCATTGTGTGTGGAGAGATGGGAGGATGTTTCATGAAAGATGCTGGACTATTTTTTTCTTTTTAGATAACACGTACCAGTAAATATTTAGACTGAAATATAACATTTCATAAGCTTTTGTGAACTAGTAAAAATATTTATCAAAATCTTGCCAAAAACACGTATATTAGTATGATTTACCTTAATATATTACAATGTAGTATGTTCTAAAGTGAATGTTGTATATTCTTAATAGTAAGTAACTGGGTTTTAGAATCTAAAAAGGAAAATGTAAATCATGAGTTTTTGAGAGTTATGTGTTTGCGTTGCACAATCTTATCTTTTTTAAGGGAAATAAACTATTAGATAATTTTATGCCAATCATAATTATATTGAAAACAAGAGTATTACCACTGCTGGCAAAATTTGACTTTTATATTTACTCTTTAATGTGAAAAAGATATAAGCATTAGCCTTGATCTAGAGCGATCGGGGATAAACATTTTAAAAGAATTCCTTTCCTGAGGGGACTTAATGATAATACCTTATGAAGAAATATATTCATCAACTTTATAACAAAATGCAAGCAAAGGTTAGAGGCTGAGCAAAAACATCAATGCATCTTTTGAAACTTACTTGCTATTTCGCGTGAATCCGATATTCGATTTAATAGGCTTTGAATGGTATTTTCACCAATGTGGATTGCGGGAGGGTGGTTATGTATTGACCTCCTCTTCATAGAAAAAGTGAAAATACATTTAATTGTATTAAAAAATACATTTGGTTATATATTCAAATGGGACTTAGAAAGGAAGAGATTTATATTTATACCTTTCTTCAACACTGCCCATCAATTTGAAACTGTCTTCTTTAATAAATGCTAATGATTTGGTTGATTACATTTGTGCATGTACTTACCATGCAGTTTTGGGAATCAACTGCTGATGAATCTTATCAAGAACAGAAATCATAGCATTAGCTCATTTGCTTTCTAAACAGCAGGAGTGAGAATTCTATCCAAAATGATGCTGGTGATATTGTTTTAATGTCCACACAGAAAGGTATCTATTTCTTGCCTGCTGTCTCAGTGTTGCTTAGAAAAGGCTTATATTCATTAGCTATAGTTTCTATTTTTGTGTCGGAATACAATTGGATATATATGCTAAACCAGAAAACAAAAACTAAAACCAAAAACTATAAAACACATATTTAAATTAAAGCACCTTATCCAAGTTTGAGAAGGGAGCAAGTGGAGTTGTAAAAGTTTTTAGCTTTTTTTCCTTCTACAATAGGAAAACAGCAAAATAGCCTGGGCTTACAGCAAGTTCACTATTTTTGTTCATATTAGAGGATTTTATTTTACTATGGGCTTGATTATATTTTCTTCCTCTCCTTTTAGTCAAATAATGAACGACAAATTTTTAGAACCATAAATATAAACATAGATATAGACATAAAGATAGAGCTCCCAATATTTGAGCGGAAACACTTTAGATAGTATAGATACATAGATAGACATTAGACAGATAGAAAGATAGATAGATAGACAGACAGACAGACAGACAGATGTATATGTGTATATAGTATGTATAGATGTATGCAAGATATGTATCAATATCTGATTTTAAAGTATATGCATCAGAGCTGCTTAGGGAAATAATAACTTCATAAATAAAAAATCTTTCAGTTAAGAATAGAAAACGAGTGTGTACATAATGGCATATGTATTTGTGTATATATATATCCACAGCAAAAATAAGTTTTGATAGTACAGATGGATGATGGATGTGTATGAAATTAAGAGATAAAAGTGAGATTTTACACAAATGTTATCTGCTTTGTTATGAAATGCTAATGTAAAACATTTTAAACAATGGTTTAAACAGTCTCTTTTATAATATCCCCAGATCTGACTTACTAAAAATTGCTAAACATAATAACACTCATCTAGGTAGCTATAAGGAAAAGCTAGAAATTTTTATTTTTATTTCGGATTTTTTTTTTCAAATTGGACTACGGACATTCTTTCACAACCACTTCAGGTGTAAGGTCAAATAGCTTTACCCCTTGATTTCGCACGAAATCTCGCCGAAATCCAGCTCAGTAAGATAATCACGGATTGGCTTCTCTCTCATCTGTTGGAGATTTCGACATCAGTAGGTAGCTCTCAATTTCAAGACCCAACTGGAGATTGACTGCCTCTCAGAAAGCAAAGTTCCTAATTTCCTTATTTTGATTAACCTCAAAGGTAATAAACGAGGTGAGTCAGCTGCGATTGCAGAGGTGCGTGCCCTACGTTTTAAAACGCCATGTGGCCACATTCACAGTTTCCTCTGGGGATGCCGCAGACTTTCCTGGCTTGCACAGGTCATCATCGCTCGGCTGGCTCCCTCTTACATCTTCCACCAGTAGATGTGCTCTTCACTCCTCGATCCTCTCCCTGAGTGAAGTTACATTCTCCCTCCTTCACTAAGCCAGTCACCGCTTTGACCGTTATTTCGCACTGTCCTTTAGTCTTCTAGTCTTTGTACTGCAGTGGATGCTTGAAAGTGGCCATTTTGACTTTTAAAACTCCACCTCTTTTATAAAGCTTTCACTAATCACGTGGATAGGAGGTGACACTATTCCCTCCATTTTCAAACAGCAGAGTTTACAGCAGTCATGAGCTACATGTGCATGACACATTTATTCATTTGCATTCATCCCCATTCTTATGGGGGCTGTGAGGTTTTCATAGATATCAATCACAACACCCCCTGTGTGAATGTCTGTGTTAATTTAGTCATTCTCCCCACCAACACAGATTCACTGAGGCCCTGTTTTGTGATCTGCACTTTTGAGGAAGCAATCTGACTATAATTACACAGAGAGGGTACACAAACTCTTTAAGTAGAAGGCAATGGGGAAATCTGCCTAGGAAGACACACAAAAACTTGCAATTGGACATTTTGTCTGTTCTTACGTATAGATGAAGGACCTTTTGGGATTCTAATTACAATTTGAAATGTTTCCTAAATAGAATGTAAACTTTCCATTCCAGTTTGATTTGGTAATCCTATGATAACTCAAACATCCTTAGCAATGACAACTTAGAACAGATGTTCTCAACCTTTCTGGTCTCAGAACCACTTTACACTATTAAAAATTACAACGGTGACAGCGGCTTTTATTTATGTATGTTATAGTTATTGATAGTTACCATAATAGGAAGGAAAATAGAACTTATACTTCTAAATTATTAATTTGTTAAAAGTCACAACTGCACACCTATTTAACACTAATATAAATAATATACAACACTAAGATAGTCATATTTCCTAAAATTAAAAAAAAAGGCAAGGAAAATGGCATTTTATTATTCTTTTACAAATCTCTTTAGTGTGTGGCTTAATAGAAGATACTGGATTCTCATGTCTGCTCTTACATTCAGTCTCGCAATATGTTATCTGGTTGATAATATGAGGAAAATCTGCCCTTTCACAAATATGCAATTGGAAAAGAGAAAAACATTTTAATAGTCTTTTCATATCATTATGGATATTCTTCTTTGATATACACTGAATATCAACAAGTAATAGTTTCTTTAAAGTTCGTTGCAATATGGTATCTGAAACCGTATCAATGAATTTTTCATTCTTTTTTATGATTAAATTCCTTATCTTGAGTCCTTAATAGACCTTTGACCCATGCATAATTTTATAACATCATGAATTGGTCTATTAGAAAGTATTGATTCACTGAGTTATGCAGATCTCCCAAATGTTGACACACTTCATTAACAGTATCAAAAAATGATCACATTCGTTAATATTACCATTATGATCTCATCAGAAATTTTACTGAGTATCGGGAATCTGTTGAGTTTATCATGGCAGATACATATTTTCCAAAATTCAGATTTTACTTGAAAGCTAAAATTTTATTGAGAACAAATAGTAAAAATTGTTTCCCTTGGTGTTACAGACTCACTTTGTTTATTACCAAGGTGGTATCTGCATAGATCCCAGTGTGAATAATCATCATTTGTAGGCTGTGAAAAACGGGGCCACTTGCAGCTCAAACTCAGACTCAGTCGCATTAGTACTTTAACTCAAGGTGTCTCCAGCATTATTTGTACTTTAGTATGAACAGCATTTCTACATGGGTACTTTCCATTTTCTTTCACAGTGTTAAAAAAGACTACTATTTGCATAATAGAGGGTATTTAATGAAAACAATTGCTTTATCAAGGATCAAGAACTTTTTTGTGTGTTCATTTTTTTTTTAGTTCAAGTGTATAACCCTGAAGAATGTAGGAACTTCAATACATTTTGGTGCTACTTGATTCACACTAAGCAGCCAGGACTCCCAAGGCTTCTACGTTGTGTGTAAATTTCAACCCAAATGAAAAAATAAAATAAAGGTATTATTCTAAAAATAACGTTGACATCCATGGGTCAAAGGTCTATTAAGAACTCAAAATCTCTTAGATATTTCTTAGAGTCCCAGGGACGTGCTTTGAAAACCACTGACCTCAAATAACCTAAAATATAGCTGTAGATGTTCATTAATCAATATCTAAAATTCAGTACCATCTAAGAATTGACTAGAATTTATTATTATCTACAGTAGCAATACTGAACTTTCCCAAATCGCTTTGGAAATTATTTTATGTATATTATTTTGTTTAAACCTTTCAATAAGCTATCCTTATATTTTAAAAGAGAAAATTACAGCTACGTTTAACAACTTTTCCAAGGTCACAAGACCAGTAAATGACAGAATCCAGATTTATATTCAGGTTTTATGAAGGTCCAGTAACTTATTTACCATAACCATTCAATATAACTCTTTCATGCCCCCTTTAAGTTAAGGATAGTTAATCAGCCTCGTACCATCAGCTTGATAGTGAGTCTCTGAGCACTAGGAGAACATTATATGCATATGTGTAAATCTTACTCCCATTCCAAATCCTTTGTGTCATAGAAGTCCAATTTGACCTCCATTTCATCATGATGTGAAACTACACTATAGTTCCGTGATGACCCTCAACATACCTAGTTAGTTTTCTTTAACTACTATACTAATTGATTGCTCATTTGTTCATGACATTGGGTAAAATCATCACAGACCATTTCAGTGAATCTCTGACCAGTTATTCCAACCTTCACAACGAGTGCATCAAATCTGTCTTGTAATCAAATCATACATACAGAGCAGCTACAAGTGTGTTGACCAAAAAGAACTAACCTACATCTTAGGGGACGCGAGGATACAGGGAACAGAAGTTTAAAAAATTTTCTCTGAAATAATTTCTGAAACATTTGAACAGCTCTTGAATAAGACTTTTAATTAACTATGTAAGTTAAGAAAATATTAACAACACCATGTCTTCATTCCCTTGTCTATGTAATAAGAGGAAATTACTATATATGATCTCTCATTTTACTTATAATTTTAATAGTATATGATTTTGATATAAAAATAAGTTTCCCTTTTTGGCAGCTATAATTTTCTTATTCTATAATTTCTCTTTTCCTGTCAATCTATCTTTGCATTTTTTGCCAAAATCTTCAAAATACAATTCATTGCTGAAATTTATACATGAAAGTTTTGTAGAAGTTATTCTTTATCAGCCGTTTAAATATTTTAAGTATAATATTTAATAAAATCTACTCAAGCTCTTTATGAATTTGTTTTTATAACATTTATGTTATAATAAATTTGGGGAGTGTTTTTTTTAGAGATTGATTTCCCTCCCTAAAGATTAATTGTAATCTATCATGAAATATTAATAAGAGACCCATAGAGCTATGTTGGGGGAGGAAAGTGAGAGAAGGAAGTTATGTTCATTTGCAATTATTGTTATTATAGAATCAGAGGTCTTTCAGAGACAGAAATATAATCACAATTATCTGGCCTGAAAAGCAACTGTTTTTATTTCTATAATCAAGGAACAGCAAATTATTGGTGTCGGGAGACCTCTTTATAAAGAATTCTACTTTGCATAGTTATAATATCTTTTATTTACTTAGGTCCTTTGTCCCCTTCTAAGTAATATTGAAATCAGAGATATTCTGTTATCACCGTGAGTACGTTTTAAAACAGCTACACTCTGGAACCTGGGCTTCGCAGCTTGTAAACCACCTGAGTGTGGTCGGGTGACTTGTCCTTCTCTATGGAAGAAAATGAGTCAGATGTCTCCAGGCTGCTGAGGGTCATGTGGACAGTATGTGTATTCCTGGCCAGGTCGCTGCTGTACCTCCAGCCCTGCTTAATCCACCTCTGGATAATGAGAAGTGACAGCAGGCACATAGTAGGCAATTGATACACGTGATTCCCGGGTGTGTTTATGTCTGTCCCTGAAACTAAATTGCAAAGTGTTTAAAAATGAAAATAGAATTTTTATTTATGGAGTAATAGAGAAACATGGCTATGAAAAACACAAAGTAAAGATAGCAAGCAGCAGCCTATAGCTATTATTTTGAGTAGATACATGAAGCACAATAAACGATGAGGGGAAGCTATTGAATGGCCATTATTAGGCTCTGTTCAAATAAACTAAGGTGCCTCAATATAATAGAATATTATGTAGCAATTAAAAATAATAATGTAAAGCTATAATGTGTTCACATGGAATGATTGACAAGATATGGCAAATGAAAGAAGCAAGATGCAGAAGAATGTATATAATGTGCTTTCATGTGTGTAAATAAATATACACATATACATATATACATACATTTAAATATACAAATGACAGGTGGATCACAAACTGATAAAAAACGATTAACTCTGGAAAGAGACAATTTTCACTGAGTATATTTTTATATAGTTTAGTTTTTTAAAACACATGTATACCAGTTACACTATTTTTAAGATAAATAATAGTTAAAGTTTAATGTAAGATTGAAATGACATATATTTATAAGGCAAAACTATGATATACTCTCCACCCCCCCAAAAAAACAAAAAATTGTCAAAGGACTAGTTTTATCATTACAGTTGCCCAACATCCTATAAAACCAAAGAAAGTCTGTTTTTTAAAATTTCAACCCATGAATGTATTAATTCTGAACTGACAGAGCCATTAACACAGGACAGACAGAGCCAAAATATGTTGTTGATAGAATTGCCAGATAAAATATAATATGTTTGTTTGTTAAATCTGGCCACTCTAATTGTTGAAAAGAGAAAAAGAAGTGTTCTGAATTCTTAGAATACTGTGTATATTCACTACCAAACATTAAGAGTTTCCAGGTAGTCGATTTTCTATTAAGTAAAATAGATTGTCCTTTTAATTGAATTTTAAATAATATTTTTGAAAACAGACAAAAAATAATGATTCTCTTAATTTCAAGGTAAATAAGTGCATACATGTAGTGTCTCTCCAATCTATCTTTTCACATTTTCATTCCGGTACTTCCTTATTACATCATTATATTACAAACCCATGAATCGTATTTGTCCATCGGTGAACGTGCCTTATTCCCGAATCCTCGCTCCAGCTCTGCCTCTCCCGGTTTCCTGCCACATTCATGTCGTCCACGCATCTGGAATGTCCTTGCAAGGTCTCTTCTGCTTCAGCTGAAAAGTTTTCCTTCTCTGAGCTCATCTGCATAGCGCTTGCTTCACAGTGTCTTTTGTCACTGTAATATGTGTACTTATCAACGTGCCTAATGGATGAACAGAAGCACCATGGTTGTGGGAAGTAACCACTTCATCCACAATTTGATCTTCAATCGCCACACATGCTCCATCTACCTGGCCTGGTATCTTACACAAAGGATGCACCCAACGAGGCCAGTAGGGGTGCGAGTGAATGGCAGGACAGAGTGTGAACCCTCTGAAGATTAAACCTCAGTCAGTCGGAACCTCATAAAATAATCCTTCTTTACAGTCGAAAATAGTTCCTGAAATGATTCTCAGCGACAGTCTCTTTAGGCTATATGTATATAAGAAAAGTTATTCCCACATCTTTTGCTTAATAGTTTCATTTGTTTTCTTATCCTGTAAATATTTGCATTGCTCACATGAGCCCCCAAGTTCTTCACCCGTTCTTTAGGCTGCGAAGTGCAGGGCAGGGCGTTGCGCTCTAGTAAATCAGACCAGGACTAACGATTCCCTTCTTCCTGTCAAATTCCTTTGGAATCTTCAGTATAATTTTTTTTTTCCAAAATGGTGTATTTATTATTCTTTAGATCTATACATAGTCAATTCCTATATTATACTTGAACAGTTTGTTTCTCTTTTAAATGATCCTTGTTAAATAATCCTTGCAGATGAATTCATTTTTTTTAAGCAAGGGCATTTTGATCGTTGGTCCTTCACTGCCTTGAAGCTCCTGTAGACCACCCTGGGCCTGCACTTGGTCCTGCCTTTGAGACAGTGATGTTCATAACAATGATCCTCCAGTTGCAGAGCAGTTCTATTTCACGACGATGTCTTCACTGCTCCATGGTGAAACAGAATCATAAATACGTCGTAAAGAGTTTTTTGTAAAGCCATCTTTCTTCACTTTTTATGTCTTAAAATATTTCATACATGTGGTAGTAGATGATACTAATTATTTTTCTACTGTCACTAAAATGTTGGATACCTTATACCAGGCCCCTATTTTATTTTTTTAATTCTCCTATGGAACACCAACTTTGTCACCACTACATTGATAATAATAATTGTAAAAGAAGCAATGACAAGCATAATAATAATGAAAACTTGAAAGCTGCTTATATGTAAAGGATTGCTCTAATCACTTTAGATATTCAGTGTAACAACTCTCTAAGGAAATTACTATTATTGTTCAAACATTAGAGATGAGGAAATTGAAACAGAGAGCTGCTTAAAACTATGTCCAAAGTCATGCAGCCAGGACGTGAGGGAGCCAGAAGTAACCCAGGGTGCCCCAACCACTGCACTAAAGTAGAACCAGTGTTAGATTTTAAGTCAGTTTTTATGCCCTGACATTAAAATTGAGCTACTAAACTTTTTAAATACCACATAGGTGTATTTTTCTACATAATTTTCTCATTTTAAAATCTTTCAGATTGACTAGACTCCAAAGTGACACAAGATTTCTGTCAGTATCTTCTATATGCATGCCAACCTCATAGCATCTTCTAGAACTAGATGTTGATTTTTAAGATAACTCCTTCAGGAATTTTCTCTGTACAAAAACCAGAACTTCAGCTAGTCTGGGGAAAACTAGGCATTTATCCTAAGTCCCTAAAATTTAAAGTACATAAATTTTCAAACTAAGAATTTTAAAAGCCTACCATATCATTAGCAGAGATTTGAAAAACATAGGGAGCATATATGTGTCATATCAGAGATGACTGAGGAAATCCACCTCTCATACAAGCACGTGACACAAAGATATAATTGAGAAAAAAAAATGTGACGCATGTTACAAAGGAGAAATCAGTACCAAGAAATTTTAAAAGGAAATGTATAGCTAGGGTAGTAAGTAGCCAAGCTCCTATCCTAGGAGTCAAGGAGTAGCCTACTGAACACAGATCCTGAAATCTAAGAGTCACTGTTTCAATGGCATTGTAGGGACAAGAGATAAGGAAAATTTTGAGTCTGAGAAAGACATCGAGCATAAAACTGGAACCCTAGTAGACCTCACCCAAAACATGAAATAGGCTCTAGAAAAATGTAGTAGCTCAGGGAAATGGGATACTTATCTCTGGGTTTTCAGGATGGAAAAAAAAAAAAATCTCCAAAGAAATTAGAATTCCTAGCCTATTCCACACAAGCATATGGAATCTGAATTTATATTGCTCAAAATATAGGTATCCCATGCTGAGAAATTAAGGTAAACTGACCTCAAAATGTGAAACCCCTCAGGGACCATAGTATTAACTGTCCAGGTCTCACACCAAGGAATTTGGAGTAAGGGAAGAGGTGAGTCAACTTGACCAGAAATGAGTGCACAGAAAAAGAATTACAGAGTACACAATAGAGATGCAATGTGCAATATTAGTCCACTTTGAACTCTAAGTAAATCATCTGAACGATTATACAGTGTAAATATTAATTAAAGAGACAAAAGAAAATTGGAAGCACCAAAGTAAGACCAGCATATTGTGGAGAAGAATGAAATTTCTAAAAAAAAAAAAGTCACTGAAATTTGAAACTTGATGAATGATTTAAGTACCAGATTTAATATAATTAAAACATAAATCAGTATTGGAAGATTTATCTGAAAGACTTACATAGAATGAGACATGAAAATATGAAAGAATTTGAGATGTGTAAAGGACAGAATGAGTAGATGCAATAGGTATTTAATAGATGGTTAAAAGAAGTGAATACAGAAAAAGGAAATATCAGAGAAGTAAATATTGAAAAGTCACAGAATTGAAGAAACAAATACTCAGACATAAGAAGCATACAACTCACATATTAGATAAATATAAATAAATCTGCACTCAGATACAGCTAGGGAAATTGAAGATTAACAAAGGCAAAAATATTAAAATTAATGAGAATAGAAAGAGAGATTCAATAAAGAAACAACAATTATACAGAGAGCAGTTTCTCATCTATAATAACAGGAGCAATAACAAATTGAAATTGTGTTGTCAAACTGCAAAGAAGTATGAAGTGAGAAATTTATACCCAGACAAACTACCATTCAAAAATAAAGACATTTTCACACAAGAGAATAAAATGTTCCACAGAGATCATAACTGAAAGAAATACTCAAGTATTATAGACAGCCCGAAGGTGTGACTGAATTGCTGCAAACTCACAAAAAAAACATGAACGGATGAGACACTGCTTCTGATGGATAAGCAAATGAAGTGATTTCCTGGGATAAAAATCTACTTCCGGTGAAGATGCTGTAAAGAGTGTTGAATAATAACAGAAGATTTAGAATATTATTACATGAACTTGGTCGATAAAGCATTTGCAGGATGTAAGAGGACCGACGCCAGTTTTGAAAGAAATTCTACTGCAGGTAAAATGCTACCAACCAGCATCACATGCTGCAGAGGAATCTTTCCTGAAAGGAAGAGTCAATCAATCGATGCCACAGACTTCATTGTTATCTTGTTATAATAAATGACCAAAGCCATCCGAACCTTCAGTGACTACCACCCTGATCAGTCAATAGCCATCAATGTCAAGGCGAGACCGTCTACCAGTGGAAGGACTACACCTCGCTGAAGGCTCAGAGGATGGTTAGCAATAAAGTATTTTTAAATGAAGGTATACACATTGCTTTTTTAGACATCATGCTATTGCACACTTAATAGACTACAGTACTGTGTAAAGATAACTTTTATATGCACTGGGAAACCAAAAACAATTGCATGACTCACTTTATTGCAAAATGAGCATTATGGTGGGAGTCTGGAACCAAACTCACGAAATCTCTGAGGCATGCCTTACTTCATTAATTTAAGGGGAAAAAAAAGAACACAGAAGGAGGTTGAGAAAAGAAAAAGAGGTAAAGCTAAATAAACACTAAAAAGCAGTAAAAATAATACATTTTTAAAATTAAAAAAAAAAAAATAGTTGAAATTGTATAACACTGCCGTGAAGGATGAGAATGAGAATAACGGGCATTAAATGTTCAGTCCTGATGTTGTTCACGCTGGCTTGGTCCCTCCCATGTCCTCAGTGCCAGGGAAGAGGGAGGCACTCGTTAAACATTTGGGTTAAGACTCCCTCGCTCGCTCACCCTTCACTCGCTCTATCCTGTAAGTCGATAAGGTGGTTTAGTCCTAAGAACCTTCAATCCTATCCTCCTTTACTTCCCTTGGGGCCCACAGCACTAAGCTATGTGACCTGCGCGCTCTCACAGACTCCTCGCTCGTTAAGGCTATGGAGATTGGTCCAATCTTCTGGCTCATTCCAAACCTTGCCCTCCCCTGGTGAAATCATATCGGTGAGTCATTCGTAGAACATACTAACATCTACACTTCATGCCTCTTGTCTCCACTGTGATGTAGTCACTTAGTGCTGAAGTTCCATCTGGACCATACACTATCCCTGATACTTTTAATCCGAACTTTCCTTTCTGAACTCAGTCTATTAGGCCTCCAGCTGCTCACATTATTATGTCACTGCACCTGTTTTTGTCTTTTTTAGTATCTCCAGCCACCTATCTTTCTATATTTTAACTATATATTAGTACCCTGAAACCCTTACTTCTTCCTATACCTAGCCTATATTTTTATGGTGAGTTATTTCAGTCATTTTTATGTTTAGGATTTTTTTATGTTCTTGAAACAGATGGTAAACAACAAATTGAGTTACAATAGAATAACGGAATATTAGTAAATAAGTAGCTGTAAATATGGGATTTTTTTTTTCTCTTACCACAATGAGATGTAGCATCTTGAATGTTGTCTGGGATGTCAGAATCACTGGCCTAAGTCTCATGCTCCGTGAAAAAACATGATTCTTTTTCTGTTGTTTCTATGCAGAGCAATATGATTTCATTGTGTGCCGGTTGCATGTATCTTTATTGAAAAGCTATTACAGATTATAAATCAACATTTAAAGTCTTATGAAAAGTCCCATGACCAAAAAGCTCATCAAAATATTTCTGTTTTAATTTGCTCAAATATATTTTTTATTTATTCTTTCAATTCTTAGTTTTCTGTGTTTCTTAGTTTTACTGTGTCCATAAGATGCCAGCTTTAGAATTCTTAACTGAACTTTTAGTAAAGACAGAATTAGTTAAAATAAATCACTGAAAATCTCAGCCTTTTTTAAAAAAATTCATCTTTCTTTCACGCACTTAAAGTACCAAAAGTTGTTTTGACTTTTGTATAGTTATGTTTTTCTCTCATGTATTACTGAAGCCATGGGCATTGAAACCCTGTGAGTAAAAATCTCTCTTGCACTGTTACTTATATGACAATGATAAAAACATTGTCTACAATAATTCCATCAATTTATATACATTTTAAATTAGTTCAGAAAACAAGGGGAAACCATTACAAATTTGCGGTCACCGAATCTGCTTGTGTCCACTAACTTCTCTGAGATTCCTTCATCACTTGTAGACACACATCGCTGTTCGGGTTATTTATGAAAATTTTCGTTTGCTGAGGTCATGACAATCTAACAATGAAGTATTTTTAGAAACATAAATTATCCAGAATTCGTGACCTATTAAAACTCTTTCTGCTTTGCCTTTTCTGGCCCTAATAACAAACCAGTAGAGTCTACTGCTCTGTCTCTCTGTGTCTACTGCCTAAGAAGAAAAAGCTGCCTATGAATTAGAGAACTGTTTAGTTTATATCAATGTCAGAACTTTAAAAATTTTTTCCTGCAAACTGTAAAGTAAGCCTTACAACCTCCAGAAGGGGAATTCAGTATCCCTAATATATACATGGAAGCTTTTTATTTTCTTTAAAAAGAATCCATAAGTGGCAGGGAGAGCTAATCCTATTCTTCTAAATATAAAAGAAAGTAACAACTCTCATATTTTGTCCTGGGAATAAATACAACAACAGATTTTTCTCTGCACATCTTTCTTTAAGAGAACATTACAGCCTTGTTAAATAAAATAAAGCAAAGGCTCATAATCAAAGGTAGAAATCATCGATGTAGAAGACTACACAGCAAATGCTGACAGGCATTCTTGCTCCAAGTTGCTCAGCCAGGGAGCACACAGACTCCAGACTCTTAATTATAAATTAGTTTAGCCTTTGACTCTTATGCCTAAAATCACCCATTTTTTAAAAGGACAAATTATATATTTTGTTACATTATCTCAGCCATCTGATAGATACCTAAAAAAAAAAAAAAAAAAAAAAAAAGATACTAAAAGGAGATGTTACCTAAAAACTGTTGCTCGAAATTCAGTCTTATGATGTGTCCAACAACTAAAAGAAACAAATATTCCCAGATAACTGAATGTTTTGAGGTTGAGAGGACACATGAAAGCTTTTTCCCACTCCTGATACATTTTTATATCTTAACCACATAGATGAAGTTCCTCTCAGAGAATGGCCCATCCAGAGGACCCAGCTCCTAGACACACTCACCGCGTTGGCTTGTCCCCGACTCAGAAAAATTATTATAAATCCCAAAATAAATAAACAGGAAGATCCTTCTATTGCATCAGCCTTACAGAGTCATGTGAGAGGGTCACAGAAGCTGATCACTAGATTAGAGAAAGGAAAGTGGTGGATCATGTGGGGTGTGGATAGTCTAAGGTACAGATCTCATACTTTTTTTGTGGGAAATCCTCAGAAGTAGAAAACATAAAAGGAAAAGTGAAAAAAATGTCACTACAGGCACATACATTTCTAGAATAATTATGACTTCTATTTGTATGAAAATCTAAACTTATTTGCCAAGTTAATGATAGATTTCATAGAGATTTCCTTTTTAATTTTATAGGGGAAATTTTGTGAGACAATTCTTATACTTTCTATTTTGTAGGATAGCATGATATCTTACTTGAACTCTTTTGGGTTACTGTTTTGCCATCTACAAAACAGGATAAATTATGCATTCATTGCATCTGGTACACAATTAGTTTACTAAATATGTGTGTGTGGACACACGTGTTTATATGTAAATTACCAGTTTATTACACTTGCTATGAATTACCTTTTACCTACTTCATAAAAAGTATTCTCTTGTACTATATAAAATCCTAACTGGAATGTGAGAAGGAGGGTTCAGTGGCCAGGTAATCTCGAAAGAATACTACCTGGGGGCAGTGAGTGACTCTATCCCAAGAATGGCACTTGGTTTCCAGCCACCAGCCCGTCAGCATTCCCCCTGGCTAGCGACTCTTCCTCATCTTCCTCTTATCATTTGTGTGTTTTCTTTACACTAAATGTGACCTTATAGTAGTGGATGAGTAAACTGCCATGTTTAGTAGTAAACACAGACTTACTTTGGGTCCTTGGCTAGATGTGTGGGTTGCTAGTTAGAATCAAGGAAGGACATGGATATTAGATAAATAAGACTTATTAGTTTAGGTCAAAGGCTGGAAAACAGTACTAGTAGGTGCTATGTAAATAAATATTTGCTTTGTGTCATGTACTGTTCTAAGTGTCCTACATATATCACCTAATTTAATACTCAACCATGAGGCAGGTGTTACTGCTTCCATTTGCGTATGAGAAAATTGAGGGATAGAGAAGTTAAGTAACCTGAGGAAGGACACAGAGCAAGTAAGTAGTGGATTTTAGATTTGAACCTGGAGGCTGACTCTATGGTCCATGCTCTTACCTTACATGAGTCCGCCTCTCAAAATAGATACATGTGCAGGTTTTCAACATGAAGGTTTTCAGGGAAAATTCAAAGCCAACAGTATAAACATAGAGAGAATACATCTGGGAAAATTTGAAATGAGCATAAATTCAGATTGAGTTTATGTAAGCAAATGTCAGACAGCCTGAGCACTAAAATGCGAGTAAAGAAAGGACCAGAAAGAGACATGGGTATTTTAGTAAAGAGAACAAACAATTCAGAATTCTATATATAAGTTGTTAGAATTTGCTCTCTTTGGGGAAATAAAATTGATTCTTCTATTTCTTTACATCTCTTCTATCCTCACTTTCTTCCACCAAGCCTCTTCGGTCCAAAATTAATGATATTTTACTGTATAAGCTCTGCCTCACAAACAGGACATGAAGCTTCTAAACACACCCACACAAAGAAAAAGAGAGAACTAAAAAACATCTCAAATTAACTTAGCCAACTCTTTCATTTTTACAAGAAAAACAAAATCCAGGGAGGCTAATGGCTTGACAGACACGGCACCTGATTGGTAGCACAGCCGAGTCTAAACCCCAGGCTTGCTAACCTTCCACCCATGGAGGTTTCCACGCCTGTGGCCAAGAATCACAGGACATATTCGGCCAAGAAGGAAATTGAAAGAAGGGGGGATTCACAGCAGTGCCATGTGGGACCGGGGACAGGGAGGGAGACCGTCCACTGTAGTGTTTCCCAGACTTTTAAATTTCATGGAGCAGTGAAATTTCAAATAAATATATAAGTTCCATCATTGGGTTGCCAACATTTTAATTTTGCCAAGAAAAGACATTCAAAAAACAAACAAAGGCAAAACAAGTATAAACTGCTTTCACCACCGTTTCACACAAGAACTGCCACAGCAAAGTTGAAGACACTCCTTTCTATGACATTGAGTCAGCTCTATGAACAGCTCACCTTCTTGTGGCTTTTCTTCATCTGGTTGAGGATGGATGCCTGCTTCATCACGGACCAGCCCCATGCCGGTAGCCAATATTGACGAGGCACCAGAATATGGACTAAGTCTTCAGTGAGGGCCGGAGAACTGGACTTTAGTCTGTCACTCAAAGGCCCTGTGACATGGACCAGTCACTCCATGGCTCTGGGCTCTGGGTCTCAGGCTCGTTCACAGAGAGCAAGATCTTCTCCCTGACTCTCCCATGCTAGCCTTCAAAATACGCCTAAGCATCCAAATCAGACCAATGCTCCAGACGCTCCTGAGTGCCTGGGTCCCTCACACAGCCTCTCCCCAGGTCTCAAGCCTCGGGAGAAAATGTCAGTAGGTGAGGAACGGCCTAAAGCTGCTCTCCCTGGCGCTGACTGACTATTTCACCCAGGTCCACCAGTAGCTTTTAAATTACCTTTCATAAGAGAAAATGTCAGATTGGCCAGGACTGTTTGTTTTAAAGTCATCAGTCACCCTGTTTTTTTGCTAGTACCTATTATTCCTAAAACTACAGCAACTACTATCTTTGTAGAAACAACAACAACAACAGAAGGAAGGTGGGGGGAGGGCAGGTACAGGAAAAGGGAGAAAGGACGAGTCCGATGATATGAACCTTACTTAAAAGTGAGCCACACCAGGCACCGCTCTTTACAAAGACCCCCAACCTCAGTGTCATTGTGTGTCCCCAGATGGAAAAGCCTAAGCAAGAGACTGGAATAGAGCTTTCCAGATCGTCAGCAGAGAGTGCCGTTTCATCCTGGTCCGGGGTCTGCGGAAGGGAGACAGAAAACCTGCATAATCAGTGAAACCTTCCCGAAGTCTCAGAGAGTTCAGTTAGACTCTTTAGATCAAATACAATTTAAAAGTTCAGAAAAAAAAAAACAACAAAAAACAAAAAACACAGGAAACCTAGAAACAACAAGGTAGGAGCAAATTTAACTGAGAATTTCCTTCCCTCCGTCTGCTGTAGTCACACCCATAATATAATTATAACCTAGCATTTGTGTTTAATTATACAGTGTCGAGAAACACTGGATTTTATAGCAAAGCTGAACCAAAGACAGCTGCATTGCCAATAGCTTTCATACTTTTTTCGTGAGGAATAAATTTCAGAGCAGGCATATACAAATCTTGGCTAAATGAGACAGAATGAAGATGTTTATTGTCATGCCAAATATGGACATATTTGCACACACAAAAAAATGGTACAAATAACCAAATGTTACAAATTGGCTTAGGCAAATAGTAAGCTCTCAATAAACGTTAGGTGTTATTATCATCATCATATTTGCAAAAAATGATTCAATATTTTTCTTGCTTCCGTGCCCATGAAATAAAATCTACAGAAGAGTTAGTGTCAGGCCTCCAAGCTCCTTTTTTTTACAGAAAACCCACAGCCTTCAGTGGAGCCATATACACCTCCTTTGGTGTTATTCCACTTCCTTTTTTTCTGTCCTAAACTCTAGAGGTGTTAAAAAAAAAATGGGGTAAGGTCCTTCCTCGGGGTGGATTTTGTGGTGCCAACCACAGGAATTTCGCATGACTTTGGTGCATAAGTAATTGCTATCATGAAAATTCCTGATTTTTCAAAAATAAATGATGCATAAAAGGCACATAAAAGTTCAGTTAATAAGTCCCCATGCGTTCGAGAACATATCTTAGCTCAGCCAGTGGAACTAGCTTTTTATTCAGTGGAGACCGCTTAAACATACCGCATCGGTGCCCGGTAAATCTATTCTTTTAGCAGGTTTATTTCTTTTTCTGGTAGTCAATTAAGTGGCCTTTCATGAAACGTAGCAATGACATACATTTCTGGAGGGAGGTATATTCTTATAACTTGTCTGATTATCTTTGGGTTTTAGCATGTATTATTTATGAGCATTATTTCTCGAGCAGGTTTATGCCTTCATCAAGTAATCATGAACACATTTTAAGTCTAAATACGAGTCTGGAGCAACTAGAAACCACCGTGGTTTTGACAAGGTTTATTCTCAGACAAATACATCATTCGATTTTGAGGGAATTGTATTTTGAGAATAAAATTTGCTTTGTCATTTCCCCGCTTCGCTCTCCAAATTGTAATACCTAATACTACAACGAAAAGCAATCAACACTGTTGCATGCATCTGACTAAATATTTCTACCTATCGAAATGCCATCAGCTTGTTTCATACATCTGAGATGCACCGAGAGAAAAGCTTTTCTTAAAATGCAACAGCATTGATGACGATTCCTCAGCCTAAGAACTTCATAGAATAAAGGTCAGGAAATGTGTTGACACATGTGTAGGAAACAGAATGTAATCAGATTTTAAATGTTCCGGATATTAGAGTTTTGTTTTTGCTTGTTTTTGTTAAACTTTCAATCTGACCGGTAAATCACTTTTCCCCTGCTGCAAAAGTAAAGAAAATTAAGAGTAAGTTATTATTCTATCTCCAGAGATCAAATCTTTCATTAAATTTTGCAAACAAACAAAACAAAATATTAGATGAATCATAAATTGTGTTTTCCCCTCTAAACTGGTCATTAAGCTACCATCTTCAGTAACCACCTCGAATTTGATTAAATATTTTTTAAGTTGCCATTATTTGGGAAATAATTAAAGTAGCAATGTGGTTGGATAGTATTAGCTCTTAAATGTAGACACTAGGCCCAATCTACAGATGAATTAGCTGTTCTTAAATTAAGGAATATTATGAGTCAGTATGGTATGACATTCTTTTTTATGACTATAGCTTGGGTTATAATGTGACAAGAAAAAAAAATGTCATGTCTCCAAAATGACAGTTTTTTAGATTTGTGTTGCCTGAGGTAGTTCAGCTGAACAATAAACTATAATTTGATTGATGGGAAATTGAAGTGGTTCATCTAATCTGTCAGCATAGCCTCCCTCAGCTCTGGGTTTGCATGTATGATGATGTATCACAGTTTTAGAGATAATGTTGTTTGTATTAGACAGGAGATTTTTTTTCCGCCCACATAAAAAAGGGGAAGTTTATTACGTGGGAATGATCAAAATGTACTCTGGATTAGCATGGAATCAAATCTGTTGGAGTATAAATTTGTAAGTTCAATTGTAGAAACCGCGTGGTATAAATAAAGCCTCAGAACACAGTTATTTGCTGGGGGTAAATTGGCCATGTCCTGGCTGTGGAATTATTCAGTCTGAGGTAGAATGACATCTGCACCTGAAAAAAGCAATCAGACTATAGCTATTTCACCTTTATTTTAAGCAAATGCTGCCTCGATCAAGAGAAATCTTATAGACATCAATTATATTAAGACTCCTAAGCTTGAGAGAAGAATGCACTTGAAAAAAATAATGAAAAAGGAATAAACAAAGCTAAACACCTTAACCATATGCATATTCAAATAATAAATTGGTAATCAAAGAACGTGAAGCTATTTATAATTCCCCACTGAATATTGATGATTTCTCAGACTTAACCATGGCAAATTGAAATTAAGATTCCTCAGTTAATTTCAGAGTGTAATTTTAAACAGTATGGTTCTAGTTCATCTTCTGTTATTAGCAGACAGTTAAAACAACTTTTGAGTATTAGGTATATGATTCAAAAATAATAACAAAAATTGTCCAACTATTTTTGTCTTTATAAGGTAGAAAATTAAATGTATAAAGATGTTTCAAAGTTACTAAAAATTTTAATGATACCTAGGAATGCTAAAGCGATGAATTTCAGAATACTTCAGTTAGGAGTATATCTACAAGCAGAGAAGATAAATATTTTCAAAGGAAAATTGTGGGATTGGAATGAGAAATTTCAGCATCATTTTCTCCTGTATTCAGAAATGAATAATGGCTATTGGAGAGGAACCAATAAAAACCTGGGGGCCTTCATGTCACTTCTGGCCGATAGGATTTATTCAAAGTAAATTAACAACGGAAGCATTTCTACCTACAATTAAATAAAACATTTAAAAAGTTCATGAGCATGTAAGCAGTCGGCACAAGCTGGTTTATTACGAGATGAGCACTCATATAACACAGATGGAAATATAAACTAATGCTGGCTTTCTGGAAAGCAATTCAAAAATAAAAATATCTCTTCAGTACTGAGATGTGCTGGGCATCCTGCTATCCATGTATTTGCTCCAGAATAAATTTTATCAGTTTCTATCAAGAGCCATAAAAGTATTCATTGTTTCTAACTCATTGATTCCAATTTTAAGAATGTCTTAAGAAAATCGAAAATACCACGAGGTATGTGTATATTCACTGCAACACTGCTTCATGGGGAAAGTTAGAGAAAGCCATAGTATTCAGAAATTATTTAATTATTCTCTCTTCCCTTGACCACATACTATGATTATGCAGCCATGGAAAATTATTGTAAGTAGAATATTTCATAGCATGTGAATTGTTTATCGTATGTTAGGTAAGGAAAACAGGAAATAAACTTGTATTCATTACATATATATTAAAAGAAAACTATGCAAAATTAGAACTACAAAAGGCCCTAAGGAAATACCTGGAAATATACAGGCTTTCTTTTCTTCTTTAAACTTTTTTTATGTTCCCAAATATATTTTTTTAAATTTTATACTTAAGGATTTATTTATTTGTTTGTTTATTGTGTGTGTTTGTGTGTTTTAAATTTTATTAGTTTCAAGTACATAGTACATTGGTTAGACATTTATATAGTTTATAAAACGATCCCCCTAATTGCTCCTTCTCTCCTATGGCCCTCCACCTAGCCATTAATGCTGACCGCATTCCCTATGCCGTGTTCCCCATCCCCATGACCATCTATCAACTACTAATTTGTACTTCTTTAACCCTTCACCCCTTTCTCCCAGCCCCCCAACTCTCCCCGCCTCTGGCCATCACCACATTGTCCTTTATATTTGTGAGTCTGTTTTTGATTAGTTTGTTCTTTCTGGTCCTTAGATCAGCATACCCTGCTTTCATAATTGGAAAAGTCATCATCTCCATTACCTTGACCTTGGACTTTACCTGCACTGGGTATCCTATGCCTTACGGTGACACATAAGGACCCTCATGAGAGGGTGGGAGTAGTTTGAGCTTTGCGGCCAGGCAAATCTGTCTTGGAATGCCAGCTTCGCTGCTTATTATGTGTGGCCCTGAGCATGGTGTCTGACCTCTCCGGGCCTCAGTTTTCTCATATGTAAAATAAATTAGTCGACAAACCTGTTTAAAAAAATTAATTAAAGAGGAAAAACTGAGCCACATTCACCTTAATGAAAAAGAGGGCGCTAGGAGAGATTCTGGCAAGATGATGTTTAAGGGGTCCCAGAGTGTGAGTTGGATGTACGTCTATGTAACCGCGGAAGAAGGGTGTTCGGAGTGGAGGGGACACAGTGCAGAGAGAGGCAAGGGATGGAGTGACGCGTCAGGAGCGGGCCGCCTGCCTCTCGGTACTGCAGAGTGACAGACGTGAGAGAGGCGCACCGTGGAGAGAACACAACGCCACGTGTCAGCACATTAAGGATGTTCCCCTAAACCTAGGCATTACTGCGTACGGTGATGGTGGTCCCTAAGTAAACTGACTTGTGTTCTGCAAAACTTTTGTTTCTCTCTTTTCTCTCTCTTGGAATTCATAAAATATAACTGAATTATGAAAGTTTAGAGGTAGAAGAGACATCACACTGCCACCAAGACCACCACTGACAGACAAGAAAAATGAGACCTAGAGATTTAGGATTTGCCATGTGCTTGATGCTTCCATGACCATTTGCGACATGAAGGTTTTTGTTTTTGGTCCAATAATGACCCAACTAGTTTATCTCTTCCTAGAATTTGAAGTAATAATCTAATATTCCCCTTAAGAAAATTCAACATTTATTTTGATCAGTCAGTTTTTTGCTTTTATAACCAGCAAATTGTCCTGGAATTTGTGAGAATTTACTGATTTTCTGTTCTGGTTTTTGTTTGTTTGTTTGTTTGTTTAGTTTTTTGCACAGTTTTATACTTTGCATTAGTCTTTTTTTTTTTTTTTTTTTTGGTCACTATATCATAGTTACTTACGGTATTTTATATTTCCATATCCTTTGTATTTCTCTAACCATGTATCTTGCCAAGGCTGCATTTAGTTCTCTCATTAGATGTGGAAACTGAGGTACTTCCAAGGATGCCTGACTTGGTTTTGATGTAAAATTTTGAAATAACGTTTTCGTGGTCTGAGAACAATATCCCATGCGTATAACTGAGACAACACTGAAATATTTCTACATTTTGAGATTCATGTGTTTTAATTTCTATGACGACTAAGGTTTCTGTGATCTATTGCCATAGTCTAAGTCAAGAGTGGGCAAATCACAGCTTGCTAGCTGAATCAAGCCTATCACCTCTTTCATAATAAAGTTTTATTGAGTGATAGAGACCACATGGTCCACAAAGCCGAAGATACTTATGATCTGGCCAGCCTCTGACCTAAGTGATCAGTACTGCATCATTATAATCGGAATAGATACAAAGATTATCTTTGGAGACGTTAATTTCAACCTCAGTAAGTGTTTCAACACCAAAAGACGAGGTAATCAGTAAAAGCATTACCTTCTGTAGAGTTAAAACTTATGAATTGTTTATTTCTGGAATTTTTAATCTGATGTTTTTGGATTGCAGTTGACTTCAGGTTATTGAAAGCTCGGAGACCACGAATAAGGGGGAACTTCTGTGTGTGCATGCCTGTGTGTTGGGGGTGGAGGGAGGGGAGAGAGAGAGAGAGAGAGACAGAGAGAGAGAGACAGACAGACAGACAGAGACAGAGACAGAGACGGAGAGAAGCAGAGACAGAGTTGCTGCTCTAACGGATACATGAGGCAGGAAGTCCAAAACTCTACTTTCCTCACCTTTCTTCCATCTCTAGGGACAAGTTTTGACATACAGCCGTGGAACTCAGGGCTTTAGAGACTATGACGTGGCACTCGCTGGTACAGAGATTGCATTATGAGAGTTTTCCATCAATTTGGTCCTAAGAATTCTTGTCACCAGACAGTCAGACATAGTTTATTAATTTGATTTTCAGTCTCTATGGTGTCCTTACTTCTCCACCTGAACCGTCTTTCCCTACTTGTGTATCTCTAGCGTCCATAACCATTTAGGAGAAAGAGATGTGTTCAACCTTCTTTTTTTCCCCAACACTTTCTGACGCAAACCTTCAGCTCTCTGCTTCTCTGTTGTCATGGAAGTGCAGAGCATACGAATCTGTCACAACTATGAAAATTTTTAATACTAATCATTTATTTACAGTTAAACACTAAAGTTTCAAATTAAGTTTAAAGTTATTCAAGATTGTTATCTCTGACAAATCTGTTCTTAGATATAGTCGACCAATCTGCGTCATTTCATTCTGCTAATCATATTTTTAAAATAAAACTTTTTTGACAGTTTTCCAGAACACTCTGTGCTGGTGTGATGATCTTAAAATATATTTCTCATAATTTCTCTCAGTGGCTTTACCCTGAGGACACAAAAATGGGTATTGTGAAGTAGATTCAGCCATGACGTGGGAGAGGTGAGAAGTATATCTTCTTTGGACATTAATGTTATTTTAAAAAACTTAGAAGAACAACGTGAAACAAAACAGCACTCCTTTTACATGTATGACAATGCTGGGGAGTAGAATTAGAAATTCACAATAGTGTTTAAGAATACACAAGATAAAAACTGCCTTCCTGGACTCTCCCTTTAGACTTCTCATCTCCTCATCAACCACTACTCATCCCCACTAAGAATCCACATTTTGCCTCAGGGTGCACTTCAATGGGAAAGTTTTCAAAGAACGTCCATCTTTAAGACACATTGTACATAATGGCATAATATATTCCACGTGTCCAGATAGGTCCAGTGATCTTGGTCAAGCCATTTAGACTTTTTACTCTTTGCCCATCTCATTTTCTAAATGAGAAAAATACTATGATTCACTAAACTAGTAAATCACTAAACTGTTATTAAAGCGTATGTAAAAAAAAAAAAAATACTGTCTTGGCAGCCCCCTGGTGTCTTACAAAAAAAGTAGAAATTGCAAGGAAGATTTAGAGGAAGTCTTTTTGGAGCCCAATAATCTGAAAATATTGAAAGGAAAATATTGAAAAGGGAAACACATCGTGGGTAGCAGCTCACGTTTGTCAGGCTTACATTGTGGACTCACATCTTTCTGTCGGGAGCACCAATTATTAGATGCACGAGTGAAGATTCAATTTCTAAAAATCAGGTCCTTGTTATTAATATCATGTGAAACTCATTTCTGTGTGATCTTGTAGAAGTTGCATGTAAAATTTACCTCTCGTGTGAGGAAATCCGTGGATGGCGTTAGATTTTTGGCACAAATGTTTAGATAAAGAATCACACCAGAGGTTTTAATCTTTTAAGTACAGAGACTAACTTAACATCTGGAAGTTTTACGGGGCAGGTATTGAAAATTGCTGAGTTAAAGAAAGTGGCTTCTTATTATTCAGCACAAAAAAAAAAAAGACTGACACCGTATCATTTGGATAAGCCTTTTTTGTTGTTGCTAATTAAAAAAAAAAAAGTCTTATGCTGAGAAGCAATTTAGGGTTTCTGTGTTTGTTGATATTACCTTTTAATGTGACAACCATGACACCGTTTTCCAAAACAGATGGATTAATGTCATTTTTTTTTCAAATTACTTCACCTAGACAGGTGTTTCCTGTGTATGTTTGACATGAAATTAAACATAGCTCCAGATGTTCTGTTTGTAGCAAAGCCAGTTAATTTTATTAGAACATTTAATCACAGATCAGCAGTGCAATAGCAGGCAGCAGAGATTTCACAGAACTTCCTAATGAATCGTGAATTAGTTTACAGAGAGAGATCTAGAGAAGTACAACGCTGCTTATGTGGACCCTATAAATGTATCGATTGGAGCTTGTTATTTTTCCTGAATTCTGATACTGTTGATAGTTAGAAGTTTCACTAGAATTGTAAAGGTGTATGTGTGTGCGTGTGTGTGAAGCCGGCAATGAAATCATTCTGCAACTACTTAGCGTGAGTAGAATCATTTTTTTTTTTTTCGAGGCCCTCACTCATGGGGTTTGGTAAGCACTGCTCCTTAGGCATGAGTGAGCTCGGTCCTCTCCCCTGTGCCTCCAAATGCCTTAGGGGTGGCCTGCTGTTTACAGTAACTGCTCTGCCTACAGTGTACACACCCAAGCGACAGCAGCCCAGAGCTCGGCGGTCCCAGGCTTAAACATCATTATATGCCTAGTTATTTTTCCTCTAAGATTAGCTATAGATTTCCCATTAATTATACCATCAGGTTGATTCATCATTAATAAAATAAATCTCAGTGAACTGTCACTGATTTCTTGACTAAAATGAAAACAAATGAAGAAAATCCAGTTCCCGTCTTTGTTATAGTCTTATCAAATTTGTCTTTGTAGCAGCACGGTCACTCCAGAGCCAGAGCAAAATATTCATAATTTTCTACTTTGAAATATTAGTGTGCCCATATGCACTAATAAAAACTTAAAGCCCTGCTATGATTGATGTTTTTTGTTGTCCCGTCACCTCATTGTATAGAAGTTTGTTTTAATGAGTTTCTCTAATGAATATTTTATATTGCTACTTGGATGAATGGCATATGGTAAATGCAAGGTAAATTACAGCTCTTTAAATAAATATTTTTCATAAATTATTTATTTTGTGATGCCTGTATTGGTAAGATGTCATGTCAGATAAAGATTGGAAAGTATTTACTGTAATACTTATTTGTAACTTGAAGAAGTAAAATTTTTTAATTATTAACAAGCCTCCAATATACCCATGAAATTCATGGCAAAATTAGCATAAATTCTATCACATTATGAATTCGTGTAGACAGCCTCCATTCTAAAATGCAAAAATAAGATAATCTCTTATATTTGTCAGAATTTTTAGACAGTACTATGCAAATAAAAACAATTTTCTACAAGGATAGAAGAGGAAACTTGGTAGGAACCAAACTTGAAATGTAATATCGAGAATTATTTAATCTCTGAATTATATTTTTAAAGTTTAATATAATTATTTTAATTAAGTTACCACACAATTTTCAGGTACTTCTTATTTTTGGGAGGGCTATTTTTGAGTGAATGAGTTTTTCATCTAGTCAATATAAATAGCTAGTATTTATTGACTGCTTTTATAAACATTATCTCATTAAATTCTCATGGTAATCGTGAAAATGCGGTAATATTACTCCTGTTTCTACATATAAGAAAATTGACACTCTCACAGTTAGGAAATAATAAAGATTTGAACCCAGAATACAATGCCTATGGCTTTCTAGCTAAAATGACAAGGTCCTCGAAATACATCATCTCCTACAAAAAGATTTTCGATATAGAAAAAGCAGGTATTCTCTATTTCTACACCATTTTATTGTTAATAATAACAACTGCTAACACTTACAGGGTGGTTACATTGTGCCTGGTCCTAAGTGCTCTTTCTGTGTCAACTTACTGAACCCCCACAATGATGCCAAGAGATGGGTACCCTCGTGATCTCCCTGCACAGGTTGAGAAACAGGCACAGGTCGGTTAGGAACCCGCCCGAGGTCACACAGCTCGTAAGTCGCAGCGCTGACATTCAGACTCAGATGCTGAGCCAGTCTGTGCACCAAGCCATGAAGCATACCGTGTCATACTGACACATGTTCACGTGTTTCTGTCCCCCGGAACTGTAAGCACCCAGAGTCACCAGTGTGTCTTATTCATTTGTGTAACCCCATTGCTTGGAACGTAGTGGATGCTCAGTAACTATTTGTTGAACTGAGCTGACTCACCGATGTCTACTGTTTGCACGTACATTCGAAATTAAATTTTTTCAAAGTTTTAATTCTGAAAAGAGAAAAAATAAGCAAATGCTGACAGCTGTGTGCTGAAATTCAACCATAGAGGGGTCTACCCTTGCTCACCCCAAACTTAATGGGAATTATTATTGTTGTTGTTGTTGTTGTTGTTGTTGTTAGAGTGTATAGATGCAGCAACTGTTTGGGGCAAAAAAGAAGAAAATATGACTTATATCTACTTGAATTTTGGCTACACTCATATCTCTAGTTTATACATTTGTCCGTTTAGGCTAATTATGTTCATGCTGCCATTATCCGTGAATATTTAGGTTCTCCATCAGATGCATTAAGTAGAAGTGGCGTCGGACCTGTGCTAACAAATCCACTAACAAAGATAAGTCACAGGTGATCCCACAATAGAGGGTCCCCTGGCATGACACTACCACATAATAAGCATTTTAGAGTGATAAAATATAAAATTATCGCCGAAAAGTGGCTTGTAAGGTGAAGCTTCATTCTTAATTAAATTAGTCTGATCCACATGAAATGACTCATTGTCGAACATTTTTACCTAGAAAAACGGCAATTTCATGAGGTTTAAACTAATAGCTAACTTAGTGTCGGCTTTTATACCATACCTGGACACCAGCTTTAGGCTACAGCAAAGCATTCATGTTATGCTAAGCTGTACAAGATGCAGTTTAACTGTTCTTCAGTAAATAAAGAGGAACATGAAGATTTTATAGTAGCTTTAGGGATATTTTTATAAAAAGAGTCCATTTTTTAAACTATTGTGAGCATACGATCCAACATTTCTAGACACTGTTTACTCTAACATTGTCTTGACTTTGGAAAATGGAAACTTACCTTATTGTGCATATCTGTTAGTACTGATACATAGACTACTTCCTGTATAAAGTTTGACCATTTATTCTCTGCTAATTAATTCAGAGACCCCCGTGTAGGCACCGGCAATCAAAAATGCCACGCAGTTTGGCCACATGTTTTGGAACATATTGATTCCAAAATATCTAGATAAACAAAAATGATTCATCCGTATGTCGTTGTTGGCATTCATTTCTTTCTGACAGATGGCATGTCGGAGAATAAATAAAAACAAATGTCTTCTATCAGAAGAGTCCTTATATCTCGGTTTCGCCTAACGATATGAATGCAAAATATTATTTAATTTGTTTAAATTTAAAGCAAAATGCAAGAAAACCCACAACAGATCGTAACTGACTGTGAGAAGGGGGAAAGGAAGTAGGGGGGAGGTTGCAGCGTTTTGGGGTGTACTTCTCCCTCCTCGGGCAGTGCAAAGCATGTCAGTTGTTTTGTGATGGACACAAGCTCCAGCCCGGTGGGCATGTCACGTTTGAAAAGCCACATTGACGTAACTGCCTTCACTTCTCTGGAGACAACTTGGCAAGAGATGTCAGCCTTCTTCGCAGTGTACCGGAGGTCTTAGATTGCCATTATCAGATTTTTACTTAACGTCGTTTTTTTATTGTTGTTCCAGTGGTCAGATACCAAGGGAACATATACATGAATGTCGTCTTTAGCAGAGCAGTCGATATTTGTATATTGTGTGAGCCGTGCTTGAGAGACAGATCATTTTCCAAATGACTTGAGGATGTTTTAAAGGTAGGTTATTTCTGACAACTGGCTTGGAAGTATGGGCACCGCTATACAGCAGTCGAGGAGAACGAACACCCAAGGTAGCAGCCGGGAAAACGAACGCAGCACCGGATGCCCGTGAGAGCACAAAGGCCGGCTCCCACGGAGAGCAGGGCTCTGGCTCTCACGCCCTGGCATCCTGTTCCTCCCAGCACCTCAATCAGCCCTTTCTTTCCTGCCACATTCAAGACCTGAAGGCAAGAGGCTGGCAGACTGCAGAGAGCACACGCACGGGGCTGCAGGTAGCAGCGTGTTCTGCAGAGAGCCCGCCGCTGGCCTGTCCAGGGCTCACCGTCAGCATCCGAGCGTGTGCCAGGGTGGCCGCAGCAGGTCGCTGCTTTGATGTAGGGTCGAGCCACAGGCCGGGAAGAACCGTCGGGTAGCATGCTCTCTCTCCATCGGAGCTACAGGAATGGGCATATTCATGCTAAGTGAGCAAGACTCAAATTTTAGAAATTAAAAGGGTTGGTTTATCTCATGTCATCACAGACTAGGGAGCTCTAAGGAAGTGCTTGAGTAAAAGTGCTTAACACCAAATAAAACCAAATTTCTAGGGGTCACCCACATTTACAAAACAAAGACTATTTGTCCAAGTTCCTGAAGCAGTATCATAGAATTAATTCATGTGTGTATGTATATTCCTTTAATTTCCCAGAAAATTTACATCTCATTTTCACCAAATTCACAACATAGATAAAAGATACTCTATAAGTAGAAAATCCTAGCTTAAAACATTTTATGTCTTTCAAAAGCAGCCCTAGACATACAAGTGGTAAACCTTGTAGGGAGATTTTCGGGAGGGGAAGAGGAAGCAGAAAGGGGTGTAAATCGAAGTCCTTTGACAATCACTGTCTTCAGACCTTGTAAATTACAGTGCTCACTCACTCGG
>CM053511.1:52087598-52103601 GCA_028627145.1 Eidolon dupreanum
GAGGAATTAGAGGCACTACCAGAAATCAGAGTTATCTTCTCCCACATTATAAAGAAGTCAGAGATGGGAGATGAGGAAAACAAGTCCTCCTCCAACCGAAAATGGCTGTGAAGAGTATGGCTCATCTCATCCTCTAAGGAAGGAATTCTGAGCCTTGATGAATGATAGGGACTCAGTAAGTATGTCGAGTGAGCGGTTGCCAAGGGCCCGGGTTCACTCTGAACCCCAAGGAAAAGTACAAGATATGGGAGAGTGGCTAATAGATGAACAACCCGGCTTAGTTTAGGTCTTTGGTTAAGTGTCAAGATCATCTGAAAACCCGCTTTGCTACCAATAGAGGACGGACCTCATCTGTGGATCTCGATGTCTCTCTCAGGGGACTGGAAATGGCTCGAAGCCCTGAGAGAGTCCAGTCATCTTAAAAAGTGTGCTTTAATTCAAGCTCCTGAATGTCTTATTTTAAATATATCAGTTGTCTCCCTAGCAAGTAAAGACCCCTTGCATTTATTCAGCAGCTTCCCTAATCTCCCAATACTCCTTCAAGGTAGGATTCATTATTCCCATGTAACTGTCCACAAAACTGAGGCTTAGAGAAGATAAGTAACGTGCCAAAGACCACAAAGCTAGTAGGATTCAAGGTAGCCAGATTCCAGCCCTCGTCCACCGGCTGCAAAGCCAATGCTTTTGTATAAAACAAGGTGACTTGACAATGTCAATCCAATGTCTAGCGTGCCTAACCTGGTTCCCCAGTTAGAGCTGGGTCAACTTATATTTAGATCACCTAGGACCCATATTAAGACAGATTTCAAGCCTCGTTTCAAAACTGCTGAATCAGTCTTCCTGGGAGAGTGGCTCATAATCACAGTTTACAGGAAACTGCTCAGGCATAAACTATTAAACCAGCTAAAACTTCCAGACAAATGTCATCTTTACCTCATGGTTTACACACATTGATAATATAGACATACAACATTTTACGTGTACACTTAAGATTATGGCTATTATGTTACATTTACCTAATTATATACAGTAATTATAGGTATAGAACCAATACATCTAACTGCATTTTTTTAAACCAGAAATATAGAATCTCTATATACGTTTTGGTTAATCAAAAAAAAAATCATTCAACAAAATAATATGTCAGGAAAAGTGGAATTCTTATTTTTAATCGGAAATATTTATATTTTATTTTGCACTGCTTTTAGATATGCTCACAATGGTCCAGGAAAATATAGAGATGGTTTAACATGTAACCAGAGCTTGGTCATTCGATTATCTTTATTTCTATCATTCAGTTCAAATATGATAAATAGATCATGCAAACAATGCTTTTTAAAATAATCTGTAAAACACCAAAATGCATACGATGCTTTGACAAACACCAGATTTCCTCTTTGGGATGCTGTCTGCTTCGTCTTGCAAAGCACTGCATACATCTCATGGAAGCTTTACATCCGATGATGCAACAGCCCCTCAGATCTATAGCTGAGCTTTGTGTGTGTAAAATTGAAAGTTTCACTGAAAATTAGATAATTGCATCGAGTGGTTATAAATTGTGCATTTAAAAAAACCTGTTTTTTAAAAGTATTTTGAGTTCAACAGCTCCCTTTAATGCCTCTGGACAGTATTTTCAGAACTCATTTGTTTGAGGGGTTTTTAATCTGAGGACATTGAAAAGTTATACCCGCTGTGCTGTCGTCAATCATGCCAGGAGGAAAAATAGTGGCATGATTTGTTATCTGTTATTCCTCTTGCTGTGGTGACTGTCTCCCAGTGCCAGCTCTGTCCTTAAGGACATCACTTATAGGGACCACTGTCAAAACCACAGCTAACTTTAAGGGCTGCCTTTGTTGGAGCAGACAAATGAGCATGACCTTTAACAATAAAATAGGCACCTACTGAGAAAGATGAAACAGTAGCTGAAATTAAGAACAGCAGATAGCCATTTCAAACACTTGAGAAAAGTTAGAAGTTGAACTAAAACTTAATTATAAGAGTAAATGTGGGTAGACGTTGTCAATAATGAAACAGACGTGGTCAGAAGTATCGATTTGCTGCCTTAACTAAAACTTCATCCAGGAGTCATCCTACTTTTCATTAATAATGAATGGTATTGATGGAGTTTATTTTAAAGGTGGGAGGCGGGATTAAATTATGATAGCGAAAGGTTTATCAGGTGGTGATATTTTCTCTGTGGATGCGGACATATACAATTTATTTATGAATATTCTAGAAGGGCAAAGGGAAAAAAAAAATAAGAACACACCAAACCTTTGATTTACGCTAATAGCTGCTTCAAACGATCTGCAGCAAAGTGCTTCTGTCTGGGTAGATATTGGCCGTGAACTGGCCATTGATATTTTGTAGCGTTTCGGGGCCGAGCATTAAGCTTTCCAGGCACTGCATTGTAAAGACCACAGCACCGTTTGTGGTCTGAAAGACTCTTGTAGCCCAACCTGGCAAGTGGTCAGTGGAGACTACATTTTACAGAGAACACAAATCAATCTTATTGAGCACTTTTCAAGGAATATAATATTCTGCCTGTGACAATAATGAAATTAGTCTATGGATTCGGTTTAAATATTGAAATGCCATTTGAATATTTAATGAAACAGGGCTTCATAAGTATGCACATTCCTGCGGTTTTTACAAAAATGACGTCACGGATTTTTATAGAAAAATCATTGAGAATAATTTCAGAAAATGGTCTGTATTCAGAATCAGTTATATATATATATATATTTTTTTAATTCAGCAATACCTGTTGGAGATAGTTAAAGAATTCATAGATTTCCCACAGATAGGTCTCTAATCACCTATGCGGTCGACATTTGCGTCGCTCGGTCCTATGCCCACTTCGCCTGTCCTTTATGATGGGAGATGGGAGGTAGTGGTCATTTTGCTTCCCTGCCCCCTTGATATTCTTTGGCCGATGAAACATGAATGGAAGTGATGTGTCATTTCCAGGTGAATGCATTCATTTCCCCATGTGAGACTCCAAGCCACCTCTTCCCTTGCTGTGAAAATAAAGGAGAAAATCTTGTATTGAGATGTCGAGAAACTGGGATCACTAAGAATAAAACACAGATAGACGCCTGCAGGGTCTCCTGGGCTCCTAGGAGGGTGAAAAATATAATATTTGTTCAAATTTATTGAGATTTTGGAGTTGTTTATAACCACAACATAACCTGGCTTATCCTAAGATATTCTAAATGGGTTTTTATTTCTCACTTATCAAAACATAGTATTACCGTGATTTCTTCTGTACGATCTATTCGTGTACATGTGTTTATGTAGGTCCGATTATTCTGGCAGGAGGTACTTTAGACCCTGTGTGCAACTTTTCTACCTTCTCTGGCAGCCGTGTTCCTACCACCGTTTACCTGCGTGTTTTATAAGTTGAACTCGAGTCGGTTTGCCCCAGGACTCTTCTAGCCCCAAATAAAATCACAATACCTTACAAAAAAGGAAAAGATCTGAGGTCTGGGTTCTAATCCTAGAATTGGCAATTGGCTGCACCCGTAATAAGTCCGGGGTTCACAGTTTGACCTCCAGTACAGAGGTGTACGTCCTCAAAAGTACATAGAATTTTTTTATAATCAAAAGCCTGCGCCGATGTAAAGGCCCAAGTTTTTAATAGGTTTGGAGTTTCCATTGTAACCTGACTCTGAAGCGGTTATCCTTTCAACAGAGGGTTAAAACGCTTTGACAAAGCACCGCGGGGAACATCAGGTCACCCTCACCTGCATTGTACCTCGCGTGGGATGGATAAATACAGTGTCATTCTCTAATGTTCCCGACTGCCTCTAGGAACACTAAATTTTAAGAGAGAAAAACATGAATCCTGTATTTCAAGAGAGGTAGAACTAAGCCATTGTTAACTCCCCTTAGAAAGGATATTCAGTGGCCAGTTCAGTCTGCCCCCTAGACACCTAAAGCTGCATTAAGTGCTTGTGAAAGTGAAAATCCAGTGGGAACCCAATTCCACTGTTTAAACCTCAGCATGAGTCGCGGAGTTCCTAGCGGGGTGCGCTTTTACATGTCGCTGTAAGCAGATTCAAAACTTACTGTATGCAGTCAGGTACACTATTTCTATTAACCTACCGCTAACCACCTTCTTCCACAGAATGAGCGATCCAAACATCAAACATTGTATAACCTCTGCAAAATTAGAGGAAGAAAGCTGACGAGCATCCGAAAATCCAGAGCTTGTACATCATATGTCACTCAACGATGTCTGAACAACAAATGTACATTTAAGCATTTAGAATATGTGGGCTTTGTCTTCTTCCCAAATGTGGCATAATATAAATTCTCCAAATTTATCTCAAAATATTTTGATATTTGCTATTGGCTACATCACTGATTACTAATAAATACATTCCTATGATAGGTGCTTTATAAATGTTTTAAAAACAACTGCTTAGTGGCATAAAATAGTTCAGAATTTACTTTGTATGTGTATTAAGTTAGTGAACGTATTGCTTTATTTTATTTTTTCATACTATGTGATGAATATATATGCATTTAATGTTATGAACACATGGGCATTTATTTTTAAGAACGCATGTCGAAAGGTAAACAAATTTCAAAGGTTTGAGTCATTTTAAGTGAAAGGTAAGAAGACCCAAGCATCCTTTCTAAGTGTTCCGCTTAGTCCCCATATTTTCAGCTTTTATTTGCACAATCTAACAAGTATTCTACTAGAAATCACTGGGAGTCTGCATTTCATCCAATGTCGCTCAGCAAATGTGCTGTTATTCTGCTTTAAAGTAAGTTTTAAACGTAGCACCTTGATTGCTATTTAACGGCAATAGGTCAAGCATGAGATATTTTAGATCCCATTAAAATTTTTCCGGTCATGCAAAGGTGACAGAAAAATAACCATTACAGGATCCTTATTGCTCATGATAGGACCACAGATAGACTTGCATTCCCACTGCCCATGTGCCCAGACTCGACTCAGAGCCGAAGGGTGAGCCTTCCTGTTGATTTCCACGTATAAGTTAAGAGGCAAAATAACCCCAGCTCATTAAAGGTGCCAGTGCAGGGGATGATTTGACGCCTTTTATCCTCTGAAAATAAAATCAGCTGAATCTGAAACATGCGGTAGGGTCGTTAATGGAGAAACAGCACAACTAGAAGTATGAAGTCCAAGAACCCCAGTTCCTTAAATGTTTACGGCCCTGCCCATTGACTCCCGTGCTTCAGACATGCAGGCTGCAGCAGGGAGAACTCCTTTTGATCAGTGGCTTTAACACGTTGCTTTCTTTTCTAATAGTCATACCGCTTCCAAAGCATGGTGAATGATTCCTAAGTGTTGTCTGTGAGAAAGTACAACTATTTTGAAAAAAAGACATCTGCAAGATCTTTATGGATGGAAATATTTTAGAGCCCGTGTGTGAGAAGTAAATGCTATGAATCTTCCTGTTCACAGGGAGCCATTGGAGAGATGAGGTTTTACTTCTAATTTTTGTTTTAATTTGCTATAAAAAAAAAAGAAAAGAAAAACACAAATAAAACCCCTACATTCATGTAAAAATGAATGATTTGGGATCATTTTTCCACAAATGTTATATTTAAAGAATGCTTTCTTATTCCTAAAGTGTTCCAACGTGTGTGTGTGTGTGTGTGTGTGTGTGTGTGTGTGAGAGAGAGAGAGAGAGAGAGAGAGAGAGAGAGAGAGAGAGAGAGAGAGAGGTAATTTATCTGTCTCTATTTCATAGAAGCTTCTTGTATGAATTACACTTTTTATGTCACATACCTCAAGGAGAGATGATGCCTAATGATTAGATGGGGAAATATTCTTTGAAACAGTATTTAAGTTGAAAAATATGAGATAACTGAGTAAATGGAATGCTCATAACACAAATTTGAATTTTTAAAGATATTTCAAAGCTAAAAATTCCCATTTGTATCTCTAAAGTCACAGATCATCCTCATTAGAAAACAAAATACATTTTATTGTTTAAACTCAGGATACCTGAGAAAAGAGGATTTCAATAGTAACGATTTGGTTTTGCTTCCGAACATATGCAGACTTCTTTAAGAAGTCACTTACCTTTCAAGCCTTTTACTTTACATCCCCACTTCTCCTTCCGAGCATCTGTCTCTCCAGTGTTGTTTCTTTCTCTTCCTCTCCTACCTGCTCTCACATCAGTGCCCCGATATATCTCTACACTAAGAAGGTAATGACTGCAAAGTCATTTGTGAACAGGTATGTTAAAAGGTCTGGATGGTTCTAATTCAGAAAAATAAATCAAACCATGGAAATGTAAGGGAAAAGGGATTTTCGATAAAATACAAAGTAAATAAACTATATAGAAACCTTGTAAATAGATAAAAATGATGTTAAAAATCCAACTCCTTCCAAGTATCACCTTTCTCCTTTATTTTCCTTCTTACTTGTTTTCAAAATCGTAACCCAATCTTCATTTTTTTAAATAGCCAACGGGAAGTATTTTCGTGCATAACCAGGGCACAGTTCTGAGAGGGGCCTACTATGAGGTCTCATGGCAAAATCGGTGGCTGTGCATTTCACATATGAGTCACAGTGACAAAATCAGTGTTCCCTCATGCCAAGGAGCGGCACCTGATTGACACCGAGCCCCGAGGTGGAGAATGCTGTCCCTCTAACACTATCATCTTAGATAGGGTGTTAACGTCTGATGCTGACGGAATGGGTGGTTTTAAAATACCTTCAAGTCAAAAACTCTGGCCCTGGTCCACAACCAATGCTTTCAAAACATGGAATCTGAGAGCTTTCAGGAATCATCAAGTTCATATTTACCATATGACTGAAAGACAGAGAGGACCCAATGGGACCATGGCTGTGACCATCAGGTAGAGCCTAAGTCAGTCCTTCTCACCGCCAGATTGAATGGGTCAGACAGTTGAACAAGTAACACAACATTATTTTTTAGAACCAGAAACATTGTTTTACATGCTGTGAAAATACTGATCAGGATAGAAATTCAACTGACCTTTTTAATGGAAAAAGAAACAGAGAAAAATTTGGCATGTGTTAACTACTCTTCATAGGAAAAATCTTAAAAAGGTACTGAAAGTCCTGTATCCATTTCTTTCCAGATCCTGCCTAGAAGCTGCAACTCACAGCAGATGATATTAATCCTCTTCCCTTTGCACATCATCGGTAAGTTTTAAATCTCAGATTGGACCCTATCCTGCGTTAAAAAGAAAAAAAGCTACTACAGAATTAGCATTAATAATATAGACAAAATGACAACAAGAGGAAACGAACCACCAGCTTAATACTGAAACCACAGCCTCGAAGGGTTGTACGTGCTGCCCTGTTTTGAAGCAGCGAGGTTTTTTGCAGGAAGATTTGGATAAAGAACAGGACCTTTTCAGCCCCTGGATTGACTTTAGAATCCTATTATAATTGGACACGTGCTGTAAACTTTCCACTGGGCGTTTTCTAATGACTTAGGTCTGTCTTAAATATGGAAGAAGGATCGAGTTGCCGTTATCCCCCAAGCCTCGTGAACAAGCTACAAATTTGCATGAAGGCTCTCTACTCATTTATTTATAGAATTATTTCACTTTAGTGCATTTAATGAGCCCTGCTCCTTTCCAAATAGGTTTTGAATCAGTGCTTAGAGAGCGGCGACTTCTCATCATTTCGGTGAGGGCAGTGGGTAAGCGACTCCGCTGAGGAACTGATAAAACACACATTGGTTCACGCACACACACTATCTAGAATTTTTAAAAGTTTTCTGAAATTCATCCATGAACTACATATCAGTGATGAAAAGTGTTTTTGAAATCTGCATCCAGCATTAAATGATTTACATGTATTTATAGAATTGAGTTATGAAATGATGTACGTAAGATGTTTACATGAAGTTTGACATATAGGGCTCAATTAAGAATAATTTGTATTATTGTTATTAACACACTATTTTCCTTAAAGGGTAGAAGAAAATCACTTCCAATCAAATATAGGAAGTTTATTGGAACAGCTGAGGACATTACCAGAAGTAAACATATTGTTGCTTTTTTAACCAAATACTCATGAATAATGATAACAACATCATTTTTTGAGTTCTTATGGTATGCCACACTTCGTCCTTGCAGTAAGCTGATGAGGAATGTAACACAAACATTTCCATTATGCGCAACGGTGAACTAAACCATGGTTTATTCACAAAGTTCTACGGATAATATACTGAGACCTACATCAAAATATGTACCAATCCAAAATGATCGACATTACTCAAAATGTCTTTTATCCTGCCAGAGCCTTTAAAATGTCATCATCTTCAGATCTAACACCTGAAGCCAGAGCGATCTTCTGTTTCTGTGTCCCCACTTCCCATGTTGGGGGGTGGGGGGCGGAGGCCGGTAACAAGTGTGCTAAGAGCAAGGACTTAGGCATCAGACCCACCTTGGTTTGAACCACGTGTCTGCGGCTTATAAACTCTGGGGATGTGGGCAGGCTATTTAACTCCTCAGAGATTCCAGTTTCCACTTATACAACGGGCACAAGAGCACCTACGTGACAGAGCGTAAATTTAAGGTGAATACTGACAAAGCACATGAAGCTCTTAAGCCTGGCATACAACAAATGTTCAATAAAATGGAGCCCTATCACTATTCATCCATTCGCCAAAATAGCTCAAAGCCGTTCCTTTCTCTTGCTCGCTATTGCTGTGTCCAGTTTCATCCTAAAGGATTGTCATCATAATCCAGAGAGAGATCATTTTGTGCCTGGAGCTTCGAGGTGTGTGCTGCCTCACTCTCGCCTGGATCCCCGGGGGCGACATTGCTTGAACAGGCTAGGATGACTCCGCTCTCCACCGTCGTGGTCCGCTTTGCTCTGCAGCCCTGTGGGGTTTTCCTTCCAGCCTCTGCTACAGTCACTACATCACTCGCTGACCCAGAGCAGGAATGCGCCGGGTCTGTCTGTCTCATTCATTCCACTCCGCATCACACTCTCTCGTTCCATCCATGTCGTCGCAAACGGCGAGGTTTCATTCTTTTTCATAGCTAAATAATATTCTATTGTCTATATGTAGCATATCTTCTTTATCTATTTGTCTATCGATGGACACTTAAGTTGCTTCCATATCTTGACTATTGTAACGAATGCTGCAGTGAACATAGGGGTGCATATATCTTGTCGGATTAGTGTTTTTGTTTTCTTTGGATAAATACTCAGAAGTGGAATTGCTGGGTCATCTGGTAGTTCTATTTTTAATTTTGGGGGGACTTCTATATTGTTTTCCATAATGGGTGTACCAATTTCCAATCCCGTCAGCAGTGCACGAGGGTTCCCCTTTGTCCACATCCTCGCCATTACTGCTTCCCTGTTGTCCTTTTGAGAGTAGCCACTGTAACAGGTGTGAGGTGATAGCTCGTTGTAATTTTGATTTTCATTGCCCCGAGGATTAGTGATGTTGAGCATCTTTTTGTGTCTCTGGCCGTCTCTTTATGTCTTCTTTAGAGAAACATCTATTGAGGTAGGTCCTCTGTCCATTTTTTAATATTGTATGTCAACTATATTTTAATTTAAAAAAAAAAAAACTACTTCGAGATAGGCTCCTTCATTGGGGTAGTGCCAGGTGAATAGGGGTGGGAGGGGGTGGGGAAGGTGGGTCCCGGGAGGCAGAAAGGGCCTGCAGCAGCCCAGTCCCCGTGAGTCCATCCTTCTGTTCTCGGTCCCCGTGCAAAGCTGTTCCAGACAGTGCCTTGACGTGTGTGTGCGTGCCTTCAAGCTGCCCCGTACTGGTGAAAATGCCATGTTCCCTGCTCTCGCTGTCCTGAGCTCTAGTTTTGTTCCCATTCTGGGCCTCTCTATTGCCACTGATTAATTTATTCAGAATGCTGCTTATTCGCGTGTCCACTCGCCCATTTATTGAGCACCTTCCCAGTGCTTGGGGTGAGAGACGCAGTCTGAGGACTCACGAAAGTGGATGGACAGAATCTGAACAGTTAACGAAACAGAGAGACGAGACAAGGACAGAGGGACGGGGCAAGGACAGAGTGCAGAAGTAATGACGAAGCAGAAACAGTGAACTGGAGGGCGGCCGTGGGCATCTGGGGGATGTTCCCCTACGGACTTACCAACTTTTGAGCCTTGTGTTTAAGATAACTCCACTGTCCAACATGCTCCCTGACCCCGAAGAGGCCCCAGCCACCCCCATGCTCAGCTACCTTGTAACATACTGAAGTGGTCGTGTTCACTCAGCGAGCAAATAAAGGAATAAATGAATTGGGTTGCATTTAATCTGGGCGAGGGAGCAAGGTAGGATTTGTTTTAAACGAACTGAGCAAACAAAGTAGGAATGAGTGTTTGGGGCAGATCACGTGGACAATGGGAAATGTTCCGCCCTTCCCCCTCCCTCGGAAGTGTCTGGGGGACGCCATGCAGACGCTCCCCAATAATTACTGTGAACGAGACCAGTTGATTTTTCTTCAGCACGCAAACACTGAACTCGGTGATCTGCATATGTTAATAACTCTTCAGAAGAGGTATTTGTCATTCAATTTCAGATGTTTAAAAATCGGTTTAAATTTTAGTTTAAAAACTGTGGCTCAGTGACCTGCTTGGGTCACTGACGTTGACCAGCGCATGGGCCAAGCTTCTGTTCCTCGCACACAGAGAGGACTCTCGCCACACGGCTCGACCAGCGGTCGAGGGTGCCCTTCCCCTCCACAAACGTATGAGAAAGAGCCAGTGCCATCAAATTTCAATACATGTGTACTGGCTCAGGCAGAAAATGGCCAAATAGCCTCATCTAAAATAAAAGTACAAAAATGGTATTCTATTTCAGCAAGATATTTAGATCTGTGCCCCTTTGTCCCCACCCGAAATAAAAGCGAGGCTGACTTTACTGTCCTTAACAAAATTTTTATCTTCCATTGGCAAATAAGTAATACACTGAAGTCAGTCCTGACCTCACATGGGAGACATACCGTAGCCTTTCTCTGCAGGATTCACGCCTGGAAAATTGTGAAGTGGGGCTCGCATCCTAAAGGCAGCCTAGCGACTCTGGGTTCAGCCGCGGTTCCGTCTAAGGAGAGGTCTCCCTGCCGACCTGGGCACCCGCCCGACGGGCCTGAGAGTGATTCTTTCCAACTCTGAGAGCAAAAGGGGAAGACGATTAGGAAGTGGAGCAGGTAGGGCGGCGAAGTGCTTAATCAGTGGCCGAGCAATCAATAAACACCAACAGGTCAGATCAGTTAAATTGAATCAAATTGACCTTACATCTTTGGAGAAATGCCTAAGGACAGGAGGAAGAGCACAGGTTAGGGATGACTGGCCCTGTGTCAACAAACGAAGTCCAGCAGTTAAGGGCCCTTGGTTAGAGCTGATTGAAGCCCAGTTAGAGATGGATGTGTCCCCAATATGAGGAGGCTTCCAATGGGGAAAACCACATATGGTGTCAGGGAGGTCTTCCTGCGTCCTATGGCTCATGTTTCCTTCTTCCTTTTGGTCTCTTTTCTCACCCAGTCGACATGGCCAAGTCTCTTCTACTTTCTCCCTCCCATTCAAGTTCCTTCTTCCCTTCTCAGACTTTCTTGCCTCCCGTTCTGTATTGTTCAATATTGCATGTACTTCAATATCATTTCTCACTTCTCTACTGAAACTACGCCTCTGACTTCCTGCTTCCCTAATCTCCTAACTGTAGAGAGTAGGAACTTTGATCTGTAACCTCAGGTATACAAAAATTATAAGAAGTATCACAATTTAATTTTTTTTATTAAAACAGTTTAAATCTAGTTATAAACCACATCTCACCCAGATCTTAGGATAATCAGTCTCGGGTGCAGGACCCTCCAAGGACTTGCGTTGGGGAGACCCTCGAAGTTTTCTGTAGCACTGGGTCACTCAGTGCTGGGCGCAGGGTACCTTTATTGAAGATAAAAACCTTAGTACCTGGATATTCGCTGGGGACATCATTCAGTCATCACTCAGAAGTGTAGAATCTCCACAATACAGAGAACAAAGTGGGGAGAGGGTCCCATCTCCTGAGGGACTCGCCCACGCCTCCCCCTTCTGAATATGGTGGACACACTCTCATTCTCTCTTTTGCCTCGAAAGGACTCCCTTTCTTCTGCCCCCATCAATGACTTCTACCATGATCTAGATTTTCAGAAAAGATTGTGAGAAACCTCACTCCAGAGGCTTCACTTTCTCCCTGGAGGTTTGTTAAGACTAGGGACAACAGAGGACATGAGCACATGGGGGAAAAAAATGCTACGAGAACAAAACGTTGATTAATCACACAAAACTATTATCCCACTACACAACCTATTAAACAGTCTTTCTCCAGATAAGAACTGGACCTGATCTTTATGTTGGTAGATCACGCCATCCTTCTTAAAGGGACTTTGTGTCTCAGCTTCAGTGAGACGCCTCACAACGTCCTAACTTCTCCTTCTCCGTCTCGTTTATAGGGGATGCTTCCCTCACCTCTCCCTTTGCTTTTGGTTTTCCCACGATTCCACTCAGAGCTTTCCCTGGGAGCTCTCACCCAGAATCACAGATTTAGCTATGATGCTCTACACCCCCTATATCATCTAAATAGTGAATTTTGTTACCCAAAAGCTCAAGCTAGAAACCTAAGAAGCGTTGAGTCGTTTGTCTCCTTCAGGCCATCCCGCCATCCAATTATCAGCATATCTGGCTCACGCTACAGTTTAATGTGTGCATATCCGACTCCTCCTCCCCCTGCTTATCTAGATGTTACATCCCGTTCTATTAGATGAATAAGTGTCATATACAAAACATGCACATTTTAAGACATGTCTGAAGCATACATAAGTAGCTAGTAAGCCAATAGTTCGTACGACGTGGGCAGAAGTATAGACATTTTAAAGTACAAGTACGCAATGTGCAGAGTGTAGGTGAGTAGTTAGCAAGTAGAGCATGGATGTGGCAGACAGAGAAGCAAGGAAGCTCCATGAGATGTTGTGTATTTCTGAGGTGTCAGAGAGACTAAGTATCCCAGAGGTACTAAAACATTGAGGATACACCAAATATACATGAATACCTAACAGTCAGGTGTTAATTCAGCCACCCATTAATGAAACCTATTCTGGTCCCATATGACCTTGGATCAAGAAACGTATAAAATCCATGGATGTTCATTAAACTAATGGCGAATTCTCACTGACCACATACAGCTGGCCTTCGGTCTCCTTGATCAGGGAAGTGTGTGCTGTTGGTCCAGGACACTTTGTGTCCACAGGGTCCCTTACTGGAACCTCAAGCCTGGTCCTTTCAGCCTGCAAGAGCGTTTACCTACAGTAGAGAGAGAGCTAGAACCGAAGAACGTGCATACCCCAAAATGCAGGAGACGTGGTCCTCTACCCGCCTCCCCCTATGCCAAGTGTGGTTGCCTGCTCCGTCACTTTCCTGTGCTATTTGCTGTGTGGTTTAAAATTAACAAGCTGCTGGCTCAAGTGTTCTCTTCCTCGGTGAATTTTTCCCTCCATGACCTCTGGAATGGCTCACCTGTTTTGTGCTTGGAGGTCTCATTAACAAAAAGTGCTCAGACGTGAAGCAAACGATCTGCTTATCTAGACAAATTGTCATTTTTCATATGGTGCACATGATCGGGCCCTGTGCCGTTTTTCATTTACAAGAGAATAAAGGTTTAGGTAAAATGCTCAAATGGAATAAAATGCTTGGTGGGAGTATGTGATCCCCACCTCTTCACCTCAGAACTAGGCTGTTCTCCAGCCTCTACCAAAAAATCAAATCTTTTAAAATTCTCATTCTTATCCCTAAGATGCCTGACATTATTGTAGATATGTACACAGTAGTTATGCTTCGAAAGCCATCATCCTAATCCCAATTATTTTATTCCATTTCCATATCATTTTGTTGTCGTGTTTTCTAAGAAATTTATTCATTTTATCTAAATTTTCAGATTTAATGGCATAAGATTGTTGATCTTCTCTCATTTTAATGTTTGCACAATCTGTTTTGAAAATCTCTTTTTATATCTGATATTGAAAATTTATCTTTTTTTATTCAGACTTGCTAGGGAACATCAATTTTATTAATTATTTCAAATAAAATTTTTACTTTGTTGATTTTTCTCTTCTGCGTTTTTTTTTTTCTATTTAATTGATTTTTTGCTCCTTATTATGTCCTCACGTCTACTTTTTATACCTTGTTTGCCTTTCTAGTTCTTGGATCCTTGACTTTTAGTCTTCCATTTTTAAATGCATGTATTTAATAGTACAAAATATCCTTCTAAGCACCACCTTAGCTAAATCTCAGTTTTCATATGTCGTGTCTTTGTTAACGATCAAATCTTTGAAATCAAAAGTTCAAAATCTTTCAAAATTTCATTACGATTTCTAATTCATCCTCTGGGCTATTTAGAAGTATATTATTAATTTCCAACCATTGGCAGATCTTCTGATTTTTTTTTAATCGTTATAAATTCTTAGTTACTCATCTCTTGTTTTTTTTTTTTTGACCTGAGGTCAGAAAACATACTCTGAACTATTTAAGTCCTCTGAAATATTCGTTATATGTTTAATGTACATTTTAAAAGAATATGTATATTCTGTCACTGTTGGGTGCAGTTTCTGCATAATTCAAGTAAGTCGAAGTTTTACTCATGTTTTTCAGATCTCAGATCTCCTATATTCTCACTGGTATCTTGTCTGCTTTTTCCTATTAGCTATTTGTGAAAATTTAAGAGAAATGGCTCCTGACTTAAAATGGTTCGATGGATCATTTTCCGACTTCACGATGGCAGGAAAGCAATATGCACGTGGTGGAAACCGGCGAGGCTGAGTTGTGGTGTTTGGCAGGTAGGTGTATTAACTGCATTTTGACTTAATGATATTTTCCACTTGCAATGGGTTTATCAGGACTTAACCCTGTTGTAAGTTGAGGAGCATCCGTTTTTACATGAGGACATGTTATTATGAAGGAAAAAATTGGTAGATTTAGGTTTGTGATTGAAAATATATTATAGTGCCCTCCCCCTCCCCATCCAAGGCTTTGTTTTCCAGTTTTAGTCACCGATGGTCAACTGCAATCCAAAAATATTAAATGAAAAATTTCAGAAGTAAACAATTCGTAGTTTTAAATTGCGAGGTGTTCTGAGTAGCGTGATGAAATATCATGCTGTAGCACTCCATCCCGCCCAGGAAGTGAGTCACCTTTTTGTCCAGAGTATCCATGCTGTATCTGCGACCCACCCAAAGGCTATTTAATAGCCCTGTCTCGTATCAGATTGACCGCTGAGGTGTCACAGGGCTTGTGTTCAAGTCACCCTTCTTTTACTTAATAATGGCCCCAAAGCACAACAGTAGCGATGCTGGCAATTCAAATATGTCAAAGCGGGGCTGTGAATTCCTTCATTTAGGTGGAAAGGTATGTGCGTATAGGGAAGTAAAACAGTTATATGGGGTTCGGCCCTGTCTACAGTTTCAGGCATCTACTGGGGATCTTGGAACGTATCTTGTGTGGATATAGGGGGACTACTGGATAAACAAAGTTAAAAAGAAAACAACAAACAAAAAGTATTTGCAATGATGAACAGATTGCTGATAGCCTTAATATATAAAGAAATACATGAACGAATAACTATAATTTTTAAATGATAAATTATAAGTGCTCAATAAATGTTTGGCAAAACTAATGCATGAGTAATCAAACAGATGCAAATTTAATTATATTTTTTAACCTTTCACACTGATAAAAGTGCAAGATACAAAGATAGCAATCAATATTGACAAAGACATGCAGACAAACGTTTGGGTGTATTTTGTTTTGCTTTGTTTTTGTTTCATTTTGAATTTTTAACCCTGCTGGTGAACAATGCAAATAGCTACAACATTTCTGGAAAGCACTCTGCTATGAAAAGGTTTGAAAATGTGAGTACATTCTGGGAAGAAAATAGAGCTCTGTGGTTGAGTGTAGACTCTGAAGCCAGTTGGCTGAGATTTGAATGCCACCAGTGCACTTAAAGACGTTAAAGATGGTAGCTCTTGAGCAAGTCGCCAT
>CM053511.1:52104101-52151573 GCA_028627145.1 Eidolon dupreanum
ACATGCAAGGAACAAGTGACTGCCGTGTTAATCTGCAAGTGCTGTAATAAATAACAATATTGACTGAGTTTTCTGGGAAAGAAGGAGCGACTCACTCCACTTAAGGAAATCAAGAAAATGTTCACAGAAAAAAAAAAAGTGGCATTTAGCTGGCTCTTAAAGGATAAATGGTATTTTTCTAGATATATATATATATATATATATATATATATATATATATATATATATAAACAGAATATTCCTGGGGGAAAAAAGTCAAATGTAAAATTTCCAATTCGTGACAAGACTCGTCATGCACTGAAAATATTGAAAAGCTCATTGTGACTGGCATTTGAAGCGTGTAAGGGAGGGATGGAAACAGATGCTAAGTTAGGTGAGATTGTAAAGGCAAATAAGTCTGGCCTTTTCCTTTTCAGTAATGGGGAGCCAGTAAGATTCAGAAAAAGGAGAATGACATCGTCAGCTTTGTTTCTTAGGGAGGTGACTCCGGTGGTAATTGAAGGGATAGATGGATCGGATTGCGAGATCTGCAGGGTGGCACTCACTTCAACTCTGTGGATGGTACTTGAGTAAAAAGACATGTACATTTTTCATACTGGCTGATTAATTATTAAGAATACACGAGGAAACCAATCTTAACCATTTTTCTTGCTTATTCTGTATTTATTTATTAAAAATATTAGAGGTCCTCTATGAAATTTAGTAAACTTATTATTAACAGAAGTAATTAATCTCGATGTGTGTTTTTATGCACATATACATACATTTGCAGAGAGACGGGGAAAGGGTAGTAGACAGATATAATATAAGCTTCACGTGCTTGTTTATATATGGATATCATTAATAAGTGAGTTTCCAGGAAAAATTTACATATGTTCTCATCTGTGTGTAGTTAGAAGGCAGAACCAAACTAATAATTGATCTGTTCTGTCAGATAAGCATTCCAAGAGAAGACCAATTACACTAAGACCAAATTATACTTTTCAATTACACAGGTGAATCAATCCAGCTCAACATGTCAAAGCATAAAAAAATGTTTTAGAAAAGACAGGCAACGTACTAAATTTCCCTACCCATTACCTAGGAGTAAGTACTACTCGGAAGAGTAAAATGTCATTCTGTCAATATCCGTGAGCTTATGAAGGTTTTCCAACCCCATCCATCAAGAAGCCTTCCCCTTTACTCTCAGATACTTCCCAAAAATATATTACCTTGTGAATTATCTTTGAAATGCTTTTGAATTCGAGAAAATAAGGCAATAATAAAATAACAACACTCAGAGACCCATCAAAGTTCCCAGTATACATAATTTCATCTTTTTCTTCCTGCATCTTATGTTTCATTTTTAAATCTTGCCTTCCTGAATTAGGGCGTGGGAGGCATAGCATGTGGTTAATGCATTAAAATATGTAATTCCCAACCAAGTAGGATTTTGAAAAACAACGTGTCTGCATATTCACGTGGCTGTGACTCAGAATTTGAGGAGTGTGGAGCGAGATGGGCAGGGGCAGTGATTTGGGACTGACCGTGCAGAGTTCTTAGACCAGCTCAAGGTTCTGGTCTTTATCCTAATAATGAGGAGATACCAGTGAAGAGTTTTAAGCTGAAGAGCATTATAATCAGACTTGCATTTCTTAAAAGATCTCTCTGTCTCCAGTTAGGGAAATGACCTGTGTGACAATAAGGTGAACGAAGGACAGGTGAGAAGCTACGACCGTACCTCTTGGTAGGGAGAAAAAGTTGCTTCACGTAGGCAGTAATGAAAGCAGAGAAGTCGACACACAGTACAGACATCCAGGAAGTAAAATTGACGGGATTTCGTGAGGGGTTAGATAAGGAGGAATAGAAATAAAGAGAAGTCGAGGATAATAATAATATTGTACATTAGCATGGCAATTCGCTATCACAAAGCCTTTTTTATTTATTTCATTCAATTCTGACACTAAGGAAGAAATGACAGTTGTTATCCCTTTGGATTTTAAAGAGGAGCGAACAGTAGACAAGAGAAGCTGAGTGACCTAACCAGGGTCTTCTTGAGCAGCACTTAAAATTTGGAGCTCATACTTGAACTTAGGAATTCTCTCTTCAAGTTCAGGATGCTTTCTATTGAAAACCCACTAATCTGCCCTTTTATGAGAAGCTAGTCCCTGAGAAAGCCCTTGGATCACAACTGGGCCCTAATTTATCCACTCACCTCTCGATTCTAATCTCTGGGCAAAGAGCCCAATTGATTTGGCAGGAACTTCAAAGCAGAGGAAGACAAGGCCACAGACCAGACAGCATTCAAAAGTAAGAGGCAAGCAAAGCAAAGAGAAAAAGAAAAACGAAGAACCCTTCTGCCCCACAATCAACCTTGGGGGGAAGCGCAGTTGGACATGGTTGAATTGTTCCTAAATGTTATATGTCACCAGAGTTATGGAATGAAAGCGATAGAAGTTAATCCCTCTGTGAGGCAGCGAGTTAGGATTCCAGTTACCCGAAGCCTTAGTCTCAGGCATAGGCGCCAGTGAGTTTCTTACATGGTAAATGATGCGCAATATTATAAGCTTTTTCACTATTAGCACAATTGCTAATAAGTATTTTTGAAACTGTGGATGCCGTGAGAGCAAATCGATGCCTCTGGAGCCAGCTTCATGGAACGGAGGTGAAAAGGCATCTCCCTTGCGACGTGGGACGTGGGTGCAGTCACAAAGCCTGTATGTTGTTCTACGTGGAGCGAAGGGGGTTAATAAGCTTCAACTAAAGATCAAGCAGAGGTAGAAGCAGCTCCCTCAGATAATTTCAGTAATTCAGTAAATCCGTCTAATAAACTTACACCCCAAGTTAAGAAATAAAATATCACCAGTGTGGTCGAAGCCACCAGTGAACTCCTCCCTGATTTGATCTACCCAACACCAAATAGCAGTACTTTTCTTTTGAATTTTTGGCATTCTCTTGATTTCTTATACTCATAACACATATTTCTTATACTTATAACACATATGTATGTATTCCTAAATAATGCACTATTTTATTTTTCTGAGTTTCGCTTTTTAAAATTCTATATAATGTACATAATTTTCTGTGATATACTTTCTGATTTCAAAAATCTAGTTCAAAAATATTTTGTTTCTTTTAAAATGTACATCATTGGCATACTTCTGCATTGGCTGATTTTATTATTGGTTCCATATTACTTGCAAAGCACCTCAGAACATACCCTAACAAATCTGTGTCCTGTGACATTGGCCTTGAGGATCCACCAACGCAAAGGAATGAGACAACCAAAAGAATTATGATGAGGCTTAAGAAACAATTCTCATCGGGCCAGAAAGAAGCCCACCCGCCTTGCCCCCCGGCCGGTCTAGGCCACAGCCTAGTCTTCTCACCATCACTGAGGCTCCTGGTGGATGAAAGACGAGACTCAGTCTTCGTCAGGAAGTGTGGGAAACTGTCTTCAAAGGAACCTAAGCTCTGAAAGCCTTCTCAGAGATTGGGGGGAGGAAGCAGGAGCGGTCCGTCTGCCTTCTGGAGGACTCCCGGGAGCTGGCCTTGGTGCTGCCTCAGAGTCAACCTCTCCACATGAATTTGGGCTGCTCGGTCCCAGTCAAACTGCCCAGCTGAGCCAACATAGAGTAAGCCTCAGCTGGTGGAGCTGATGGATGGGACCAACCCCAGCTTCAGCGTCAGCTCTGTGCATGACCCTGCTGCGTCCAAGTCTTGCATCTCCAGTGCGCCGCCCCCCCCCGCCTGCCTCACGTGCACGTGTCTCTCTTCGAGCACCCACCACCACCAATACTACAACGGGCATATTTTAAAGGCCTCCTGTTTGCAGGTACTGGCTAATTATCTGTATTAACATCTCTCCCTTATCTGCTAAGAAAAAAAAAAAACAAAGCCTGTGTGATAGTACTCATTTTACAGATGAAGAAGCAGGCCATAGAACAGATAAACGCACAGCGAAGCTTCTGATAAGAGGAAGGTTTGGCGGTACCTTTGCCCGGCTTTGAGGCTGTGACCATCTCCCTCCTTTCACTGTAAACTGCCTGACCTTTCTAGAACCACTGAAACTCCTTCCCTTTCTTAGGACGACTATTTGAGGCTGAATTGTACTATACCGCCATTTAAGTATATCTTTCTTAAAAAAAAAAAAAAAATAGCTGACACATACCGAGTAGTTGATGTCTGCCAGGCACTGTTCTAAGCGTTTGCATGTGACCCTCACAGCAGCCTTACAGATAGGATTTTATGCTTCCCCCAGTTTTATAGGTCAGAAAATTGCAGCACAAAGAGGGGGCGTCAGATGCACGGATTTGAACCTAGGCATTTAATTCCACAGTCCGTATTCTGAAATTCTGTGCCATACCGCCTTTCCTTATCTCCAAACATTATCTTTGGGTAATATTTCATACAGGATCCTTCGTAAGTACTCCTAGTTTTATTTTTTAAAATGACAGGGTGATGTTATTACTACACTATTGCTTTTTAAATTAACTTAGGAAATAAAAGGGCACGACCAATTTCCCTAATGGCCTTTTAAACTAAAAATTAATTATTAAATATTTTAATATTAGAAATTAACATAGGCAAAATGGTAAAACACCCAACCCTCTGGTGATTAAAAGTAAATCAACTATTATAAGAATCAGATAAGAATGCTCATCGAAAAATAGGAAGGACAAATAATGTCACACTTGGAGGTATTTTACATAATCTTTCGAATAATTTTCCTTTTATTTGAAAAAATGTATATCCTTTTTAATGACTTCGGAATGAATTAGGAAATGTCAGGCTTTTAAAAATCAATTCAAACAGAATGTCAAGCCCGTAGGCTTCACTCAGGGCGGCGGGAGCGGCTCTGAGGGCCCCTCCGTCCCCCTCGCTTTTTTCCAGCCTCAGTCACTGCCATTCTGGCCTCAGCGTTCACAGCGCTCTACAGGCAGCTGAATGAAAGGGCAGAAGCTTCCTCTGAAACTCCAGTTATTTCAGCTCTAAAATCAGCTGAAAAGGATGCTCTCCACAGAGACAGACACGCATTCTGTCTGTGATGAACCTGAGGTGCCCTCGGGTTGTGGCAAGGGAGGGGTTTGGCGCCTGAACCTAGAGAATGTTCTTTTTTTCCTTTTCCTTTTTTTTTTCTTTTAATCAAAGTGCACCATTCACATTCTAGACTGCCCGTGGCACAACTGATCCATACATCACAGAGGGTAAACAGTAACAATAATAATTAATGATGATGATGATGATGATGATGATGATGATGATGAAATAACAGTGTGCCCATAAATAATATGGAAATCACATGGTCCTGGTCCCTTCATGAAATGAGACTTCAATATACATATTTCTTAAACAGCTTTATGCATGACTTCATTTCTGTGGTTTACACTTCACTGCTCTGTTGTGTCACTCTACCAATAAACCTATACATCATACAGAACGAAATATGCTCACGGCCCATTCACTTGACAAAAAAAAAAAAAAAAAAGGAGCAGTGTGATTTAAAAGAAAGACTACTGAAGCAGAAGACCAAAGATTAGAACTTGGGGCCGGCCCTGCTACTTTCTGGGTTCCGGATGTCGGGTGAGTTGCATTCCCTCTGTAAAATTCAGTTTTCACACCCATCAGACATCTCGTCCCCATCCCAGCATCCTTGTGATAACTAATTAAGCTAATTTATGAGAAAAATTGCTGTACGTAAAAGGCATTTTTTTTGCAACAGAGGCTCAGAACTCTACAAAATAAATGTACAGCTTTACGTTTTTTTTTTTTTTACTTTACAAATTTACAATTTTCACTTTTCCTAAATTTAAATACCAGTAAATTAGTTAATTACTGGTATTACTTTATAATTTATTGCCATTTAAAGCAATATATTTATCTGAAAATTATGAAGATTCCCAGAGTCTCTTTAGACTTGCTATATTTTAGGAGTGATAAAAACTCAACTTATATGCTTAAGCTTGAATTACACCTTCATTATTCTGCAATTAATTAGAATTTCACTTTTAAACATTGGTACATTTTTTGTGCTGGAAAAATTAACAAAGTCAAAATGCAAAAGCACATTAATTGACGTTGGGAGTCCTTAGTCATACTGTATCTTATCTGTTTGACTGTGGATGTCAATTTAATTTAGGAAATCATTACCTGACCCGTTCCATATTACCAATAATTTTGTCTCTTAAATAATTTAGACCTTGTGCATTTTCCGGTAAGCTTTGGGATTCATGCCTACACAACTAACTGCACTGATGTTATTTAAGTATTAGTACACTTTCGAATTGAGAGATTTATTCAAATTAAATTTTTTTACTTTTAATGCTGCTGGAACATATTTTTTCTAATAATTGTTTTCTATAACTAATGGTATGTGAAAACATCCAGAACCTGTATGAAATGTTAAGAATCTAAATGTTTTCTGAGCACACATGGTCCATGCACTCCATTAGAGTTGAAAATTAAGGTCTGGTGTAGTCCCCAAATCAGCCTCCTGCATCCCAGTGTCTCTGCCCGAATGAGGCCAGAGACAGCTAGTAAATATATGTGGTCAACCTCAGATTCGCCTCACTGGGAGTTCACATGTATTTTTAACTGCCTTCAATTGTTAATGTATTCCTCAAATGAGATGCATCACCTTGAAGAATGACTTTTTGCCCTCTGGGAATAGGCCAAACAAGTATTTCATTCGCTATGATAATCAGTGCTACCTTCAGCAACATATAAACCCAAATTTAATAGGCACTAGTGATTAGGTTTTAAGTCAGAGAGTCATCACTGTCCACTCTGAAAAATAATAAGAAAAAATACAAATTATAACGAATTTGCCTTCAGGAGGCCTTGTTAGACATAATGGGACCATAACTATTTCAGGATATGGTGAATAAATGTTTTTCCTTCTCATTATAGACACTTTTTAGCTACCAATTTTCAGTGATAAGAAAGATTTCCTTTAACTTGTGCCAAAGATATCTTAGGTCGTTTGGTTTGTTCACTTAGTAGTCTCGAATGAAAAAAGGACCACTTACCATAAAATACATATTTAAATCTTTTAAAATGCTTAAAATCATCTAGAGCCATGCGAAGCGATAGATAAATTTAATCTTATCCAAACCTTCCACTGTCAAAATTATCTAAGGCTTTTCTCCAACTTAAACGTTTCGTTGAAATCAAAAAGAATTGTACAGGACATTATGGAAAATAACAAATCAACCCTTAAATCAGCAGCTAAGGTTGTGGACAGTAAATGATACAGTGGTTCCACTTTCTTGGAACTGAGCAGCAGAAGGAAATGAAGAAAGATACTACTGACAGGGCAAGGATGATGGGAGCAGGCTAGCATTATGAATGATATGTTAAGTGACTGGCTCAGACGGAATCATGGGATTGCTGCTGCCTTTTGCAGAAGCTGATTTTCATTCTTATTGTTCACCTCCTAAGACTCTAACACATGGTTAGAGGAAGGGGAGAGGAGAAGCTATGTGTACACAAATTCCCTATCCATATGCATATTTAGAAATATTCTGAACATTTGTCCAGATAGAAAGAGTGGTAGGAATAAGTACCGAATGCCAAAAATATATATCTTGCCAGCAAGGTTTATTAGTTTTAATATTCATGTATGCTCTCTGCATCCTTCCTTGTGACTTGAAGTGCTTTGTAGTCGATAAAAACCAAGGACATATATATTCCTAACTCCAAAATAAGTGAAATAATAATTCAGTACTCTGTAATAACATATTGAAGATAATAACAAAGATGTGTTATAGGCTATTTTGATGTACTTAGAAATGCATTCTATATATTTCTTTCTTCAGACCAGTAGACGCTACTTGATTCATTTGGTCTGCCTGGTGTGGTGTGGTGTGTTGTGAGGCGTGTGTGTATGTGTGTGTGTTTGTATTTTGGGGGCTAAAGGTGGACCAGCAGTCAGAGAAAACATGATTGTTACATGATACAGTATATCTGAAACACATGCATAAAATTACATACGATGCTGGTGTCAAAGGGTTCATTTGCTAAGACTTTCTTTAAATTAATTTCATTGCTGCATAACTGTAATTAACTCAGAGCTTCTTCAAATGCCAATTCTTTTGTGCACTAATGCTTAAATTTATAGCTTGACAAATGTTATAATTTTTGTTATTATGAATTTCTGAAAAATAACCAATATATACAACAGTTTATTTTTTGCTTTTTTAAAATCCAAATTAGCAGCCTGTCTATACTAACGATGATTTTTTTCAGAGGGAAAATATAACAATAGGCATCACTTATCAAAGAAAAATTAGAGTGAATCAAAGTATAAAATTATAGGCTTATTCATTCCTACAGACTTGAATAGATAGATCTGGAAAGCCACTGCTAATTGGAGAGAGAAAAAATTTGGAAAGTACGCGATGATCAATTTGCTTACCAAATCTTAGACAACAAGCCATCTTCTTTTCAATAAACAATTTAGAAGTTACCTGAGGAGAGGCATGAATAATCTTTATAATCAACAAGTAATGCAAACCTGAAAACTAATTTTTACCTGAGGATGGACAAAATTCTAGCTATAAAATTGCCTTTAAATTTTGGGTAGAAGGCAGAAGAGTACGATTTAAGAGAGATAAGAAAATGAGCAATCAGCAGACCACTATAATTACCATGCCTTCTAAATTGATGACAGAGTTACACACTTGTTAGTATTAGGGAGACCCTACAGATTTCATTTTCTGAGGTATAGCCCAGCAGGCATGTTTGGTGAAAGGGGTGCCCGCGAACCCCCCTGTGCCACTCAGCTCACCCCCTGAGGGGAAACGCCACGTGCATTCAAATCAAACGTTTTTCTATCAAGTTCTCAACTAATGGCTTTCCTAGGGGACCCAAGCCTGTCAGTCACCTACTTCCTATTTAGACATGTTAAAACGGAATGTGTTGTTTATTTGTATTTCATTGACGCGAGTCTGTTTTCTCATATTGAATTTGTATCCAAACCCCAGGTTGTCAATACTGCTTAGGTAGGGCTTCTGTTCGTCTTCCTTTGCTCTGCATGTAATCCAGAAAAATGATGCTGTTCATGCCAGTTTCCACCCTCGTGTAAATTTATAGGCAATGTATTAACTAATTGTCTAAAGTCTCGCGTGCTAATGGCAGAAGCTAAAAAACACATTTCTTTCAATGAAAGCTGTTTCGTCAAATTCACAATTCATTAATATACTGGAGTCCCCAGCCTGGTCCAGCCTGAGTCCCCAGGTGAATGAATAGGAAAGAAAAAGGTATCTGCCTTAAATAATCAAAAGCAAGGGCAACACTTTTAATGTAATTATTGTCTGTGTGTTTTAAAGCATATCTGGTCTCCTCAGAGAAAAATTCAGTGATGTAATGTCATATATTCGACCAGGTTGTCAGAATTCTTTTGGGTTGGGGAAAAACAATGTGTGTGCGTGTGTGTGCGCATGTGTACGTGAGCACGTGCGTCTGCGTATACATTTTCCTGTGCTCACAACCTCTAAGTTAGTTTACTTGTGCTTAAGACCAAATGTAAGTATTAAGCATTTCATAAAAACAAGAACTGTTATGTTTGATATGCACTTCAAAAGCCTAAAAGGCCAAAGAAAGCCCTTCCTTAATTATTGAAGAAGTGTCTGTAAAGGAAACATGAGCAAATAGCATTCACGCTTTCATCCCCAGTAACCTTTTATTGTCCTTTTCTTCAGATGGTATATTTAATAAAGGCAGCAGCAACCATCAAAGAAGGCAGGGCTCTAATAAATGGTCCTGATTAAAGACCCTGACAGGGTATGAACTTTGCATAAATTTTCTTATGGTGTCAGGCTAGGATACTGATTGAAAACTCATTAACATAATCACACATTTAGAGGAAATGCTGTAATGTATCAAAAACATTTCCCTTAGTGTAATAATTTTAAGGACATTAAAATGCAAATGATAATAGGGAGCTGTGTTTAGTGAGGTTCCAAAAGCCTGATGATTCAGATATTTGGTATGAAGTATGGAGCTGCATTTGGGAATGCATCTCAGCGAACTCAAAAATTTAATCTAGATCTGGACTCAGAAGTCTTCTTTGGTCTTACCAACTGTTTTTCCAGTTCACAGACACACAACATTAAACAAGAAAATTTGGCTGAATTATTACGAAGAAATAAAAAAAATAATAACATTAACCATTACATTTAAAAACCTGAATGCAAGTTGCCAGGATCCTTTTTCTCCAACATTAAAAAAAAAAAACAAAAAAAAAAACTGAAAAACAGTTAACATTTTTGTTTTGGTATGACTGTGCTCTGGAAAAACGCTGACATATTTTCAGTGTCCTTTTTCCTGCTTTTATTAAAATGTGTATAAAGCAGCAGAAACCATCCTAGGTCACAGCAGTGCTGTCCCTTAAAATGCTAATTCTTAACAATAAAAGAAACACTGCCCTCCCCCCACCCAAATAGCCATAATTATGTAAAGAATGACTGCTCCAGACTGATGACTTTCAATATGCTCAAGTCTCACACACTGGTATGAGAGGCCAGAAAGGTCAACAGTAATTCATAACTGCTATAAAATTGTGTAGCATCCCAGGGCCTCTGCAGGATGCTGACATTATCATGCGTCTTCTGCTGGTTTGTATATGTAAATTTGTGATAGGAAGTGCACGCTTTTACCGCATCACATGCGGAGCATCAATCAGGCAGCGGAATACATCAGAGTATTTTCATTATGCCTAGTTATTTACTGCATCAGAAGAAATTACCCTGGCAAGCCGAGCGGCCTTCTCTGGGCAGCATGATACGACCAACGGAGTTTCAGCTCAGGAGTCTTGTAAACATTACAGGATTAATCTCGCAATCACAATCATCAATCTTTCCTAGTCCTGCCTGGGTGCAACTGTGGAGATTGGTAACCAGGCCAGGCGGATTTAAATTTAACCCTGGACATCAAAACTAGACGTCAGAGCTAAGCTGCAGGCCACAGAACACCTGTGATTTTTCGGGTTGGGTTGAAGACAATAGATGAAGTGCTTTTCAAACCACGTTTAGCACGTCACTTTTGTTTTTAGTGCATGCCTGGGAAGTCAGAAGTCCCTTTTCTGTGAAAACCCCTTTTTTTTTGTTTTGGTTTTTGGTTAACATCAGCTCTAAGTGGGAAACGAGAGACTGCTTTTTAACCATAGAAACAAACGTCCTGTGTGGTAATGTAGACGCGGTAGGAGGCTCTGCAGAGCTGGAGGTGGAGCCTTGGCCTGAGGTTTGGGGACGGCTCAGGCTCCGTTGGCACTGGGCCAGGGGAGGGTAGAGCCCTGCGGGGGAGTAGAGGGAGCCCCTAGCCAGGAGAGCGTTAACCGTGTCTTGCTGACTCATAAGACACACTGGCATTGAAATAACCGCTTGCTTACCCTCTTGCCGCAGGCAAAAGACTGTCTCCCCGCTTCTTCCCTCCCGCAGAAGGAGGGGGAGCAGAGATGGGTGAGACAGACAGGCTAAATGAACATTCTATCATTTTAAGTTTAGCAACTGCATGGAACATAGCCTATTCTATTTAGATAATGCAAGAGATAATGTGCATTCATTTTTGAAAGTCAGGTGAAAACCACGATGATAATGATCATTTTTCCATAGTCAAGAAACAATAAATATATAATGAGCAGGTCACGTATAGACTGCTTGGCAGTTTAATTTGAACTGTGACCTTTTATTATTTTTTTTTTTGTCCAAAGTGCTGTTTGCTGAACGTATATAGCACAGTCAATTCTTTCTTCTTCTCTCAGGATCTTGCTGGCTCCCATCTTTGAATAAAAGATGTAGTGGCCATAAAGATAGGCCTTTCCTTTTCTTCCAATGAGATTTTCAAACCTAACAGTTCATATTTATCTTACGTATAAGAAGGAGATATTTCTTCTACATGCTTTAATCCCTGGTTGATTTGATCAGCACTATAGGTACTTCGCTAGAATTGTATGACTACAGTTAAAAAAAAAAAATGTGTCATATATTGAAAATTCCATCAGAGCTGTTTGTCCCTACCCAAGTGATCATTTCATGTGACTTTCTTGATCATATGAAGTTTAGCTTTAAAAAAATACTGAAAAGAATTATGAATAAAATTACTTTTCCACATCAATCATATGATAACAAAAGAGATACTCACCTTAAAGAGATTGCAATGCCTGAAATGTTAAGCCTTCTTGCTTCTATGTTTTCTTTCTTCTTGTGGGTTTTATTTTTTTTTCTTTCCTGTTGATGGTAGTGGGACTCTGCTGTTAGCATCGTCACTAATTTTCGTTGTGAGCCCTCCTAAGGGTGACTGGCTTTAAAGCGGTTAATGTCGTGATGCTGCATTTATATTTATCAAATCGCAGCTCCACAGGTCCTCAAGATCTTGAGTTCTGTGTGTGGATTCCAGACTCATGTGCATGATGAATCTCTAGCTTTTCTCACAATGTGAAGTAGCACAGATGGCTCGGGCTCTTACAGTCTTCTAACCAAATACAGACCCTTTCCCCTTGTTCCTTAAGAGCGTGATATGTTACATGAAAATGATTCTTTTGAAAAATATCCCTAAAATACATCTGCAATCAGCTGAACTGTTCAGAGTCAGTAGGCTGGAAATAAAGTTGTCGGTGATGCGCCACCACTGCGAGTTGGAGCGATGTTTTTGGGCTACTTGCTTGAGTTTTTATAACATCCTGCTGGATTTTGTGCTTTGCTGAAGATTCGAACCAACAAATAACTACTAGATATACATGGTTAAGAGGCTGGGCAGTGAAATGGCCAGTGTCGTGATCGATGGGTTGGTAGACAAGGCTAATCCAGTCCCCTGAGAGAGGAAGTCTGGGCAGCGGTTACCAGCAGGAGTACCAGCAGGAAAACCTTGGACTCCAGGGTCAGGAAACATGAACTTGACTCTCAGCTCTACTCCTTCTCAGGTGCACAAGCTTCAACAAATTGTTTGACTCCATTACTCTCAGTTCCAACTTTGTTTCCATTCATTTATTCAACAAACATCCTCTGGACTCCTCTGCACTCTACTAGGTACCAAAAGAAAAGGGGAGAGGACAGAGTCAAAAATACATGGTCCTCGTCTTCAAATAATGATTGCAGCGAGTGTGTGTGCCGGACACCATGTGGATGCTCTATACATGTATCATGTTTGATCTCAAGAGCATTTATCCTGTGTGTAAAGGGCGATACTCAACCTTTGAGAGGATAAAGAAACTAAGGAGAGGCAAGAACTGAACCCAAGTCCGTCCAATGCTGAAGTCTAATTGCCACTCAGCATTTTGGGGGGCATCGCAAAAATGTTAACGTTTTAAAATTTTTTAGTGAGGATCAAATGAGAAAAGGCGTGTGACGGTGTCATAAACTGTAATGTGCTATTCAGATAAAGAGAAACACTACCAGGGATTCCCATCAGTGTTTCAAACAGTTATACTTGGCCCCTTGGTGAATATTAGACAAATACAAACCCAAGTAAGACATTTCTCTACATATGAAAATCTCTGAAAAGCACAAGTCTGCTGTTTACATTAGACTTGGAACATCTTTAGTAATTCCTTAGGCATTTTAGGGTTAATATAGCAGGTGCTGTATTAATATAGCACCTGCAGGCCTTATAAATGTAAAATGTTTTTCGTTCAACCAGAATCTCTAATTTGACATTGGTGCCATGTAACAACGAATTTTCCTCTTACATACAGTTTTTATACTTTTATCCCAGACCTGGGCTTTAAAACCAAAACATGCAAGAATAAAGAAATAAAATGAAGGCAGCTTCTTCGCTTACTATATGTTGTTCTTACCATTAGCATCTCTATATCTGTAATAGAACAGAGTGATTTTATGAACAAAGCAGTAGAGGAGGAATAAAAATAATAATTGCATTTGTTAGTACTACAAACGTGTGCTTTGATTTGAAGATAGTATTTTCAAATTTCACTGTCTCATTTTTCAATTTCTCACATAGGATTAGTAAGTGCATTTACCTAAAGTTCTTTACATGAGGAAGAACACTAAGTAAATTTTTAAATTGGATATTAACAACGTAACTAGTTAAAGGGAACAAAATGAAGCACATGATGGTTTTTTACTTGTTATTTAATATTCATTGTCGCAAGATAAAATTTGATTATTGGGGTCTTGTTAAAGGAACTCTAAAGATTTAAGGATAAATGGTAGATGAGAAATTCCATTCTTTGCATACCCTTTTCAAAATTAAAGGAAAATAATATTTTTATTGAGAAAAAGAAAGTAAATGTTGACTCTAGAAAACAATTGAGAGGAAGTTAACAGTTGCTAAAAGCATAACAGAATACCCCAGATTCTTTTTAATGTCATAACCAGGTTTACCTCAAAAAAGTATCTTTCTTAAAGAAATATTTTTCTTAGAGTACATTTTCTCAATTAGCATCATTTCAACTTTTATTTCTTCCAAATGTTTCTAAATGATCAATAAATATTATAATAAATTATACATAAACATTGAATTAAAATTTTAACTTATATGCTTGTCTGTATAAACATGTGAAATTGGCCTTTATGTATATAATGTTTAAAAATGTATAACCAAGAGAGTTTTTGTAGCACGAATTGGAAATTCCTCGCTGAAGAACAGGATATTCATGATTGTCTTCCTTCAATTCAGTTCAGTATCGATTTCCTTTATTTTTTATAAGCAGTTATTGTGAAGATTTTTCTCAATAGCCATCATAGCACCAGATAATGTTTAAATACTTACCACGTACTATTTCTTTTCTTTCAAGGCAGAGTACTTTGGAAATTAAAGATTTGGTTTTATATGCTACTGTTCTCACTTTTACTCACAATATCAGTGTAGATATATTAGAAGTGAAATAATGACAACCTTTTCAAAGGTCGCATCGTTCTAATTTAGAGATGACTGACTTTTTCTAACAAACTTACACAGACATCATTTGTAGGTTTATTAAGGACAGATTGGATAATGATTTGAGCTGGTAATAATTAATGGCACTTATAAATTAGTCCATGGGACTTGCTCAACTCATTCGGGGAGTTTCTGTCAGATTAGAGATGTTCCTGTTTAGGTAACAACAAAAATACAATATCATTTTACAGGAAGGATACTTCCCATTCTCTAATAGAGTGACAGCCAAATAAAAGTGGTTCAGTATAGGCTCTGAGAACTTATTTAGAATCAGGTACAGCCTACAGCCATTTATGTGCAAATTTCCTCAAATGATTACAACAGTCAGATACCTCAGAAACAAACCAACGAAACAATAAAATAAATTTGCGACAGCTTTGCAGTTTGTGTGGGTTTTCATCACATAACAAATATTTAATTTCACTCACTATGCTTTCGAAATTAAAAATACACATGCACACTTCTCTAATATTGAAAATTAGCTATTAGATATGCATGTATTCGTTTAACATTGTGTCTTTTTTAAAGAAAACTGAAATGTTAAGCATGACAAAATTCTATCAAGTAAAATTTATGAAAATTTACAGATTACCTAAAATGCTAGAAGTTAATTATAGTCTGCTTTCTCTGGCATGTCAGCTTGATTAAATTTGGAGTTTGGAGATGAATTGGCCCAAATTCATTAGTGTTCCCTGGGTGCAGATGTTGGTCAAGGTCAAGCAAAGCCCATTGACTGCTACGTTAGAGGAGGGGGGAGGGATTCCAAAGAAGGTAGACTCTTTAAAAGGTCTGGGTTGCAGCAAGAAACTTTGATACTTTTTAACTTAATAAATCTTGACAGCCTAATCATGGCTAAGCCTTTGCAGTGTTATTGGTACAGATGGCAAAGCTAGACATATTTAAAGAGATCTCAGCAGCTAGTAGTAAGAGAACACCGGGTCCAAAGGCAACATTGGGCTCCAGGAGAAAGCGAAAGAAAGAAGGATAAAGAGCTACACAGCATTTCCATCTCCTGACGTCTCCAACAGCCTCAGATACAAAATATGATAAGGCTCCTGCTGAGCTAATAAGCCCAACAAATGTCTGTGTCCGTGAAGTAGATGAAGTGGGATCAAGCAGAGGGGACTGCTGTATGAAAATAAGCCAGCGCCCAGGGTATAATGGCACTAGAGAAAGCTACAAGGTCAGACCGATGACAGAGACACCAGTTAAGTAGAGACCCCATCAGTAAGAAAGGGTTGCCTGCTGGGTCTCAGACATGACCATTAAAATAAAATGAACTATCTACTTAAAGGAGGGAAGAAAATAAGGAAAAGAAGAAAACAAAAACCTACTATAAGGATCTCATTTTTTATTTTTATTTTATTTTTTTCTCACATATGAATGACAGCTGCATCCTTCCATTTATTCTCAAAGGTCACCTATCCAGAGCAGAAACTAGAATACCAGGCCGGGAGAGGGTAATCGAGACCGGCCATGCACTTGAAAATGCTGTTAAATGTGTTGGTTTTGCCCTGTGATTTTAGTGGGTTGACAACCTACCCCGAGCATTGTTTGTGTAATTCCACACTGCATCGGGGTGAACAGAGGACAGACTGATGCCTCGTGATCCACGAGGCTGCTAAGGTAAAAAGACTGCTGGATGAAACAGGTTCTTCCTCACCTTCTCCCTGTCTCTGTTTCCTTTTAGGTAGAGAAAGGACCCATTCATTCTTATTGTAGGGTAATTTATTTTTCAGTAAAATAAAGCCTTGATTTCAGTTGAAATTTTATGATTTAGAACAGTAGACTTGACACAAAAACCTTAAAGGCAGCCAAGGTGCTTGTCTTCTGACAGCTTACATACTGTGTCTGGGTGATGGACATCCCAGTTTTTCCAGAACTGTCCTGGCTTTATCTCTGAATGTCCAGGGTGTCCCACAAACCCTCTTAGCGATCACTGCGGTATCATAGCTGAACCGGTATTTCTGAGGCAGAGCTAAAGTCAAATGTACTGCGAGTCTGGCTGAGTCTGGAAGGCAAAGTGCGTAGCAAGAGGGAGTGATTAGTCATTAGACAGACAAGCCAGATGATTCAGGGCAAGGACCACTCATAGGAGACTAAATCATCCAGATTGGTTGTCACTTTGATCTAATTAGCTTTATCATTCCCAATCCTTCCTATTGCATCATGAAGCCACTACCTCTTATGTAAACGCACACACACACACACACACACACACACACAGGCACACACATGGACACACACACATACACACACAAATGAAGTGTAGAACAATGAAGACGATATCTATAAACTGCCGTTCTTTATTGTTTTTCCCGATGGTTCGCGTGATCCACACTGACCTTTCAACTAACCCTGGGAAGTCCACAGGGTGACTCATTCATTCTGCGACCAGTCGTTCAGGACAACAGAAACACACAATCAGAGGACACCGAAAATGCTTTCTCTCAGGTTTATGGAAATGAAAGCTAGCATATTGAAATAATACTTAAGAATCTCTCTCTTCAGCTTTGGGAATGGTTTTGCATAATCTTCAAGGTTTTTTTTTTTTAAACTTGCGTAATAATTAGACTATGCTTGAAATTTCAGGAGTATGTCAAATCGCTACATTAATTCTTAACATATCATGTCAATTTCATAATATCTGTGAAGTCTTGTTAAAAAGGCGAAAAACGTTTAAACACCATGTGAGGTGGTTCATTAAACATGTAAGAAAGCTTTGAAATGCTGACAGCATTACCCTGAAAGATCAGATAGGGTGCACCTCGAGTATTTTTTAAAATCCATCTTTAGTTTTAATTTCATACACACGCAAATATAATACCTGTGCTATCTAATATAATCATATTTTCAGGTATAGTCCTGAAATAACATGCCACTGGTGTTAGAAACTTAAACTTTATGACTGAGATAACTATGATGAAGGTGATGAGTAGATGATGAATTGCCAATAGGTGCTTTTAACAGTTGTGAAGATTTTTCTCAAGCTATAATTAATATCTCTTAAAGCATCTTCCCTAAGGGAGGACAAAAATCAAAAGAGGTAACAATTACATTCACTTTTTCATGTGTGTTTATTCCTTTAAAAAGTTAAGCATCGATGAAACTGATTTCTAACCACCTAAGTAAGAAACATGTTCAAAGAAACATTAATCTTCAAAAATGATGGCTACCATTCAAAAGAAATGAGTTTCCAGTTCCAGTGGTTCTTGCTAAAGCTCGTTTTGGGATTGCTGAAGACGGGCTTCCTCTTCTGGTGTGACGCTGACTGCAGATCTGTAAGCTTCCTTCCCACTCGACAATTCTGTGACACGAGATCGGCCATGCAGGTTATCCGTGACAGTCAGTGAGCTCTGCCCACGAGAGAAGGTGAAGAACTTTCCTCTTGACGTGTTCCCATTCCTTCCCCCAACACGTTCTGTGTGAAATAGGTTTGCGTTTTAGGAAAACCAAAGAAGTCGTAACTTTTACCTGGGATAAAGGGAGATTAGTACTGACATCGCCACCAGTAGTACTAAAAAAGATAAAGAAGGACTTTAATAATTCAAGTGTTTAATAAGTAGAAAGCACCATGCAGATAGTACTATTAGCTTAGTTCAAAGAGATGCTACGGGGTGAAGGTGATAAGCAAAAGTAATAACATTAGATTTTGTTTGGTACACAGATTAGGGACAATATACGGTATGTAGAGTGTATTGAAAGTACACAGACTTTTCTGATATAATTTCCAGCTAGAAATCTGTATTTGTCCTATAGCTAGTATCGTTTGAATGTCTTCTTATTTAAGGAAACATTTTACTGATGACAATTCTAAGTATTATTAGTTTGAATTTTATGGATCAATATGAAATGAAACATTAAGTTTATTTCATTTCAAGGCAATATGGACAAGCTTATATAGCTCATTATTATTTTTACCAATTTTATGAAGTTGAAATCTATAGTCTTAGAAACTCGGGTTTCTCTTCCGGTAATGTTTCCACACAAAAGACAAGGGGAATATTTAACTAAATTTCTTGCAGGAAATGAAAGGAATCTGAGAACTGTGAGTATAATGAGGGTGTTCAGGACACGTATAGTTGTGAACTGCTCCACCATGGGGATGTGTTCTGAAGGTGACTTCAGCCTCGTGTTGTGACATCACAGAGCTCTTGGACAAATGGAGATTGTACAGCCTGCCATGCACCTCGGCTCTGTGTCATTCATTGCTCTGTAGGGGAGGAAAAATAATTTTCCCTCTGGCCTTCTGGGTTCTTGACTGAGACATTCCCTGTAATTAACGACAGACTAACAGGAGAGAAACAGAAGTTTATAACACGTATCCCTCCTGGACGCCTGGGAGAGACCCAGGAAAACCGAGGAACTGTCTCAAATGGCCGATGCCACCGCCTTAGATACCGTCTTCAGCTGAAGATGAGAGAAGAGACTGGGGTGTGGGGGGTGGGGGGGACTTCAGTTATGGGAGGTGACAGGAATGGCACAAGGGTAAACAAGGGTAAGGCTGTTAGGCAGAGTTGTCCTTTCTGCCCTGACACGAGTTTCAGGAGACACGGCCATCCCCTCTTCCTGGCACGTGGAGGCGACACCCTTACCAACGCAACGGCTTCCACACAGAGCACCTGCTCCTCGGTTTTCCCTGCTTCCCCCTTGTGTGCTGCTCCTTAACATTAAGCAGCCTAAGATGATCCCTACGCCAAAGAGACGTAGTTTGGGGCGCTGCCTTCTGTCCCTACGGCTCCCGGGCTACCGACCCGTGTGGCATGGTCCTGTGCCAAGTCCTCCAGGCGACTGCAGCATGAGGCGGAGTGTTTGTGCGATGCGTTAGCGAAGTCCATCTAGGCGATGGGGGTTTTTGGGCTGCATTTTAATCTGACAGAAGCAACTCCCATTGTGGTCCTTTGACCAGAAAGCTTTGTGCTGCGCAGGACTTTGGACTGAAATCGAGGAAAACAGAGTCAGATTACACCTCTGGAACTTAATGTCTGAGCAAGTTTACATTCACCAATCTCTAGTTTTCCCATGGGAAAAATGAGAATAATAACAGTACCTATTTTAGAAGGATTTTAGAAATACAAAATACATGCTAGATGTCAGACAGCAAGCTTTCTTTAATGCAGGAGATATTCAGTCTGTAACTTGTTGAATTGAGGTGATACTAGAAGCATAAGTAAGCAATACTAGTCCCTTGAAAAAATACCTTTGGCACAAAATTACGTTTGTTTTAAATATTGGATTAATTGTTTCTTCAATTACTCAAGCTTGTTAGCATTTCTAACTTTCTCACCTCTCATTAAGGTAGTGGTAATTTCCCCAGGGTAGATTCACCCATTTCATTCATTCTTATTTATCCCCAGTCCTCCATCTTCACTTCCTCTCTCTTTCTTTTCTTCTACTCCCACCATCAAATATAAAAATTTAAATAATAATAACAATAACACATGTATTGATTGGCCCACTTAATTGTAAAGTCAAAGGATAGCTCTCTTCAGGAATAGTGGGATCAAAGAAAGCAAGCTATGTCCTCACGCATGGCCCTCATCCCCTTGACTCTGTGGGGTCTGAATTTCTTAGGCGACCCACCGTAGGTGCTGGTGAAATGGTCAGCAGAGTTCCATCGTGTGCTATCGGCCTCAGCTTCCTTTCCTGCCTGCCTTCCCGCTGATTTCTTTACCTCCAGTCATTTCTCTCTTTAATTGAACTTTCATATTGATGACATTTATCTCTTGCCAATATTTCTGGATACATGTGTACCGTGTGACTTATAAAATGACTCTTTTACACATTGAGTTTAGCAAAGTTACAGTTTTCAGCTGAGGAAGATTGGCTTTCAAGACTCAAGACATAACCCGATGATAACAACATTTTTAAAAGCGTGTGTGGAACTCGCTTTTGGATTTCCATGGGGGATTTTTAGCCTGATCAATAAGAAATGTAATCTTACCTCTGATCGTCAAACCTCATAGTTTACTCATAACCCTGTGACTCAGCTTGCTCACTTATCTTCCCAAGATTTCATTCCACACTCTTTTGGCTGTTTCCAGAAATTATTGATTCTCCAAAACCTATCTTCAGTGGTGTATGGTAAATGTATTATCAAAGGAGACCAAGAACAAACAAACAAAAAAAGACCTAAATCTAGGAGAATATTAAGAAAGATATAAGGCTTTTCAAAACAATTCTCCAAAGGAGCATTTACTTAGATATATAAATCTTGCTATATTAGGTTTAAAAATCAGACATAACTTTTTACATATTCGAATTTTAAATATAAGTATATCATACATATGCATGGGCATATTTATACATAGATACGCGTGTACGTGGAGGAAAACCTTCTCGATAAGTTAGAAAACATAAACCTCACTGTCACATTTTCATTTTATCAATCCGTCAACTAAAAATAGAGAGACGCCTTTAGCGAAAGACACCCATTTCTCCTCTGCTTTTTGAGAATGGTTAGGCGTAGGAACCAGTACTTCACCTGTCACATTCATACTGTGATTCAGGAAAGACTTGTCTTTTCCTGGTCATATAATTTCAGCCCTCGGTGAGTTCACTCATCATTTCATCATTAGTTGTACCCGGACTCTAGGAGCACCTAGTGAAGTTTGGTGCACCCATCGAAGGACGTGAGATCATGGGACGATTCCAGGACAGATCAATGCCAAGGTTTTTTATCAATGCCAAGCTTTACCGTAGACTTCCGCGTTCAACCTGTTCTGACTTTTCACCTTGACCCAAATTCTGCAGCAGAAAGAATGACACGATTTTTAACTATAAACAATAGTTAAAAATAAATACAGGCCACAGACCTAAGACTTGAGCTTTTGAAACTTGGCAAATATAAGAATACTCTTTCTAGGGTGATAATAATGCCCTACATTTTTGAAATCTTGATAGACACAAAATACTCTAAATTGTCAAAATATGGAAACATAAAGAGCAAGCTTCTGCATGGCTCCCAAAATCCCAACATACAATGCAGCATATTTAGGTAGGGGCCTCGTTAAACTTTTTAAAGTTTTCTCTGTCCTTTGTCTTGCTTGTGTATCAGTTTAATACATGAACATGATTTTAAAAAATCAAGTAACAGTAAAAGGCTTATAATAGATGCAGTTGTATCTTATTTCTTTGCTCTCACTTCTGTATAACTCCTTATTTTCTTCTCTTCGTTTTAGCCAATTCTTTAGGAATTATCTATGAATTTTTAAATACTGCTACTACTACTGCTTTTTGATTTATTCATTTTAGTCATTAGCCTCTAAAATCTTGTCCTCCCAATATACCTATTTTTAGTTAAATAAGCAGCCAGGGTTTGCATTACTGTAATTATGTAAATATTATTCACCTCAGAGCCGAGTAGTATACTATGATCAAGTCTCCTTTCTGGGTTAACGTTTTGCTTTTCCCGGGATAAATTAATGCATTTGTTTTCAACCTCTGGCACACATTACTTCATTCCGGAGCTGTGAAAAAAAATCACGTGCTTTGACATGAGTAAGTCACATTGAATGTTGTCTGTGTTACCGCTTGCAACCTTTGACAGGGTATGTGGGTTTCTGAGCCTCAGTAATCATTTCTGGGGGGCGGGGGGAGGGATGTGCAAATCAATAACTTCCTTGAAGAAAATCTATGAGGAATAAAAAGAAATATTATACGTGTGCAACGTACATGCAACCCCGTCAACTAAACGCAGCCCCTACTTTTGATCCTCACATCGAAAGGTGAGGTGGGGGAGTCTGCAGTTATTACCACCAGTCAGAAGAGAACTGAGGCCCAAGGACCCTAAAGGATTCATCCTAAGATGCCCAGCAGAAAGGACTCAACCCCAAGCTTTCCAAATCCAAGTCGAGGGCTCTTAATGCCAAAGCATGACAAGGCTGTGTCCAGAAATTATCGATTCTAAACCTCTGAAACAAATATATGCAAAAGACCTTTTTTCTTAGTTAATTCAGATTACTGGTGGAGTGGACTTAAATTCTTTCTCTGTTTTCTCAAGTCCAGTAGGAAGACCCGAAGACAGATAATATAAAAGATGTGGAGGAGTGGTATAGAAAGTGATACATCATTTTGTAGCATCTCCAGGGCAGTATAGGCTGACTGGCTGTTAGTCTGTCTACCATTGTCTGTATATTTAAAAGGTCCCCTGTAGCCTTGAACCTGAAGATGTGACTAGGCAATTGTCCTAGTTGTGGTACTTCTCATCTTTTAAATTGTCATAAAGCCAGTACATTTTCAGGCTAGATATCTTGAGTTAAAAAATCATTATTACAGAAAATACTGGAAATATTAAAAGAACTGGTTATTTATAAGTTGGATAATTAGGGTTATTAGTTTGGCTGTAGTCCTTTTTGGTTGTTCTACCTGATCGTTATCAGCAAAAATATCAGAAAAACTTGGAGAGCTTTTATAAGCTACTATAACCTCATTATGCCGTCCTGTAAACCTAATATGCACCAACCCCTTTTTAAGAATTCGCTAATCTATATAAGCCTTAATAACGTTTCCTTGGCCTTAATAACTTTTTTTTGGCTTGCTTCCTCCAAAAATATTTTCATAGCCTCCTAACCAAGCAGTTATTCTCATGTTATATTTATGTAAAAATGAAGTTAAGTGAAATTAAGGAACTAATAAACAGAATAATTAGAGTTCAAATATGGCAATTTTAAGTCTAGGTCTGATCGTTTTTAGGCTCCACCACACTCATTTTGTCACTGATATTTGAAAGAGTGAAACAAAATAAGTAGTATCACAATCACAAGTACATAGACCAGGAAGAATTCATCTCCACATTAAAAACTGTAATTCTGAACACTAGAATATTCTAGACTTTGATGCTCTGATAGACAAGAGACAAATGAAGGGACATTAACCTCTGATTCTTGAAGGTCCTTGTCAATATGCCAACCAGATTAAACTCCTTCAGTGATGAGACTTTGGCGTTTTCCCAGAAAACACATTGTGTCTTTGGACAGCTTTAACTGTGAGCACATTGTGAGCACTTTTTTCACACTGTGAGCACTTTTTTCACACTGTCTGAGATATATCTTTCTGTAATATCTAGTCTTTATCACTTCTCCCTCAGAAAGAACACAGAACGAATCTAGTTTTCTTTTTTTACATGGCAACACTTTAGATATTTGAAAATAAACCCTCTCGTTTCACCTAAGGTTTTCTCTTTTCCAATCTTAATGCCCCCAAAGTCTTCAACTGCTCCTCTCATAATAAATTTTGTATTTTCTCACCATCCTTTTCTCACGCCCTGGATTCTTTTCCTGTTTGGCATTATCTATGTTAAAGTGTGACACAAAGAATTGAACATAAAAGTAAAAATAAAGGCTGGCCAGTGTTGCACAGATCATAACCATCATCTCCCTTGTTCTATACACTATCCTTCATTAATATATCCTAAGATCACATAAGCATCTAGGATGATATCACAGTGTTCACCAAACATCCTAACATCCGTGTTACCAAACATTCCTACTTTCCTACCTCTTAGTTCTTGATATCCTCAACTCCAGTGATAATTTCCTTCCTTTCTTCGCTGTCACTTACTGCCATGGTCCCATTCTGGATGTCATAATCATTGGAAATTGTAGCACTGCTGAAACTTTTGTATCAAGCATTTCATTCTGTCACTACACAAATCTTACATGTTAACTTGCCCTAAAGACCTAGTCCTACTGTGCTTTGAACTCCAAACCGTTTATCCTTCCTCCGTTTCACCATCCAGAAGTCCAGCAATTTGCCAGATGTTCTTAATTTTTTCAGCTTCTCATTCTTACTTTCCACAGCTAGTCCTTTAGGAGATCTCATCTGTTCTCCATGGATCTTTTTCTTGATTTTCCCTTCCTTTTCCTCTGTGTTTAGCAGTTTTGAAATCATCATTGTTTATGTAATGGTTGACCTGTGACTTTTGTTGTCTGTTGACCTGTGACTTTTTTTTGGTATAATCTCCATGAGGATAAAGAATATGCTTCTCTTCTTCATCATTTCATCCACAGCTTTTAGCACAGTCTCTGGCATATAGTACATGCTCAACAAATATTTGTTCAAGGAGTTTAATTTTCACTTAATACTTTTTAATTACCTTATTAATTATACACATTACCTAAACCTTTAAATTGCCTTATTCCCCATTACACACACATTAACAAAATTGCTTTTAAAAATCTTTATGAGGTAATTTATATATAAAATTATTGAATGTTATTTTGTTTATTTGGCCTGCCAAAATCCTAATGATATCATAAAAGGCAATTGCTCTTTGTTTTTCCACAAATGCGATCAAATGTTATAACTCTCCCCTTCGAAATTATTAAGAAAACTGTTGAGTTGGGAAGGTCCATGAAACGAGACTTGAAGACAAAGGCAGCCAATTAAAACACTCACCTCAAATGTGCGACCACGGGGTTTGTGTCTCTCAAGCTTGTACATGGGGACTCCATGAGACACTTTCTCATACGTCCCAAGCTGCTCGTTGAATATGATTCTTTGGTTCCCAGGTGAGCTTGACTCGTTCTTAGCGAACATGTATTAGTTACTGCTAGTTACAACTTTCTTTTTGAGGTGGTCCAACAGTTTTTTTTTTTTTTTTTTAACTCATCTTTTCAGAATGTTGCGGGAAATTACCATCAAAATAGCCATTCACTGAAAACTGCCTTTTCATTTTCCAAAATTCAAACATTCAATGAGGAAACTAAAGAGAGATCAGAGATCAGTTCACATTGTAGTTCATTTTAAATTTGTAGAAAAAGAAGAGATCATCCTAGATCATCTATTCTGTTTCTTGTCCTCTTAACAAAGAGTGTTAAAAATCCAGGTAGGTCAACAAATCTTCAAATCCATTTGAAAAAAATTCCATGATCCCTGTTTCCAATTCATTTTAATTCTTAATAAACTTCACAGTCTATTTTATAGCAAACTCAACTTTTTTTTGCCAATATAAATGTAAGTCCAATTTTATGTGATTGTTTTCCCCTCTGTGATAACATAGTAAGCACACTACAAAGTGAGCTTGAACAAACCGAAGTGTGGCTTAAATCCACAGCACCAAGACAATTCCAAATAAATAAATATATATAGGCTTAGCAACTATTGTTGGTTTTCTTTTTATATTTTACACGTCCAGACAGTCCCGCTTTATGAAACTTGTTTTGTTAACCTCACTTTATTTCAAATTTGGATCATACCTTCATCACCGTCATTTCATCATGAAGTCCTGTTCCTAGTGAGGTGAAACTGGGAATAAATAAATATTGGAACTTTTAAAAATTGAAAAATCTGATTTTAAACTGCCACATATAAAATTCAAGAATGTTAAAACTCTAAATCCTAGGACCACAACAGTGAAGTAGCAATTCTCTCTCTTATCCAGCCCAATGCCAATTAGAACTCTATAAACTAAAAGCACTGACCCTCTAGAATTTTCTCTAAGCCATGGCTACTTGAACAGCTCCAAAAGAGTTGTGGAAACCAGTGAGTTTTCCAATCTCTCTCATTTCATCTATAATCTAATTCTTCCTTCAGAGCACCTAGATATCGCACCGATGGGCATTTTGGAAATATCCAGACATATTCATCAGGTATTGAGGAAACATTCAAGAAGTTACCAATAACTTTAGTCAGTGGCAGAAGAAAAAAAAAGGCACTGTGGTTTTTATTAATAATGTTTTTAAAAGATTGCATTACGTGTATAAGAAATGAAATCTGTCTTCAAATGCCTTCCAGAACTTAGGGTTTTATTGGACAAGATATCATATAAAAGTACAACGATATTGAGTTTATACAGAGCATTAGTCACATTTTACAGATTCTTACATAATGTGCGTGGATTACGGAACAATATTTGGTAACATTATTTGATTAAGATAATGCAGCAGAAAATAAGGCAATTTTATTGTAAGGACAATTTGGTAAAACCAGGAGTTTTTGTTTAGGATCTATAGCTCTGATGGGTAACTGAAGTATGAAGCATTTTATAACTTAGTTTTCAGATTATTTTGTTTTCCTTTGCCATCATTGGAAAGTCTGTAGTGAGGAAAAAAATCCAAGACATTGTGTATTTTTCCCCACATAGCTGTGCTAATGCCTAACCCAGAAAATGAGACGTTGGCTCATGAGATGTCTTCCTGAGTTTTTTTCGGTACTTGGTTGATAAATATATACATATATATATGTGTGTGTATGCATAAATCAGCAGAAAAAGTTGGATGTAGTCTTGAAATAAAATTTAAGCCACAGATTTGTTTCAATGCTTATAACAAAACACTTGTGCAGATTTTACTTAAAATTAATTTTATACGTTCTCTTTATAGTACCCACTCTTGATGTTGGGTTTGCAAAAAACAAACAAGCAAACAAACAAACAGAAACCTTTTAAGGGGAATACCTCCGCCTTGGCTTCTGTCAGCAGGTGTCTGGGAAGGCACGCCTTACGGGGTTCTTCGTCAGCAACAGATCATTTGGTTGAAATAGTTTGCTTGTTTCCAATAACATTTGTCAATTAACAGATGCCTGACAGTAACTCTTACCTGGGCTCAGTAATAAAATAGTACTTCACAGGTCACCGCAGCATTATTGCGAAGCTGCCTGCATCATTGGAGTTAAGGGGCTGTAGATGCAGTAATAGTGACCAGTGTTCACCGAGCAACAAGTGTGTGCCAGTCATTTTCCTGAGCGTGCCACATACATTACCTCTGTTTAATCCCGATGACAATCTTGCAAGGCAGATTCTAGTCCCACGTGTCACAGATGAGGAAATTGGACTTCTCGGGACCTTGGCTTTTTAGCTAAGTTGCATAACTGTGAGTTTCAGACGCCAGACGCAAACAGATAGTAAGGCCTGTGTCCTAAGCGCCGTGCTTTGCAGTTTTCCATTAAATAAGAGTAAGGGAGTCGCTCTCCACGTCACCTTTGACGGCAGGGCCCGTGTGTTGCGCATCTTTGTATCTCTAGGGTCAAGCACGGAGACCAGCCTATAGGAGGCGCTCGTGAGTGAATGGTAGAGTGAAAACGCCCAAACTGCACAAACAACCGAAAATGGAGTTCCGTTCTACCTCTTGGTTCAGAAGGACATGATGTTTTTCAAAATGATGAGCGTGTAGCTCACCCTTCGTTTTCCTGTATTCGCAGCCCAGGCCGGGAGTGGTACTCCCAGTCTTCACACGCCGGGGTCTGTTACCATGACTACCGAGGTCTGAGCAGCGCGGTCTTCGAGAGTCGCAGCGCTTTCATTCCGTGCACGGAGTAAAATGTTACCCTGTCTGTGACGGGTCATTCTGTCCTGGAGAACCTTTGGATGCCAATTTAGTAAACTGGAACGAGAATGGCATCCGAACTTTAAAAAATGGCTCTAAGGCACTTCATGTGAACGGTTCGAACCCAAATGTGTTTAAATCTTAATCGGTGTATAAAAGTGCAAGTAAGAGTTAAAAGCCTAAAGGAATACAGTTTTAGTTGTAGACATTGTCCGTTTTAGACTTAGTTAAGAAATCTTCTTTTATTTTTGCCAGAAAGAACTTAAAACTTTTACTACAAGCTTGAGTCAACACTGATTTTTACTTCTATAACCAACACATATATACCCTAACACAGTGATGAATAAAAATTAGCAAAAGACCATCATTAAATCTAAAAGGGAAAGAATGAGGGCAAAGCAATTTCTTGTATATAATTTTGGTTTAGTTCGCTGTGCACCTAACACCAGTATCTTCATGTGAAACCTACATTCCACCAGGACCCGACGGGATAGATGGGTTTGAATGACATACTGTTTACTAAAGGGTTTCTCTAAAGGGCCGGGATGGTACCAGATTATCTCTAATCCTCAACAGCTCGGAAAATGCATATTGTTAATCTTAACGGAAGTGGAAACTGCAACTCAGAAATGTGGTTGATTTTAGAATCACACAGTCAAAATCAGGACTTGCACTCAGGTCTGTCTACAAAGCCCATGTGTGGTGTGTGTGTGTGTGTGTGTGTGTGTGTGTGTGTGTGTGTGTGTGTGTGTTTCTTTACATAAGAGAAGTATTAACCTGAGGTGCAAGGTGCCCTTGGCAAAGGTAATAGATTTATACATGGCTTCAGGGATAAACCTCCTAAAATTATATGAAAAATAGTATGTACGTATGTATGTGTACTTTCTTTCTTAAGGGTTCTGGGACCCAAAATATTATAAGAAGCATTGTGTTTCACCCAACTCCCCGCTTTGCAAAACAGATAAGTGACTCTCTCTACCACGTGGACGTTGGAAAGGAATTTCAGAATCATCCTGTCCACCAGGCTGTGGTTTTAGCTGGGATTCAGGAAGCGATACCAAAAGAGATGGAAGCTACACCGTGAAAAGTGAGAGGATGGGATTCGTTTTTAGGGTAAGAGCAGAAGAAGAGTCCAGAGAGAGCAGAGAGGGAGAGGCAGAGACAGGCAAAGATTCAAAGGCCTGTAGCAGCAGGAGCACGGTGCTGGGAAAGGCTACAGATCAAAGCACGTAACGAGAAGGGAGTTCTGGAGAATCGAGAGTAGTGTTGGCAAGAACTTCCAGAAAGGTCGGCAAGACTCTAAGAGATATTTTAGAGCACACACGCTTTTACAAGTTGCAAGAAGATGTCAGTGGACATCGACCTGAAGTACTGATCTGGCGTTTTCTGATTAGTGTAGGAGAGAAAAAAGGGAAGGACATCAGAAAAGGACATCCATACTTTGTATATTTTCAAAAATCGTATGTGCATATCTTTATTAACCTCATTGACCTAGGTAACTAGAGTTAGTAGAAGTAGTTGGGCCATAGGTATCAATAAACTCGTTAAAATAATGATTCATAATTGACAAAATGCTCTTTAACATATTAATTACCTCATTGGACCCTGGCGGCAAACTCTGAATGTCAGCCCTCACATTCTCCTCTCGCCCCAGCCAATGCCGTAGTCCTCCAAATCCCTCCCGCTGATAAATCTACTTCTCCTCAAGAGCAGACGATCTACACCAGTTTTCAGATCAATCCTAATTCAAGGTAGAATGTTCTTGTATTGTTTCAGCTTCTTTACCCACTGGCCTTACATTAAATCAACAATAAATACCCTGGAACAGCACTGGGGTGGGGGCGGGGGGCGGGGACTTCCGCCGCAGTCCTGAGGCCCTGGTCCAGGACACAGCGTTGGCGTCAGAGGATCTTGTGCTCAAGGTCACCGCAAATATGCTAGCTTCATAGAACCCAGTAGGCATCTGCCTTCTCTAGAACAGAAGGGTTTGTTTACTGATTGTCCAGGCCCTGGGTGACACTGCTTTTCTCTCCTGAGCCCGCATTTCTGTCGTGGGGACCCTGACGCCGCCCTGGGCCAGCGTTGGGAAGCTTCCTTCCTTGTCTGTGACTTCCTGTGCTGCTAACCGCCTACCTGTCTGGCCTCCTAGCAGTGGCGCTTCTACTAGAAGCTTCTTCTACAACTCTCTGCTGCTGACCGTGGGACAGACCAAGTCTAGTAACTGCGTTAACTTCGGGGTGTCACGCGTTTGCCCACCAGCCGGGACTCCCCAGGGGGCTTCAGCGTCCGGATCAGTTTCCTCAGCACTTCGTCTGCTCTGGAGCTAGCCATGGAAAGGGGGATGGGAAGGCGGCGAGGGCAGCAGGGCTCACATGGAGCCGAGCTGGAGCGGAAAGGAGGAGAGGCTTGAGACGCGTATTTGGAAGTATGTATTGCTAAACGTAGCTGATCGATGGCATGGGCACAGTGAATTTGCTGTCGCACCCTCTTTTTATAGATCGTCGTAGGAAACGTGATCATGGTCAGCGCCTCAGTGAATACGAACTCGTGAAGGTCGAGCAAGTCGTTTTTGTTGTTTATTTACATTACTCTTACTTTATTTTTGGACACACAGCTTGTTTGTGAAATATGCAAAAGTAGTAAGTTGCATTTTCTAAATGGAAAGGACTTCGGCACAGTTTTCTTCTTGAGCCTAATGAGTACTCTCATGACTGCCTTCCCTTTCCTCCACGTCTCTGTCTCCCTGCCAGAGTCCAGAGGTCAGCCATCTCTGGGTCAAAATGAGAAAATAGGAAAAAGCTGCTATTTCCTGACAGCATCTCCTGTCGGAACACAGGAATTTGTAACCCCACTAGTTAAGAATTTATAGAATAGTTAATAAAGAATATTATAAGTTAGGGCTTCAAGTGAGGCTGCAGCCAAAAGTGAGTTATTGTCTACCTAATTAGCTAGGCTTAGTCATTTTTAATACTTGAGCCAAATTATTGCACATACTATTCAACTATTAATATGACTAAGAACTCGAGAGGTCTATAAATTCATCTCTAAAATTGTTCACTGACCTAGTGGCTTTTTACAGCGTGGACTGCGCCGTTTCTGTTCAGTGGTTTTGGTTTGCCAGAGTCAGGGTTGAAGCTATGATAGGGTTTATTGTTTGTTCCGTTGTTTTCCCACTTTTAACTTTGAAAGTAAAGCATGATTTTTTTTTTTCTATCAATCATCATGAACACCAGTGTAAGTATCCAAATTATATTTTTGAAGGTCTTTTTTTTTTTTTAGTTGTACTTACAATTGAATTTATTTCCACTTACTTTCCTTACCTGAGGTGAAATGAAATTGCTATTCCCATGTGGAATATATCAAGTTTTTAATAATTCCCATGAAAATGAACATTCTAAGATTATCTTTTTATCAATAGTTAAATTATGTTATGTTTTTAATTGGACTCTAAGTCGCAGCCTCTAGCTTCCCAGAATTGTAATGGTGTTGAATTAATTTAAAGAGACTCAGAGGAACCAGATATAGAAGGCTGTCACCATGATAATTTAGTTTTATGATTAGATCATGGAAAACACTGTAGAATTCTGAAGAGATTTTTTTCAACTCTTCTGTTTTAAAAGAGATTTCGTTCGGTTTGTCTGTCTCAAAAGATACACATCTTTGGAGAGGTTTCTAATTCTGTAGAAAATTCAATAAAATAAATGTCACAATAAAAATAACAGAGGTGACCACGTTAAACACGTGCAATTTAGGATTTACAAATTAAAGTAACCAAACACACACACACACATACACACACACATGCACACCAGTGCATACAACAAGCTACCGTATAATTATCGATTGTAATACAGTGGTATTTAAGAACTTTTCTATATGCTTTGTATAATAAGTAACAGAAATATTTTAGAATGGCTAAAATACTTTATTCGAATATTGTAATTATTTTGCATACTTTAAAAATTGCACTTCTAGTAAATAATTCTGTTTTTATATTGAGAGTTTTTAATATTCTTTTTTTCTGAGAACTCTCTCAGAGAACAAGGAGAGTAATATTTGTGTGCAGGTGACTGCTGAGGAGGCAAAAACTGTATGGACATTGAAGAAATTCTTTTCAGTTCTCAAACAAAAGCAAGTACATCTTGCCTATCAAAGTCTATGCGGTGGCACACATGAATAGAAAGGACTTTATTTAAAAATATTTGTGTACAACTAGATAAAGAGTACAAGGGGTCTCTCTGTATTGTTTCTTACAATTGCATGTGCATCTATAATGATCTCAAAACAAATGTTTTTTAAACTGTCGTGCAATGGTAATATCTTTTTTGCCATCTGTATCTTACTCAATGCATCAACGTCTATTGAAATATTTAAAATCTATATGCTTGACAACGAAAGAGATCCTGCTCTAATTTTGTGATTTTTTGGCATTTGTGGGGTAATGACTCAAAGCAACTGGGTATTAATTTTTAATGGTAGTGGGCAGGGGGAATTCTAGATGGAGATAGAGAGCTGTTTTACTACATTTGTTAAATTAATTCATGATGTTCGATTTTTTTGTAAACTGTAAGAAAATGGAGGGGGGAGAAAGGCCTTCTTTAAATACATCAGTCACAAGAGCCGGGTAAAGGAGAATGCCGCTCTCTTATTTGATGGGATGAGAAAGCTAATAATGTATGACAGTAAAAAGGCAGAGGCTTTTAACGCTTTTTTTAACCTTACAAAAAAGGTCAACTCTGATCTGGAAATGAGAACAGCCAGCACATGGGAAAGGAGGGCAAGAAGCCAAGTGGAAAGCGAGAGGGAGCTGGTGACAACACACTCAGACGGCGGGTTACAGTCCCGGCACCATGTCACCCCGAGATGCTGAAGGCAGAGCTCCTCATCTCTAGACCGACTTTTATTGGCGGGGTGTGAGGAGGGGTGACGGGACAGACAAAGGACCGGCAGGAAAGAAATTCTGCAACCGGCATGCTGGTTTCATCTTTGATGAAGAAAGTCCTAGTTGAATATTTCTGCTTCCAACTCCATGGCTAATGTACTTGACCTGTAAAAGTACTTGACGATGTTTGTTGAACGCTTACTCTGGGCCCAGCACTAAGGTGGGGTAGAGACCTCACGTTACAGATGTGAATTCTGAGACGAAAAGCAACTTGCTTGAGGTAAACCAGTCAGTGAGTGCCAAACTGGGTCCGAAGCCAGAACTGTCGACTCCAAAACCTTTGCCCTTGGCACCGCAGAAACCAGCCCTGGTGACACTCGCTCTTCATAGGGCCTCGAACTAATTAAAACAATGTCAAATGCACTCGAAATAAAAAAGCAAGTTTATATGTTTTTTAAATTCCATAACCAATAGCTTTGTTTAAAATACATTCTGCTATACGGTGATAGCCCCGCAAAATTCATGTCAATGAATTACAATGTTATTTTTAAAAAAAAAAAAAAAAAAAAAACTGTGATACAGACTGTATTATCTTAAGTCCAAAATAAGGGCAGGATTCCTGCCCTGTCAGTTCCTAGCTGGTGACGGTGGGCAAGTCACACAACCTCTCCGTCTCAGCTTCAACATATGATAAAGGCGGATAACGTTTGTTCTTCAAGCCTGTTATGATTAAATGAGTTAATTAATATATGTAAAGTACTTAACATGGTATCTAACAGGTGAGGTGTTCAATAAACGTTAGTCTATTATCTATGATTAATATGTTAGTGATATAGTGTTATACAAGGAGGTATAATCTCTGCCACCTAGTTGACACCCGTATAAAATTAAGGCCAAAGTTATTTGTTTGTACTTTTCCAAATTATAAGTTATGCTTTTAATACAAGACTGTTTTAATAAAAAATTTGTTTGTGATTTCACAATTTTTTTTTTTTTTACTTCATGAGCCTTAGATTTTACCTGCATTATCAAAGTTAGCTTCATATGATGAGACCTATAAATTTACTCATTTTTTTAGAATAATGGTGTAGGAAAAACAAAAATTCAAGGAATCTGCTAGGATCTTTTTTTTTTTTAATTTGAAGAAAACTTAATCTGGTGTTCTTAGATAATGTATGTATGTGCATAACTTTAACACTTCTTTGATCTAGTGATATCAAAATCTCTGCTGTAAGCAATTCAAATCCACAAATATTGTCTCTGCATATAAGATAAATTCTCTATTAGGAAAGTAACTGATGCTCCAATTTTTGGTCCTTTCTTTGGGTTAGGGCAGCCAATGCTGAGTATTTTAATTGATACTCTTTTAAATTATCATTGCTACCTGAATCTATTTGTGGGGTTTAGATTGTTTTTAAATCTAAAATTGATCTTCACTATTATGTTCCCTAACTATTCAAGATTGCTGTCAGGCATCACCGATTTTATATGCAAATAAGGTACTAAGTATTATAAAGACAATTATAGCAATAACAGAAACTACTTTAGAAAACTTCAAAGGAGGTTTGTTTGCCTTAGGGCAGCGGTCCCCAACCTTTTTGGCACCAGGGACCTGTGCTCCTATGAGAATCTAAAGCCTGATGATCTGAGGTGGAGCTGAGGCGGTGATGCTGGTGCTGGGGAGCAGCGGCAGATATAAGTGGAGCTGTGGTTGCTTGCGGCTCACCTCCTGCTGTGCAGCCCGGCTCCTAACAGGCCACGGACCAGTAATGGTTCACGGCCTGGGTTTGGGGACCCCTGCCTTATGGGATCAAAACTGTGCAATTCTGTAACGACATATTTACATGGAGATGTGTGTGTGTGTAGCTGAGTGAGTTGGAATTAATTAGCAAGTGCCTGACACGAGTGAGACTTTTACAAATAAACACACACAGCGATGCTGAGAAGGTTTGATGTACTTCATGTTAATACTGTCTACGATTTTAGACAAAAGTCTCACACTCGGCTGTGAGAGGGACACGCCTCCTTCTGGTCTCACAAGGGCTCCTGTTTAATAACCTCTGCAGCTTCAGGTAGCATATACTAGTCACTGAATATGTATTATTTGCCAGTCCTCAAATCTTGGTCACTACCATGACCTCATCTCCTCACTCTGCATCAGGCAGAAGTGCCTTACTGGAAAAGTCCAGAACCACAGGCAATGAGACTTTCCTAATAATCTTGCAACACCTAATTTCAGCTGGCTGGTGGGTGTTTCTCGGAAAACTCCGATCGTGGGGCCCGTTTTCTGTGCTTTGTTGTAGACTTTCAGCGTCGTCCTCCGCTCCCCAACACTTTCCAACCCTCTGATTCTCAGAGAAGATGAAGACCATTTGGTGTGAGCCCCCTAAACACCGTGCAGCCCCCCAGCCCTCCCTCTCTCTCCAGCTCCTCTTCCTTGTGGCTTCGGTGACAAGCGACCACAGTGGAGTCTCACCCAGCCCCTTCATTTCTTCAGGGAGTGTCAGTCGTGTGTTTACTTCCCACTAAACCACGAGCTGAGCCCTCAACGGGGTTAAAGAGGAGTAAGACCTGGTCCCCAAAGCTCAAGAATTTTTCTCTGTTGAGAGGAACCAGCAAGTAAATAAAAGTGATGTAATGTCACGTGTTTTAAAAATAGGTAAAATCATAGAGCAAAATGGGAGGTGCAAGTGGAAATTAAAATTAATTTTGACACTCGACTTTCACGGGTATTTAGAACTGGGGCATGAGGAAAATACAGAGGTGTCGAGGAAGGGCACAAAGGTCATTTTAGGTAAAGGAAGTCGGACAACACAAGACCCAGCATACTTGGGAAATACAGCCGGCCGGATGGGGACTGGGTAGATGAACTGGGTCGTGGGCAGTGAACCTCAAGAGGCAAGTTCAGACTATGGAGGGATGGCGACTGTGTGCCCCGCTAGGGAGACTGCCCACCGCAGCGGGGGCAGCAGGAAGCCGGTCAGTGTGTCCTAAGCTCCGGAGAAGAACTGGAGCGACGTAGAGAACGGCTGGCCGAGGAACACGCCACAGCAGAGAGCGCGCGGCACACGTCGTTCACCAGTGCTCGTTAGGAGCCAGGCGCTGAGCTGGGCGCTGGGGGCAGAACCCAACACGTGGCCCTAACCTCAAGGAGTCCGCTCTCTCGTGCGGCTGGGCGGGGAGGAGGAAGGGACAGTTTCATAAACAGCACCATTAACATATCGTGTGGTTTCTGCTTTAATATAATGTTGATCAAACTAAGAAATGTAGGAGCGATCGTCAAACGGATGTGGAGAAAGGACGCAGGTTCGGTTTGAGATTCAGTGAAGTTTAACTGCCTTTGGCGTCTTTATGGACCCTGTTAGTAGTATCCGGGATAGAAGCGTGACTCTTTGATAGGGTGCCTAGACTCGCGACAGGGATTTGACCTCCGTGATGTGGGAGTGGCTGTTGAAGACATGGGTGTGGTGGGATCACCTTAAATAGTAGATCGAATTACAAGTGAAGAAAGAGAGGGGAGGCACCAGAATCTTCTCTGAGTATAAAGTGTGGTGTAGCATTTGTTCAAATTTCCACTGCCCTTTCCTACCAGTTCTGTCTCTACCAAATGTGCCCCTTCCACATCTGTCCCTGAGGGGAAAGGATAGTTTCTGACCCGCTGATGTAAAGCCTGGCTAGGGGACGTCCTCTGGCCAGTAAAATGTAGGTAAGAGAACATTAAGTACTTGAAGGCCCGTGACCTGGTTCTGTCCTCTTCCTTTTTTGCTGTGTCTCAACGTCAGGTCTGAGTCCAGAGTGAAGAACCAAAGATGTCCCAGGACAGATGCGTCATTTGAGCTGAAAATAAACTGAGATCTTGGAGGTGGTTGAGATAATTTTGTCTGAGCCAAATACTCTCGGATGAGCAGAAAGGGAAGAAGTGTAATAGATCAAATGGCGATGATGCTGTAGAAATAAGATGGTGAGATATCCAGAATATAGAACAGATAGAACCGAAATATTTGATGTGTGGAGTTATGAATGAGTCCAAAATGACCAGTTGGTGCTTTTTGGCTTGAGCGAATGTAAGAAGGTGACATTGCTATAGGAGACAAGATAGAGAATCCCACTACTGCCATCATATCGGATGTGGCACTCAAAGGCACTTTGGAACTGGAGGAACAAAGTTGAGATGTTGACATCTGGACACATTTTGGTTAAGATGCCTCTGGTGTGCCCAGGTGGAGATGCCTGCTGGTTAATGGAATATCCAGGCCTGGGGTTTGGGTTAGCTGTTTGAGCGAGACAGGGCAGCCCTGAGAGAGCGTGTCCAATAACAAGAGGGTTGAGGATGAAACTCTGGAGGCAAGTGACTTTTAAAGGAAACCTTTTTTAATGAGAAGAAATAAAATAAACAGGAAATAATAGAGAAATAGAACTAAAACATGGAAAAGTGATGTTTTATACACTAAAGAAAAAGGTGTTTTAAGAAGTGCGGTCAAAAACAAACAAAAGCTCGGAGACACAGACAATAGTATAATGGTCACCAGAGGGAAAAGGGGCGGGGGAAGGGGATGTAGAAAAGGGTCAAAGGAGTCAAATATATGGTGACAGAAGGAGATCTGACTTTGGGTGGTGTACGCACAATGCTATATACAGATGGGGTATTATAGAATAGTGCACTTGAAACTTATATAATTGTATTAACTATCACCCCAACAAATTTAATAAAAATAAAATTTAAAAAGTGCAGTTGTGTGCAGACTGCTACAGAGAAGTAAATGTGATGAAAACCGGGGCGATTCTTGGCATTTATAATTATGAGAGGAGTCGGAGTTACAGTTACAAGGAAGAAGCCCTGACATCTGTATCTGAGGTGATCATCTCGTATCATCAAAATCATCCTCGTCACCCTATGTCAGAAGTTGGGCTTTGGAAACTGAAAAGCAAAGCATCACATTGTTTATTTTGTCTTTGGATGTGGGCCTTAGCTCCTTCTCTTCCAGCTTAGGGGAGGACAAAGCCCGGTGTGAAGGTTTAGATCATAAAGAGATTTTCTCTCTTTTTTGACCTAGAAGGTGTAAATTTCAAAATGGTAGACCCCAATTTGCAGGCGCTGCATTGCAAGAATTCAGTGATTCTGGAGAGCGGGGCTCCAGTCGTGTGGCAGGTGTGGGAGGCTGCTGGCAGCGAGGAGGGAACGCAGGGCGATGACATGGGGACAGCAAGGGTGGAGGAATGAGGCTGTCCCATCAGGAGAGTCAAGGTCAAAAGGGAGGTTGTTTCGAGGAAGGGGAGACAGGTGCGGCCAGCATGTTTGTTGGCTGAGAAAAGGAAACCAGGGAAAACGATGAGATCCAAGACCCAGGGCAGAGAGGAGATCTCTGGGGACAAGCGGTCCCGTGTGAGATAGGCGGGGACTACGCTGACGATGAAAGGAAGAGCGTGTCACAAAGAAGAGAGGACGCACCAGCGGGCGGTCGCAGGACGCAGCACAGAGCCCGGCCAGGGAGACTCGGGAGCGGAAAGCGCGTGACCAGGGCATCGGGGGCTGGGGACCTGGAACTGCCGACCGTCGCCCCGTGGGAGTCGGCCTGATGCCCCCCCAGCTCCCCGGACCTGCCACCAGGCGGTTCTCTGCGGGTGTTGGTCCCTGGCGCCCGAGTGACTTCTTTAGTCGCCATCGCGGGTCAGTAGTCGATGGCTGTGACGTGCTTCTCTCATGGCGCCTGGATTCCACTTTCCTCACAGCCTTCGTTCCCGTCTTCAGCAGGCCCGTCTCCCACTTTCTGTTACGTCCCTTTATGTCCATTACCTCCTCAGTCCTACAGAGCCAGCGCGGCCACCACCGCAGGACTGTCCTTTGCCAGTCCCTCTGCAGGTCCCCTGGGCTCCTTGGGCGCTTCCTTCATCCCCCGCTTTGCGAAATGACATTCGTTGAATGTCTACTGCGTACCAGGCCCCGGGGCTAAACTCTTGATATAAATTTTCTCGGTTTTTTTCTCCCCCAGAACCTTATGATGTAAGGAGTAGCATGTTCCCCTTCTTAGCTCCAGCGTGAGAAGTGATGTCCCCCACGTCGCGAGTGGGAGAAGTCCTGTGGCTGTCCGTCATGACGCGTGTCCTCTCTCGCCGCTCCTCCCAGACGCGGCCTGGGCCTCGCGATCCGTCCCAGTCCCCTTCATCTCTCCCCTCCCCGCCTCCGAGGCCACCAGTGTTCATCACGCCTAGTCCCCGGCTGCAAAGTGTCGCCGGAGCACATTGCATGGCCGCGCCGATGGCTTTCATGACGTTGTCATGACGTCCAGGCTGGGCCTTCGCGCTCACTGGTACCCCTCTGCTCCTCTCTCGACAGCTACTTCCCATTTCTCACAGCATCTGTTCCAAATCTGTAGACTTTTCCTCAAGTCTACTTTGATTAAAAACATTCTTAACATGGTTCGCCAGGCTCTCCAGAATTTGGCTCCTTCTCACTAATCCTTGCTCTCCCCGAGGACCGCCCTCCCCCTTGCTTTCTGAGCCTCTGGCCACACTGATCCTTTTAATCCCTCGCCTCGTCCCTTTTGGATCTCTCTTCGCTGCCTTTGAGAAGTCTCTCCCGTCTCTGTTTAATTGAGTGTTCATCCTCCACTGTTACATCATCCGATGAGCCTCTCCTGACTTCCTACATTAGCTGAGATCCGACCGTGACATTTTTTAATCCTCTGCACATTTTTAATGATTTGTCTGAAGCCAGCCTTTCTCTTCAGATGGCTAACTAAGTGCAGATAGTGACAATGGCGTCTTCGTTCACTAACATATCTCCAGCACGTGGCACGGTGTCTGGCCCTGGAGGAGTGCTCATCGCCTGCTGCACAACTGGAATTACAGTCGTGCCATTAATAATCATGCGGATTCATGTTTACCCACAGACCGTAGAGACTCGCAATGTCTTGGTTGTACGGAGCCCGTGAAGGTGTGAAAGGCACACAGAATCTGAGGTTTTTCATGTCGACAATGAGCCGAGGCGGAAATGCTTCTCCACCTAGATGTAAGGGCTGGGAAGGTATAGAGCACATAGGGTCTACGGACATATGGCTCCCTTGGTCTTGACCCTGGAGGAACCAAGGTCTGTAAGATGGTGTCCCCTGTTCAAGGATAGACCAAGGACTAGAAAATCAGAAAACAGGAAAAAAACATTGCCAGCTCTTGGGATGAAGGTGTTGATGATGTCGTGTGCTCTGGGGACGAACCGGACCCCTGAGCCATCGAGGACTGTGGGGGCCGGGGCATGTTTGTTCTTACTTCATTCTGTAAGCTTACTTCCACTGTCATCTCTTCCCGTTTGATGCCTCCATCCTCTGAGGACCGAGGCTTCCTTTGTGCCACCAACCTGGCGACACAGTAAACTGGGAGCCGAAATCTCCTGAGCGTGGGAAGAGGAGAGTGAGTGAGAAGCAAAATGCACAGAGGTTCCCAGGCGAGGCAGCAGCTCTGTCCGGTGTGGTGGGTCAGGCCGGGTTCGGGCCCAACGCAGAGACCTGGTTCGTCCGTTCATGTATTCATTCACTCGAAATGGGGAGAACAGGGAAAAGGCTCGGAGCGCCGCGGGAGAGGGATAGGAGATGGAGCCGTGGCGTTCGAAGGTGTTCGTCCTGTAACAAGGCAGGAGAAGCATGAACAGTGTCTGGCCTCTGGGAAGCAGGACGGTTTGGGACACATGTCCTCACTGTGCCCCAGTACCTCAGAATCACTTCTCATGGTCAGTGGTCCCCGCGGAAAGAGCTACATCTGTTCTTAAGTTTCATAAAAGCACTGGACTCGACCCTCAAAGTTCAGAAACCCGTCTTAACATAACTCGAAAAGGAAGCCCATTGGCTTGAAAAAGGGGTGCTGGCCTCAGGGACCAGATCCAGGGCTCAGGGCAATTATGAGGACTCTCTCCTCTCCGCCTCTGTCTCTCGTCTCGCTTGTTAGTCTCATTTCCTTCCATCACTATACTTTCTTCACCTAGCAGTAGGCATGGCTCCCTAGACTCATATCCTTACAACTTCATCATCAACAACAAAAAAGAGCACTTTATTGTCATTTCTAGGCTGCAACATCCAGGGGGCGGGGGCGGGGGGTGGGGAGACAGTTACTTAAATAACTTGTTTCTGCTTCGACCAACAAGGAGAGCGGAGTCTCTCACCAGCAGTATAGCTGCTTGCCACTTAAAGGTGACACCGACAGCATCAGTTCTCAAACTTCTTGCACCCTAAGCCCTCTCGGCAGTCTGGCAAACTCTAAAAACCCCAAGAAGAATGCATTTCCACCCACAAAATGCAACATGTAGGATTGCGAAGGAAAGTCGTAATTCTTAAATATAGCTATCAAAGTGTTTTAAAAATAACTTGTTATATAGTAGCACATGTGCTTCGTTATTAATGCATTAAATAATAAGATATGGTGACAGACCTAATTCCCGTTTCCTGGGGTTTTGAGGCGTGGATGAGTGTAAATGATACATCTGCCGCATGTCATGGGATGCGAAAATATCTGCGATTTATTTTGACAACATAACAAGTACTGCTAATATTACTGTGCTTTGTTGTCTGCATGCAAATTTGAACAAAATCATAAATTCTAGTGCGAGGTTGTAATTTCCTACCCAAGATGTCAGTCCCTCTGGATCCTGGGCAGGATCACTTTAGGGTCCATGTGCTCTGTGAGCTGCTTCATGGAAGGGTCAGCAAGTAATAGTTTGAGGGAACCATAGTTAAACACGGATTTCAGGAGCTGCTGGATCAAGACAGTCCATCTCTACCTGGATAGCTGTATACCAAGGCCGATGCTGAGATTTGTTTTCATAAGAAATATAACTTCGCTGATGGCACAGTAACTGCAACTTTGGGATTTGTATTGGATTGGGGTGCCTTCATTGACCTATTTCCTCTATGTTTCACCTAAAAAGTGAGATAATTTGTGATGTGGCTCTGCTGAGGAGAGGTTGCTTCTCAGACCAAAACCTCAATTTGGGTTGAAAAGTTCTAAGTGGGTGGCGAGGCTAATATTTAGCACTAAGCCTGAAGACTAGAGCTTAGCGTGTCAAAAGAACATTTCTTCTCTAGTGAAAGATGAAATACTGTCCTTTCAGTGGTCAGCGAGGAATGTGAGAATAAGCCACAGGGATGCGGGCACAATCCTTTGGATTTGGATCTAGAACCGGACAGACCTTGGTGGAAACTAACTGTGATAAGGGTCAGAAATCTCTACTTCAAGAACGCAATAATTAAAAAAAATAAATAAATTTCCTTACCTATCTTCTTTTTCTTTCTCAGTATTTTAAAATTATTTTAAGACTCCAGCCTCCTTTCGCTGTGCTAAAAAGAACCAAGAGAAGATCTACATTTGGGGCAAAATTTTCGGAGAGCGGAGAGGAACGTGCCAATGGCAACTAGCATTGGTGACCTTAGTCATTTCTGTGATGAGAATGGTCCAGGAAGCAGATTAAGGCTTCCCGATCAGCCACTCCTGGCTGACTGGTGATCTCTTTTTAATGTCAATCCTTTCCCCTTTTGAGTGGTTTCAATAAGAAAACATTTAGCAGAGCATCAGTCATGTTACTGTGAACTCAGGTGTGGACAGAGGCAAAAATCCAGCAGAAGCCGAGGCTCTGTTGTGGTTCAGACGTCATGGAAGGCATCTTACGTGTATTGCCTTCTCTAAGCCTCCCCCAAACCTGGTACAACAGCTACCGCTATTTCCATTAGAAAACAGAAACACAGAGAAGGTGACTCATTTATCGAATGTCACACAGCTGGTAAGCAGCAGAATTATGAGATGCCACCATGCCGGCCTGTAGCCACAGTACTTCCGTTTTCTGCTGCAGAGCTTTGCCAAAAATGCATACTCGTTCACCCAATTATTTCTAGTACCCACTGGCCAGCTTCCCCCGGCCCCAGGCACTTTGCCAACAGAAAAGAGCAAAAAAAAAAAAGGCCCGTGTTAGAAACCTGGAAATGAACCTTATTGGACCTCAAGGCTCATGTGCATCTCTTGCTTTTTGAAAGGAAGAGAGTTCAAATTATTGCAACCAAAGAACAAAAGCTTACAGTTTTTAAATCTCCTTGCTTGAGTTGTGTTCAAAAAGAATTTTTTAAGTGATGATCCTAATTATTGGATTATAATGAGATCAGAAAAGAGTTATCTAGTATAACTCTAATGTCACACTGGAAACCATAATAGGAATCATATGTAAAATATCGATTTTCACAAAATAAATATTTATCAGTTGGGAGTGGGGGAGGGGGTAGAGAATGTAAGCTTTATGTTTGTTGCACTTCAGACTGATAGAACTATTACACAGACGTGAACATAACAATACACACTAGCTGTGATGTATTGGCATCACTCTCAAATTAATCCGGATATTGAGACCTTCAGTGTGGGTCACTATTTTCTGGACTCTGGCAGCAATTAATAAGTTAGTCTTATCACACCGAGTGATTGATCAGCACTTTTTGCAAAATGTATAGCAAATAGCTTTGCTAATCAAAGGAAACGAAACTGTTCATAGATCTTTTAATTTTAATTTTCCGCAATTATAAACAGATTTTTTTTTCCTCTGGCCATTTCTAAGTTCGTTTAATATTCTCTCAGTAGCAAAATGTTTGACTGTTAAAATATCTACAATCTGTAACTTCTATTGGAAAAGGCTTTGATTACAGTAAAATTACACAAAAATGTGTCATTAAGAGGCATTGGACAGACATAAAATCTAACCTTTTGAGCTGAAGAATACTTAATATTCTCTTCATGATCATGCAAGGGGAAATTCTTTGCTATGGAATAGCTATTTTCCTGTTAAGCAGGCTATTTCATCAATGATTTATTCCTGAGATGGAATAGGTCGTTTAAAATGGTGGTTTAAAAGTTGGGCCTTTTTGTTTAATTTTCTCACAGGCGGTTGGTAATTATCATGGCCCTGCAGTTTCTCTGGAATGCCATGGAGGGCCAAATGCCAGTGGAACCCTGCTTTACAGGGTAATTAAGACAGTCGACATGGTTATTAAATACATCATGCTAAACTCAACCGGAGTGTTGTGAAATAAATCCAAAATCATAAATAAAACTTGGTCATTCCAGCAAAGGGTTACATGAGAAAAGGTGGAGCTTCATGCTCTCAGAATTGTAATAAATAGCCCAGTCGTACTCCCTAGAATTTAGCTACCGAAGGCTTCTTGATTCGTCTCTTAGAGGGTAAAACTGAAATAAAAGTTGCAACTCCACTTGCATTCGAAGTCCTAATTCCCACTATTTCGTAGTACATAAAACAACATAAAAATCCTTTTTGAGTATTTTCACCAAGATTCTGTGCTGAAAAATGTGTGATAAATTAAGTCATACAATGTGAGTTTGATATGACTAGCCAATGAGTTTTAGGTCTCTTTGAAAACAACATTATCAAGACTCTTTGTAATATCTTTCCAATGACTGTCCATAGCTGTGGATTTATGCTGCGTTTCAGAGTTCATTGCAACCTGCACAAGACCGTGATATAACGACCACTTCAAAGAAACCAGTAACGGGCCATCCGAAGGCTTGTTGTTGATAATGCTAAACAGTGGCGATAGGTAAATATTGTCATCAGCGTAGATAAGTCTTCCACATATGTGTCTGTCTTATGATCATAAGCTTTCATACTCAAGAGCCGAAGGCTTCGGTAATTTAATTTCTTTCCAGAAAATGTGATGAGTATACAAAAATGTTGGCAAAAAGGCTGGCCAAAATGAGAACAGAATAGAAAGCACTCTTTCTAGCCTATAATATCCTGCCTACAAGAGATTTGAAATTATCCTTCCCTTGCGTATTGCCTGGAAGTTCTTTTTTTTTTTTTTTTTCTATATGCATGTTTACAAGCAAACTCATTGGTTTACTAGGCAAAGGAAAAGAACTAGTCTTAAATGGGGGAAATAAATATTTCCAATTCTAGCTGTAAAACTGGAAGCCAAAATGTGTAGCTGACAGGCACGGAGCCAGCTGACTTCAGAGCGCTAGCCTTTCCTTAAAATCAGCCTTCCTATTTCCACATGGAACACATTTTAAGTTAACAATGTGTAGTTTGGCAAAGGAATTGTTTTTCTTTGGCATGAAACGGTTGTCTAGTTTTTTAAAATGTATATACTGCCTGGTCCTAGATGCAACGTATGTCAACATTCTTTGGAACTTTTAAAACCGTTGTTGTATCAGAGAAGTTTTAGATAATTACTTTTTTAAAAAATCTTTTCCTGAATAGGAAAATATATATTTAACATATTCGCATTCGTGCTTAGGACTCATATTTTTGTGAACATTGCTTAGATATACCTCGACGTGCATATTGAATGGTGACTTAGCTCTAATCACATGCAGGCCCCTCAGTGAATTCATTTAAATTTTCTTTGGTGAGTATTTTTGCAGGGTTTATCGACAAGGTACAACCTGAAAGCAAATCCGACTGTTTCCTTCTTTTCTCTCTGTCACAGTCTTAACATTGAGTCATTCTATTCCCAGTGTATTTATAGCCCTGAAAACAGTAGGGAGGAATGCTACCCATTCAAACATTTGCGGCCGTTTCCCCATTTCTGGCTACTGCGGCAGAACACTCAGGAAAGCAGAAATGCACATTTTTAGACATCAGTTCCACATGAGATGGGGCAGACCTCTGCACCAGCTACTATTGTGAGACCAGATAGGACGGCTGCTGCCTACACATAAAGAAGGCCATTAAGGAGAAGTTGTTTATTTCTGCTTCTGCAGAAATCATAAACACCAGCCCTGGGCCTGACAGCACAAGCTGTGCTGCAGTAAATTCTAGTACTTGCCGGCCATTCTAAGCTGCCCAGTCAAAGTTACTGTAGCTAAATCCCATATACATTTCATGAAATAATCCTACTCAGAAGATGGTATCATATTCATGCACAGCAGGGTGTGCAAATGCCCATAAATCACATGGAGAATCTGAAATATCTATTTTATAAAATCTGTGTAAATTTAGCCATGACCCTTTGCCAGACAATGGGCCTTCATGTGCTTTGCAGCTTAGCAGACACCCAGGAATTTTGTCTGGAAACGATAGCTACTGTCTATGTAATATTTAGGACCTATTCATGAAGCATCTGGCAGAAAATAAAAGGGATTTCTCCACTAACATATGCTAAAGAAGGATGTGGTCCTGTGCTGACTCCTCCTCTTCTGATTTTTTGCAAATAGCACAACATAAGAGACGGTTGTTCCTGGCTGCCCTGCTCCCTGTCGAGGCTGTCAGGCGAAATCCCATGAATTATTGCTCTTCCAGATGTAAGAGATTTTCAGGCGGCCTTAAACTGCCTGTGGTTTGTGGTGCTGGAGAGGAGAGAAACGAGATTAAGCTTCATCTCATCAGTGCAATCTGAAAAGATCACACAGAGGACTAATAATCAGGGCTTTTTCATTCCAGAGCCAGACTTGAGAGCTCTGTGTTTTTGTTTCAAGGTGATGTCACATTAAGCTTGTTGGAAGACAGTGATTAAGGTCAAACAATATTTGAGGAAGATCAAAAAAAAAAAAAAAAAAGCGTTCAACCCTTTTCTGACGCTTCCTTATTGCATTTGCTTAAAGGGGAAGGACCGATCATTTTCACTGATGGCAAAGAATGGAAAGTGGATTTACTTCCGTGATTCAAAGTCGTCAGCATTTCTTAACGCGAGGTTAATGTGGGAAAAATTAGAAATGTTCCCATAAAATTATAGCTCTACTGTTCATTGTAATTTAGGGGATGCATTCATCATCATCAAAAAAAAAAAAAATCAAGTGTCACTTTTTGTTATCTCTAAAGGTCAATTTTGAAGTCATGATTTTTTTTTTTTTTTTTTTTTTTTTATTCTATGAACATGCCATACAGGGTCTGGAAACAGTCATTAAAAACTCAGCAGGTGATAGTAATGCTTTCTCATATGTAGTTTCTTAAAAGACATTTCAGTTCGTTTTTTCCCTCAAAAAATGCACTCCTGTAACCCCATACAAGTGGTACGTATCAGCAGATTCAATAACCCCAGTTACAACATTTAACTAAAGGTTTTCATAACTGTTTCCAGAATGACTCTGAAAATAAATCACACCCGCTCCCATTATGTACAGTTTGAGTCCTCAGGGAGAAAAATTATAACTCATTACATTTCCATTCCCTTTGATCAAATACCATATACAGCACCTGGATATTATAATTTTAAATAATAGTTGTGACACAAACTAGGATAATGCTTAAAAACTAAGAATCTTAATATGGTTACTATTAGTTCTTATCATTTATGGCATGGAGAAATGGTGAGTGGTTTTGTGGCATTTTGCTAGAGCTCCATTAGCAAAATATTAATTATAGATCAAGAAAACATGTTTTTTAAGAACCACCTGGAAATAATCGGCAAATATATATATCTTAGATCAGAACGTAATTGCCCCAATTCAACCTGTATAACTTTTTTTTTTTTTTTT
>CM053511.1:52152073-52186940 GCA_028627145.1 Eidolon dupreanum
CTGTGGCTTTCACACAGGTTTTTGGATTTCTATCTGTAGATGCTACTTTGGCCAACACTTCCCATTTATAACTTTAAAACCCTATCTTGAAGGTTCAGACACCCTCCCTAGGAGCAGAAGTAATTCCATTTCTGTACCCCATGTGCCTCTCGAGGCCAGATCTGCCAGTAATGCTTAATTGGGTTGGAAGATAGTGGATAGTACCAGTTTATCATGCAGGCAACTGACACAAAACTTTTTCACTTATCTGAGGTTGGGCTGCATCTGGGTTCAGAGATGAAAGGTCAGTTCTTTATCCACTAAGTCCCCTAGACATTCCAAAATCCCCAGTACATTACAAATTTGAACAGTTTAAGCTCTCTTAAATAAAGAATCTCTTCTCCCTGTAAAGTATACAGTGTGTATAGATACAGTGGAGAAGAAACATGCGAAAGGTCACAGCCATGACCTTTTAACATCAATAGTTTTATTTATAGCCAGAAGCTTAGTCGACAGGGCTTAATATAAAGGCAGGAAGAAAGACAAAGGTATCTGGTTAGCTTTATAATAGCTATTCGGTTATATAAAATTTGTCTTTTTACTATTGAGCTGAGAATAAAATGATAAATAATTCAAGTGACAGCTATTTTAAAGAATAGCATTTCTTAATCATTTTTAATTGAACACATTCCATTTCTCTCTTGATATGGCCTGAAATAATCTACCAGACTTTAAAGGAATAGATTTATTTCTTCATGCGTGTGATTCATTTTTAAAAAACAAAAGGACAGTATTTTATGTGTATTCCTACCTGCCCCCTTGTCACCTATTTGGTGTCTTGCTGTATTTAAAATTATACATGGTAGAGCTATAGTAGATTACAGCAGTCAAAACCCTGTTTCATGGAATTTTAGTAGTTTAGGAAAATTAGCAAACACAAGCATATACATTCTCTTGCTGGTTTCAAAATAGTTCTCCAACAGTTCTGAGAAATGCCTGAAGGTACACTGGGAGAAGTTCCAAGATTCACAAAACCTACGATGAGAGCAAAATGCGTGACAGGCTGGAGGGTAGGCTGCCAAGGGCTGCGTGTGACAAGCCGAAGAGAAAGAAGGCCTTACCCTAGGAAGAGACCCTGATCTTAGATCCCGAATCTTTTCTGGGAGAACCACAGGAAGCCACTGGGGACTGTGCCTCCATTGTCTTCAGGGAAGACCACTGTCATCTCCTGACCTTCCTGGCCAGGGAGCAAGAGCCCGAGACGTTATCTTCTCATCTCGAGCCTCTCTGAGGGCCTAGCTGAGAGGGAGTTTTCACTACTGCGATGCCCTTAGTGCAATTTCTTGCAATTTGTGAGTCTAATTCATGCTAAAATCATAGTGGAAACTAACACATCGCCTTTTATTTTTAACTGGAACTCCCAGAGACAACAAACATCTTTACCCCCCAAAAGTGACTAACTTGGTAAGGAGTTCAGGTGCTGCCCGCATCAGCGGATAGACTCCTGAAGGTCGTTCACCACTCCTTTTTCAGCTGATTGGACTTCTTGGACTTTTATCTTCTAGTTTCATGCTCTAGTTCTGTATTCACAAATAATCGTCCTGGTATGATATTGCAATCTCTCTATGCGTGAATGTCAATACGTAACAGACAAAACCCCAGGACTGCTGTCTTTTCTAGGTAAAAGGGTGTCTGCTCAGTCATTACCTTGGGGGGAAAAAAAAAAAAACCCTTTGGCAAATAGTATCGAGTACTTTAATAGTAGGGAAAAAGCCCAAATTACCTGGACTGATGAGGTATGGGGTATCATCTAGTAGATAGAAGCACAAGGTCTAGAATGGGACCGACTTGGACACGACTGTCCAGTCAAACATCTGTTTGATTTGTGGCCTTAGTCAGAAGCTGAACGTGTCTAAGCCTCGTTTTTACAATGAGGATAACCTATAATATGAGGCGTGATCACTGTGAGGCCGTACGGGTCGATTTATGTAAATTACAGAGTGAATTTATAGTAAATGTTCACTTAATCTTAATTATTATTAGTGTTATTGAATTAAATGTCATTTGTACAATGGAAGGATAAGAAAAATCAAAGTTATTGATAATATTTAGGTCATTAATTGCAGCAAAATATGTAATCGATTATTCTCCTTTTGGTATTACTATTTATCAGTGAATAGAAATTTCTAAAATATACGTAGAATAAACAACAATGATAAAATATTACCAGTGAGATTCATTTCCTTTAGCTGGAACCTCCTTGTGGCCTCTGGAAAGTGACCATTTTAACCTCCCCGAGGAGTGGAAGGGGAAGAACTTGCCCACGTTTTCTACCGGCGAAGATTTGGGTCCGAGTCTATTAGAGAATCACTCCGGTGTCGTTAGAGGAGGAATGGTGCGGTTACCAGCCCTCCTCCCCCACGTCCTAGCGTCTGAGACCTGTCACCAGCCACAGGGAAGTATGGTCCCCTCTCCGCCATGCTCCGGGTCATGCTCAGAATGCGAGCCTGCCCCAGTGCACGTCGGCACTTGAATGTCACCAAGACCAAAACGCCTTTATCGTGAGAAATAATTCCTGGCTCCAAACAGTCAGGTTTTCCCGGCTCCTGTCTCTTCTCATTTTTATTAGTCAGTTTAATGATTGAACATCCACCCAGCTCCAAACCCTGCCCTGGGCCCTTCAGAAGATGGACATAGGAAGCCGAAATCCCCGCCACAGATGAGTTTGGAGCCTAAAAAAGGGAAGAAGCAAAAGAACAAATAAATGCACCACGTTCAGCGAATGCTTATTCATTTACATTGCAGAGAGTCAGATGAAACACAGTGTTTTAAAATGTAGATTTTTTGTTGCAGGAAGCAGGTGATGTTTGCTCCCAGCGACTGGAAGGACGCTCAGAGCAAACACCTCGGTGCTGCTGATGTTCTGTTGCTCATTCTGGGCGTAGATTTTAGAGTTGCGTTCAGTTTGTGAAAAAAAATCATCGAGTTGCATGCTTGCGTGTACTTTTCTCCCATCTGCTGTACTTCCATGCAGTTTTTGAAACATATACAGATTATTTTTCCTTTGCACAGAGTGAATATCTCACATAGAATAGGCGTATGCTTTCCTTAGTCTCAACTGATATATTTTTAATCGAGCTATAATTTGAATGTCTAAAAAATAAAAAGACACCTAAAGTCTTAACTCCTTTCATAATTATGAAAATGATACTTATTTTTATAAATGAAGTACTATGCCGAATCTTCAGTTCTGCTTCTATTTGTAATAATTTTACTCTATTTGAAGCCTCTAAGGTTATTTGCACATATTCAAGAGATATTACATTCCCACAGCCATCCCACGGAGCACTTTCCACCAGAAAAGTCAACGCACCAGTTACTCTGAAATCTCCATTTGAGTCTCTTATTTTTTGCACCTACCAGCAGCTTATTTAATGATGCCTTGAGCAAACCAGCAATTGCACTTACTGTATCCTCCTGGTATTAAACTGTATTAACATCCTTCATTTCTTTCATGGAAATGTCATTTCTGGGTATGATTTACTTCTCTAAAATGTTCAATTTCCACTGCTGAATATAAAATGCATCCAACTCATGGGAGAAAAATATAAACCCTTAAAATTGTTTTAAAATTAATTCCATAGATACCATATAGTTTCCCTCAATAAATATACTGCTGAACAACACAGAGCAAATCGTGCTAAATGTACTCCTCTTGCAGAGTTTAATCCTGCCGAATACATATTCCCTTGAATTCTTAGATTTCATGCCACGAGATGCATCATCCCCCTTACTTCTCGTCAGCCCACATTCTAGACTTCCCCTTCTCTACCCTTGCGGACAAAGAAGATTCTGTAACATGTGTCCATCTCTGAAAAGGTCTTGTTCATTCCTCAGGCGGACCCCAGAACTCGCTCTCTCTGCCTGTATAGACTGTCTCTCAGTGTAAACAGATATTGTCACAATTATAATAACATGAGCCTTCGCTCCAGCTTCCAAACCCAAGAGACAACCGGGAACCCTAACTGACAGGTGCCAACCATTGCCAGCTCAAGAGAAAACCCAACTGTTCTCTCAAAATGTGCTTCTCTCCTTCTCCACTTCACCTCACTCTGACCCCAACCAAGCCTCTGGGTCTTCTCTATTGGCCAATGACAGTTTCTCCCCTGAATGACTTTCCAGTGTGGTCTCATTCCTTCTTCACTGCTGTGATCCTATTCCTGGTGCCCTCCACCCTGTACCCCGCAGGCAGAGTATACACGATGATAGTCTGGATGTTATTCTTTTACACATTTGGTCATTCATTCACCTTTCACTCAACCGGTACTGGTTGGGTAACAACTTCTGCTGGCCTTGGATCCCTGAGGGAAACAGGACACAGACCTTTCTATAAAGAAACACTGTCTCAGGGAGGAGACACAGAAGGACAGCTTTGTGCACATATGTTCTGTAGCAGAGAGTTTAGATGTCACTGTATGTCATAGGGATGTCCTGCCCAGCCTGGCCTCAGTGAACCTCCTTGGCTTCGTTTACTGCATGTCCCTAGAGTGTGTCCTTCACTCTGAGCACCCAGGACGACACATACATCTCTGATGACCCTTGAACTTAAGTCTCTGAGCCTTTCTCCCCTCAGCCCGAGATGTCCTCACCCTCGTGCATCCAGCGAGCTGATCCTGGAACTGTTTCCTGGCCTCTTCAGACAGTTGGCACCTGTGTTCTGTACTCAGTAACACCCTGTGCAAATTTAACATTTATCACACTATTTACCAATTATTGATTTTCACTTCTGCCTTTCCTGCTAGACAGTGAGGTACATGAGAGCAGTGAGCGAGTCTCCTGACCTCTTTCGGTGGCCTGAACGATGGTCATACACCTGAAAATAAGAAAATGATTAAGGACGCAGCCAGGGAGCCAGCCAGACGTGGACATGAACCCCGGCACCACTATTAATAACTATGCGACCTCGAGGAATCAGGTAGCTCGTCCTTCCTGAGCCTCAGTTTCCTCATCTGTTCGAGGGAACAACAATATTTATTTTAAGGTGTTCCATAAGGACGCAACAAGATAATGCAAATTCAGTGTTAGGTGTAGTGCCCGATTCACAATTTTTCACTGTAATTATTACTTTGATGTCTTTTTGAAAAGTGGTCATGATATTATGGTTTTCTTTACATTTTACAATTGTGCTCAGGTGATAAGGAACAAAGAATGCATAGTCGAAAGTTTCTAAGAGAGTAGATCTTAGTAGTTCTTATCACAATAAAAAAAGTTCTGTAGCCGTGTGTGGTGACGGCCATTAACTAGGCTATTCGTGGTGGTCATTTCACAAGACACATGTTCAAATATCGAATCTTTATGTTGTGCGCCTAAAAATAGTATGATGTTCTATGTCAAATATACTTCAGTTTTTTAAAAAATGAAACAGGATGGAAGGGGAAAGGATGTAACATTTTTAAGAATTTACTCCGTATCCATCCTACTTTGGACATATTATCTCATTAATCCTCCTAGCTGCTTGGGTGGAATGAGGAGTATTATTGCCAATTTGCAAATTCGATAACTGAGTCTCAAAGAGCTTAAATGGCTCATTCAAGGACATAGGGCTCCAGCTGTAAGATGCATTATATTAGTCAGCTAGGGCTGCCACAGCGGAATGCCACAGACTGGGTGGCTTAAACGACAAAAGGATATGTCTCACGTTCCTTGAGGCTGGAAAGTCCAAGATCAAGGTGCCTATAGATTTAGATCCTGGTGAGGGTCCCCATCCTGGCATGCGGGTGGCTTCCGTCTCACTACGTCCTCACTGTATCCTCACTGTGTCCTCTCGAAAGAGATCTGTCTCTTCCTTTAAGACCACCACTCTTAGGAGCTCATTTAATCATAATTACCTCCTAAAAGCCCCGTCTCCAAACATGGTCACGTCGGGGTTAGCGCTTCAACATTTGAATTTGAGGTTGGGGGACACTCATGTCCTTTGCACTGAATCTCACTGCCATAAACACAAGAGGAACCAACGTGAGCAGAGTTCACTGCTGCAGCCTGTAGGGGCAGAAGCTCTGGATCCAATTTATCCAAAGGCTTGAGGCTTCTTAGTTATTCTCCCTTTATTTCATACCCTATTATCGGAGTTTCTTGATCATTCGAAACATAAAATAACTGTTGATAAAGCAAACAGTAGGTCTGTGCCATTTGCTATCCATCCAAAAGGATCATTCCTAAGGGACAAATAATTTAAGGCAGAAGACATTCCACACCATGAGTGTCAGCTCTTGAAAGTGTCAGCTCTTCCACGTGGTCACTGGGGGCAGGGGTTGGGGTTGGGGGGGGCCTGCAGAAACTAGAGGAACAGGCTAGAATGCATCTCAGAATAACTGTGCAGGAGGAAGTGGTGAATCAGTCTGGAATCTGGTGGTCTGGGACTGATAGAGAGGAGGGGTTTGGATGGAGAGTTAAGTCAACAGGAGCCACTGAACGTACCAGGAGTCACAACTCTGTGGGGGTGACAGAACACTAGGTACCTTCTCTTGCTTCCTACACCTCACGGCCACTCCACTTCGGCTCTTTGGAATACAAGTCTAGTGACAATCCTCTAAACTGCATTTATATTAAAATATAGGAAGACTAATAACATTGCCTCACCCTTTGATACTGAGGGGAAAAGAAAAATTGCCAGGTTGCCTAGGTAAGTATTCCTATACAAGAAGTAAAAATAATTTCACTGGTCATCAGCAAACTCTAGTGGAATGGGGGTCCTGGCCCATCAAGGAGAGCCCTAAATATGTGTTGAAAGCCAATCTGTTATTGTTTGCTTTGATTTAAGACAAAGTATATAGTTGCCTCATTAAGTTCTTCTCATAGAATAAAGGTGAAAATGGTAGGACTTGAAACCCAACACCTGATTTCTTCTACAAGTGTGTCTCTCAACCATCTGTATTTTTTGTAAGAATGAAAGAGTGAAGATTGGGCGCACAATAAGGATTGACCGTGGAACGAGAATATAAATCATTCAGTATTCACATAAAGGAATATTCTATATCAGTGACAATGGACAAATTGAAACTATATTGTGACAACACGAATTTTTTAAGATCTCCCATGTATAATGTTAACTTTCAAAACATAGTTTTTATAGTCTCAAAAACATCATGTTGAGTAAAAAATAATGAGCACATATCATATGTTTCCATTTACATAAAGTTTAAAATCAGACAAGACTGGTCTGGAGGTTGGGCGCCCCTGAAGAGGGACCGGAAGAGGTGGGACCAAGGTGCTGGTGAGGCGCTGCTTCTTGGTCACGTGGGCGTGTTTGCTTAAGGACAATGCACTAAGCTGAGCACTTATAATCTGTGTGCCATTCTATGTTGTATTTAGATAAGAAGTTCTAAAATTTAAAAACACCACTTCTGGATATATAACCAAAAGCATTGAAAGCAGGGATTCGCATCGATATTTGTACACCCGTGTTCATAGCAGCATTAGTCACGATAACCAAAAGATAGAAACAGCCCAGGTGTCCATCGACAGATTAATGGACGAACAAAACGTGGTCCATCCATAGATGGGATGTTATTCTGCCTCTGAAAGCAGTGATACTCTGATGCGTGCTAGGCCAGGGAAGAAACTTCAGAGTGTTGTGCTAAGTAAAATGAGCCAGACACAAAAGGACAAATATTGCGTGTTTCCACTTCCAGGATTTCTTAGTTCAGGCTTCTATAACAAAATGCCATAGGCTTGGTGGCTTATAAACAACAGACATTTATTTCTCACCTTCTGGAGTCTGGCAAGTCCAAGATCAGGGCACTGGAAGGTTCACGTCTGAGGTGAACTTCCTTCCTGGTTCATAGACAATCATCCTGCTGTGTCTCCAACACGGCAGAAAGGTCAAGGGACGTCTCTGCAGCCTCTTTTATGAGCGTTTCCACCCAGTTCATGAAGTCTCTGCCCTGGTGACCAAACGACCTCCCGAAGGCTCAGCTCCTGATGCATCGTGCCAGGGATTAGGGTTGCAACGCACGAGTTTGGGCAGGGTCACAAATACTCAGTCTACAGCGTGCGAGGTACCCGGAGCGGTGAGATTTCAGACGGAAAGCAGAACAGTTATCACCAGGGGGAACATTCACTGCTGTCTCATGGGCACGAAGTTTCAGTGTGGGATGATGAAACGTTCCGGGGGTGGATGGTGGCGATGGTTACACAACAGTACAAATATACTGAATGCCTCTGAATCGTACATCCAAAATGGTCAGTTTTATATTATGTGTATTTTATCGTAATAGAAACTTGTGAAACAAAACAGGAATGGAGGCACGTGTCTTTCTCTTCCCTCCCGGGACCTTGCCCACCTGTCCACGGGCTCCTCCAGAAAAGTCCCCATGTACCTCCCCCACGCTGTGTCTTTTCAAGGCCACCATGATTTCCACCCTCAAGAGCCACCTCTGGGATTCTTTTCTGTCTTTGGCCAACTTCTTCGCCTCAAGGCCACGTGCCAAAATTTCCCGGGGCTGGCTCTATGTCACCTTAAAGTGTAAAAGTAAATATCTTTAGAAGAAGCTACTTAGTTAAGATTGTCAAGAGATTTGAGTTATTCATATATGAATATCTTTCATATATTGCACCATTCCCAGGCCAAAATTCTAAAATACAGTCCTTGGAATGAAAACCATCGTAATAGAGATCTAATTTATTGCTGCTCTTAATGGAATACAATCCATTGAGCAAAAACTTCAACACTTATTTATATCTCACCTATTTATAAACAGACCTAAGACTACAATAAAATGGCTTGATTCACGAAAGGATAATACCACAACGATAGTTTGAACACTTTAATTTCAGATAATACCAAAGCATCTATTCAACTGCGCTAAACTGTTCATTTATTTTTGTCTACATAATATCAAAAAGTTTGACTGAATTTTTCACTGAGTTTATTAATATTTTCACTGGGTTTCCAGATGTTTTATTTTCACATATTGGTGTCACTGTATATCTTTATTTTCCCCTTACACTGTGATTCCTATGTATAGTTTATTGTTGGGAGATAGCCGTGGGGCAGGAGAGATATTAAAACCATATAGGATCTCATAAGATGTGAAGCTGAATATCTTTTTTTAGATTAGGTAAGCTTTTTATAGCTTTGGGGAAAAACATGGATAGTACTCGTGTGTGTGTGTGTGTGTGTGTGTGTGTGTGTGTGTGTGTACATTGACAAAGAGTTATTTTATATTGAGATTGAGCAAAACCTTATGCCAACCATTGCAAGAAAACCCTACAAGTTTTTTCTTTAATCTGTAGGACTGCAAAGGATCTCCACTTATAATGCACATTGGCCCAACTCATATATAACGTCAGAGGAATTGGTATAGAATACCGGTTAAGACAGCATTTTATTCTCCACATTGATATTTTCTCAATTTCCTCATCTGTATGAGAGGGATAAAAATCACACCTTCCTTAAGGAATGTTGGATGCGAAAGAACTCGTCACAGTGACACACTCAGTTCATGTCAGTGCTCATGCGAAGAACCAGGAAATTTGTCATGTTTAATTATGAAATAACTCCTACATCGCCGACTTTAGGTCGTGGAGTCCGCGTTTGAGTTTGGATGATGTCTTAAAGGATCAGCATTTCACAGGCTCATGGTGGCCTCTTCAAAGAGGAGCAAGGAGAGAAGAATGGATGGAACAGAACAGGGAAGAAAAGACTGTGGTGGAAGGTGTGGCCAGGGAGGAGGTGAGACCAGAGCCAACAGTTTTGTTTTGTTCTCAGTTTAAGCAGCAAAACCAGTCATTTGGGGAAAGCGTGAATCTGATGGAATTTTGTTAATACTACTACGTTATCCTATTATCTCATCTCTTTTGAAATGATGGCATTTTTAAATTTAATATTGATAATGTAATAATTCACCATTTAAATTAACTCATGGTGAATGACATCTTTTTTTCCTTTGTTATTAGTGATGGATCTTTTTTTTCAGTTGGAACCTTTAGAAAGTTTTTAGTTCTTAGTTTATCTTTTTATCGTCCAACTGGATGGTGTGAACTTGATAAAATGTCATTTCCCAAATTAATGCTCTACATTCCAGCCAGATGTGCACATTTTACATTCCTCTTTCATCAAGATTTTGTATTTTTATTTATTTATTTTTTTTTTAGCAAGGATAAAAAGCAGAACTGGCTCAAAGATGTTTTCCTCTAGGCTTTTATACTGATTTTTTACACTAATTTGAACTCATGTAAGAGGTTCCCTAGGTACCTTTGAAGAAACTAGAGGGAAAAGAGAGAATTTTTGAGGTTCACCAGGGGAGCGAGCATAAATTTACCCCAAACTAAAGGATGGAAGTCTGGGGAGTGTGTGAGCATGGAGAAGGAGGACCCTCCTGTCTGGGCTTGTCACCCCAGGTACCAGGCCTTCCCAGGGCCACCCCACGAGTCCTCCCAAGAAGGTAGGGTCTTAAACAAGGGCTCTCTACTTCATCAAGGATCTCTCTATCCCACATGTGCAAGGAAAGCAGAAACCCACTAGATTTCTAGTGTTTATTCCTGGCTTAGAACGTAAGGGGTCAGTGTACACAGTGATGGGCTGAAGGTTAGAACTTCCTCCACGTAAGGAGCAGTAACCAGTGAAAGCAGACCAGGACCCAGGGCAGCCGGAATTGAAAATCTATGAAACAAGTAGGATAGGTCTGGAATCAGATTTAACTGATTACAAGGACAATAAATAACTGGATACTTATACATCTGGGATGTTGCCTGGGATATTTGCCAAATATTGATATAGAGTTGGAGGGGATGTGGTTCAATTTGTTATGTTTATTTTTAATAACAGAAATGGGATCATACCATGCCTTTTTGTTTGTATATGTTAATTTTTCAAATAAGTTTTGGAGATCTTTCCCTGACAATATATTCTGTTTCATAGCTATATAGTATTTCATGATGGACATACGATTTTTTTACTTAGCCATTCTCTATCGATAAGCATTTTGATTGTCTCTCAGTTTTGCTTTTGCATCTATTGTTGCATTGTGTCCTAGCTGTATTTCTACCTGTAGGATTTTTAGAAGTGAAATTGCTATACCGATGGATTGAATATTTTAAATTTTGTTAGTTCTGAGAATCTCCTAATAATGTATATTATTACACATTTCTCCATGCTTTTATTAACATTGTGTATTATCAGATTTTAATTTCATGTCAATTTAAAGTACAAAAAGATTACCTTACTACTGTTTTATTAATGTTTATCCATCACTAGTGAGTTTCGAGATCTTTCTATGTCTTTTTAGCCTTTAATGTCTTTCCGTAGTGAATCGCTTCTTTCTGTTTTTTACATTTTTGTATGCTTTGTTAATCTGTAGATAAGACTTATTTCTGTAAAAGAGACAGTTATATTTTATAAAAAATATGTAGAATATATTTTTCTAATTTGTACAACGTATATATATAAAATGTTACCTATTTCATTATTATCCATTATTTTATATTTATATACTATAAATATTAAAATTAGATATAAATTATTAAAATAAATAGAAAATAATGAATATATAGATACTCTGAACAGATGAAATATAAAAATTTAAAGGTATTTTTCTTGAGATTTTATGTGTAAGATCTTTGACAGAATAGACACTTTTCAAATTTATGTAGTCAGATTCGTCAATATATTTCTCTTCTGCTTCTCGAGGTTCACACCATACTCAGACAGTTCTCATCCCTCCCCCACCCCCATTTTTTTTGTTCTGCTACTTTTGTAATTTTATTTCTTAGGGACTTTGTTTCAAGTGCAGTATAATATCTTCATTCTATTGTTTTCTAAATGAATACATAGCTGGTTATCCCAATATGATTTCTTGCAAGGTTTTTGCTTTCCAGGGATTCAAAGTGCTACTTTTATTAGATACTGAATCTCATCCAGAAGTGCATGTGCTTCTGTGTCTCTTCACCTGTACCTGGCCATATCATTTAATTATGGTAATTTAGGATATATATATATAATATCCGATAAAGCAAGTTTCTTCTCATTATAACTATATTGCAAAATTTCCTTGACTCATTTTCAAGGTAAACTCAGAGTCAACTCATTAGTTAGAATGTATAGAATAATATTCAGAAGAATTAGCATCCCTACACTCTTATATCTTACCTTCCGAGAACTTGGTATGACTATCCTTTAATCAGGTCTTCTTTTTTTTTATTTTGGTAAGGATATTTTAATTTTATAGGTTTAGTATTTTTCATAGATTTTGGTTATTTTTTTTATTACATTTTCTAATTAGTTTTTCCTGGATTATAGGAAAGCTGTTGGTTTTTTGTGTGTTCACCTTGTAACTTACTAAGCTCTCTTACTATCATTTTTCTGTAATAATAAATTTTCTCTCTCTAACAATAATCATGTTTCTTTTTCTTATCTTATTATATTGGTTAAGACCCACAGAATAACACAGAATAATAGTAGTGAAAGCAAACACCTTTTCTTATACAAACTTTAATACTGTGTTGTATCATTAATTTTGATAGTCATTTTGGTTCCTGTTAAATATCCTTCATCAAGTTAGGGAATTTTCCTTCCATATTGAGCTTACTAAAAAAAAATAATAATGTTCACAAATGAGAAATGAACATTATTGAAAATAGTCTCAGGATCTTCTGAGATGATTATATTTATTTCTCCTTAGTTAATGAGTAAATTATATTAATGAATTTCTTAATGTAGAACCATAGTTATAGTCTTATAATTTTTATTGCATTATAAAATACCACATTTTCAATATAGCACTGTATTCGATCTACTAATGTTTTATTTAGAAATGTTATGTCTCTTAAGAAATTAGATGAATGGCTGAGTGTTTTATTTTTGGTTACTTTCACGGTTATTTTCCTGGGTTTGACATTAATGTTATGAAGTTTTCAAAGAATGGATTTGATGGTCTGCCACTTTTCTGTGTTCAGGAAGAGTTAAATTATGTAAGAATTTCCTGCTTGTTAAAGGTTTGATAAAATTCATATATAAAACCATTTTAGCCTGGTAAGAGTGTGTATATGTGTGTGTTTACTTTGTGAAAAATGGATACTGGTTAGAAATACAGCTCTTTGACTACTTTAGCCATTTTTAAATGTTTGCTCTTCAGTAAAGCTTCATATCTATTATTGAATCTATTTGTCATTTACATTTTTTTAAGAAATGTGAGTAATTTGCATTTTAAAAGCTTATTTTATTTATTACTATACAAAAAATGTATAACTTTTATTTTTAAATGTGAAACAATTCAAAGCTATAGAAAAACAATTTAAAACTCAAATACTCTGATTCCAGAGCCTGTGCTCTTAATTACTACCTTTCAGTGAAAATCAGGAGCCTAAAATGCAGGTACTAAACAGGTGCTAATCTATATTTTGGGGAGGCCAAATACTAATACAATGTCGAGACCCCTCTTTAAAAAGAAAACTTAAGTTACAAATGCACAGTTCTTCGCAGCCTAATCTGTATTCTTCCAGGGTAAATTTGGTGCTGGATTCAAGTGAAAAAAGGGGTACGCAATGCGGAAAGTGATTCGTTTGTGTTGAGGGCAGAGAAGTTCGTGATGTGGGGTCCTTGGCGATCTTGTCAAGAGTGGTGTCCAAAGAGAGGCAGGAAGGCGAATCTGACTGAGAGTCTGGGGGAGAAGGGACCGCGTGGGAGGTGAGTGCAGATCGCTCGTGATGGGTTTTGTCTTAAAGGAGAGAGATGAGACTAGAGGCGAATTGCAAAACTGAGATGGGTCTCTCTTTCTTATCTGAGTGCTTTAGAGCGTGTGCGTGTTGTAGGAATTCTGTAAAAGCACTGAGAAATTGGTGAGATAAGGAGAGAGGAGATTCAGACCTGAGTAGCTGGAGGAGGAAGGACCCAGTGTGCAATTATATAAAATAAAAATAAAAAATAAATTTAAAAAATTTGGATTTTGAGTAGGAAGACTTTATCCATTTGGCCAGAATACAGGGTTCAGAGGTAGACAAGTGGATAGATTTGGTAAAGGGAAGATAAAGTAGTTCTTTAATTGCATCTGGTTTCTTCGCTTTTCTGGTTTGATTTGTCAACTAGAATCACATTATGGTTCAAGTTTGGGATCTAATGTTATATTTTTTCAAGTAGATAGTCACTTGTTTCCTTTGATGCTTATCAGTGCCACCTTTGTCCTATAAGAGGCCCCCTCGTTCTCTATTCTGTTGTTCTAATCGATATGTAGCAAATTACCCTGCTTTGATTTATATGGCTCTATGATAAGTCTGGATAACTAGTAAAACAAAGCTTCACTCTAGATTTTTCGAACAGATTGTCTTATTTCTATTCATCTAAAATTGTCTGTACTCATTTTTATACTTTCCCCTTTTTATTCTTAGTACAATTTAATTATATATATATTTTTTTTTATTTTTTTTTTTTGATGTCTTATCAGAGCATTTTTCACTGTTTGGTTTGCTTCTGGTTTTGACATTTTTCTTTTTTGTCTAGTCAGTAAAACATTTTTCAATTTTATTTAATAAGCCCATTTTTGTTTGTTTTTCTTTTTTTTATTTCTCCACTAATTTTTAACTTTGAAAGTATTTTTAATTCATTCTAAAGGGGAAATTTTCAAATCACATGAAATCAAATTAATTATAAGTGACATAAAATCAAATTGCAAGTTAACATGATCCCCCCTTTCACAATGTATACATACATCAAATCATCACGTTGCACACTTTAAAATCTTATAATTTTGCCAATTATACCTCAGTAAAAAAAAAACTAAGATAAAAGAAAACGAAAGCATTAAAAATGGAAACCTAATTTCAAAACATTAAAAGGAACTCATGTCAAGAGCAATCGTTTTTTCTTAATTCTCTTAATACGTAAGTGGGCTTTATCACATTGAATCATACTAGTCAATAGGTCTGCAATGAGCCTATGTGTAGATGGCCTTCTATTGTATAATACTAAGAGTAACAAAAATAATCCTTCTCTGAATGTATCTTCTCTGATACCTAAACTTGGCATTGCTCTCCATTCCTATGCAAATTAGCGTCCAACTATAGGGTTCTTAGTAATTAGATACCAAGAGTGGCCGTTCTCTCTATCGCTTTTCTAACTTCAGCATCCCACAGCAATGACTGAGAAAACTCGTTCGAAATGCAGAGTCAGAAGGCCTAACAGGAGGCCCAAGTATCTCAAATTTAAATAATTCTGCCAGCTGATTGTGAGAGCAGTCATCCTAGGCCTCTTTCTAAAAAGTGCTGCTATAAAAGATGAAAGGTTAGCCATTCATTTCCCTGAAGCCCACTTCCTGTTAGCACTTCAGCGCTGGGTTTTCTACCAATTGATAGTATAAGACAAAAGACAGAGAAAAATAGGCATCAGAGCGCTGGCACCTAACGGGCAGCAGTTTCGAAGGTGCCAGGCCAAAGAAGGATAAAAGTTATTTGCTTCTTGGGCAGCAGCGTCCAATAAAATTTTCTGCGACGATGGAAATGTTTTATATTCACTCTCCAACACCGTAGCCACCAGCCGCATGGCTTTTGAGCACTTGAAATGTGGTGAGTCCAACTGGGTAACTAAAATTTCAGTTTTATTTAATTTTAATTTCAATGCACATAGCCACATATGATAGTGGCTATCACATCTGACAGCACGGGGCTGGAACTTCGTCAAAGGCTGGGATAAGGATTTGGCAAAAAAGAAATTTGGTACTAAATTAAACAATTTCTAATTTACAGTTTTGCCAAAGGTCAGCTTTGTTCTTTAGGATCACAGTATCAAGTATTTGTATCATGCTACCAGGGAGAGTTGTAAAATTGGTAAAATGCATTTACTAATAGTTCCTTTATCATTCTGCCAGTCAAATAAATTGCCTTCAATACAGGAACCATTGAAGTGTATTTTCAAGAAATCTTAGTGACAGTTTGGCAAATGATAGGCAGAAGAAAAAATATTGGAGGTAAATATCCTCAGTACACTCTTCAGAGTCTTTCAAGCTAGATCTTCAGTGGACATTGAAAACTTTATTATGAGTTTAGAAAATTAAAAAAGATTTCTGAGTCAGGACACATTATTAGTGACGGTGGCTAATGCAAACATTGACCATCTGACAAGTCCTGAGCTAAGTATTCTGCGTGCATTATTTAATAAAACCCAGACAACACCGTGAGGAACACACCGCTAATTATCACATTTTGAGATAAAAGATCTTTTCTACTGTATGATAAACTAATGCAATTTGAAATATTAATAATTGCTTTTTGATACTAATACTCTTTCAAAAGATGGTGATTTCTCCCACAAGTAGGTTCTCTACTGGGGACCTTGGTAAGTTTGGGTTTGTGACGATGGGTCTAAGGTAGATTTGAAGTTTGAGAGCTGGAGAGAGCTGTCCTTCGAGGGTGGGCAGTTCCGAGGTAGGAAATGAGGAGGAGGGATGGAATGGGATCTGAGAGGAAAGAGAAGAGAGAAGGGACATTGAGCTTTATGAGCAGGGGACCAACATGGATTAAAGGTCCAGTGGTAACCCTCTGTAGGTGGGTGGCCCAGGGATATTTTAAATCAGAAACACCTCGTGTCCAATTTATTTACTTCGCTGCAATGTAGAGTGTTTGTAGTTTTGTTTCGTATTGTTTAGTTAAGAAAACTTCATTTCAACTGTATGCTAGGTCAGACACCTAGAAATATAAGAAATGCAAACCTCTCCTCCTGACTTACCTTCCACTCCAGTAATTCACATAGTGTCTCGTCTCAGGGGTTCACATTCTATTTCATTCTGCTCTTGGGAATAGGGAGGCCTCAGCTGAGACGCAGATAAGATTTTAATTAAATCTGTATTTAGCCCTGTAAGTAGAGTAGGAGAGCCGCCTAATCGCTAGGCCTAAGCCCGCTAACGGGTGGATGCAGACTGGCAGCCTTTTCCAACAAAGCATGAAACCCAAGTGTCAAAGGAACCAAAGGTGATCTCGTTCAGTCTCCCCTTTGATACTTGAATTCCTCTTGAAACTTCTCTACTGTGAGCATCTGGATTTTTTATTTTGTTATTTTGTTTTGTTTTGTTTTCCTTGAACTCTTCCAGTAACAGAGAATTCAACTCCCAAAGCAGCATAGTTCACCTAAGAAACTTAGCTCCTACTCATAGTTTTATTTTTTGGAGCCACTTTCAATGACTTGAGATTTCTGTTCTATGTAACTGTCAGTAACTTCCGACCGTCGCCCTCCCCTGGGATATTTTGTGAGGACTTTAGACATCCTGGTTACTTTCCCTAGAATAATTTTCAGTTTTTCTATAGTCTTTAAAGTATGACATCCAGATTGAAACATAATTCCAGGACCAATCTGACCAGCACAGTGCAGACCTGGGTTATGTAGTCTAGTACCACAATCTCAGCTCCGGCTACATTGTGCTTCTACGGCCAGAGCAGATGGCTTAAGAGTAATGCCAAGGTTTATTTGTGAGGCTACTTAACCCTCCCTTGGATTCTGGTCGTTACTGTTTTATGCTCTGCAAGAGAATCTTAGCAGCCTAACAGCAAGAGCATAAATTCCAAAGTGAGAGAGTTACTCATTTGCATCCAGCCGACATCGTATGAGCTCTATGACCATAAGAAAGTTACGTAACCTCCCTGAGACTCGGTTTCCATGTTTGGGTGAGAGTACGGTAGCACCTGGTTGTTCAGTTTTGTCATGAGGCTGACACGATGTCAAAGTGCAGATTTCTCCTCTTTGTGCAGCATGTTATGTCAGCCAAAGGTCAAGATCAGCACCGTTTTCTACATGAATTAGCTTTTCTTCCCAGGATTTCAGCATCTATGAAATTTAACGTGCTTTCAAAATTTTCACCTAGGGTTATTGATAATAATGCTAATAGGACAAAGCAAATAGTGATGTTTTCTGATAAGAAAGCTTCCAAGTTTATGTTAAGTGATCTTTCACTTAAAAAAATATAGGCAAAATAAAACATTAGAAATTCAGTTAAGCACAAAGGACCTCTCACACACAGGATGTCATATAAAGACTGGATGTTGTAATATTGGGTAGAATCCGAATGCTTCCGAGATATCATCTCATTTAGTGCTCACGCCAACCCTTTGTAGTAGATTAGGAAGATACCATCGTCCGCATTTTACAGACGAGCTTAAAAGAGACCACGCGAATAACAAGTAATTTACATCCTTTCCTCAATTACTGCAAATCTTTATTTCAATTACCTATTCTAGAATGTTATTTAGAATATGAAAGGGTTCGTAGTTTATTATATTTAGAAAAAATGCAATTTATTTAACAAATATATATTGAGTTATCCACTTATGCTTGACACTATCCTAGGTATAGAAAAAATATCCATAGCTTCCATGGATATTTTGGTGAGATTGAAAGACAAGAAACAAATAAATAATATGATTAGTGATGATACTAAAAATAAACAATTAAATAGGGAGATGAAGCATGCGGTGACGTGAATGACGAACAGGACGCTTCTTGAGATGAGAGCAGATGAGAAAGTCCGATCAGCTGCCGTCTGTGTAGGGACCTGTAGAAGCTAAATGTGTCTAAGGAAACCGCATCCCAGTCCGCGTGATCAACAGAGTTCACAGGTGCTAACGGGGAAGTGTGCTTGGCTTGTTTATGGGACAGAAAAAAAAAAATGGTGAGTGAGACTAGCATGGAACAAATCAGAGTTGTGGTCACGGTGGTGCATGTAGCAGATAGGTCGGGGACCACACCAGGCAGGCTCTTGAGAAGCCATGAGAAGTATAGACGAACCATCAGAGGGACCTGGCTGAAGGAGTGACACTCTCTGACATATTTTTTAAAAGAGTCCCTCTGGCTGTTGTGCCCAAGGTGGCTTGTAGAAGCCAGGGTGGACTGAGGGAGACCAGTGAGTAGCTACCGCAATAATCCAGACGAGACATCATGCTATTCAGACTAGAGTGAGGATGATAAAGTGGAGGAAAATGCTCTGATTTTTTTGGATATTTAAAAGCAGTGCCTCTGGATTTGCTAATGGTATTGCATGTAGGGATGTGTGAGAAAAAGCAAAGTCAAAAATTAATTTGCCCTAAAATATACATATATATATATATATATATATATATGTTTTTTTTTGCCCTGAGTAACAGAAAGGAAGGACTTACCTGTTACTGAAGCTGAGAATTTTTAGAAGGAATCACAGATTTTTTGGAATTAAAATTAGGAGCTTGTTTTGAACCTATTAAGTTTTGAGTGCTTATGACATCTGCCCACCTGCAAACTCTGTGGTCTCTGGTTGGGAGGCAGGAAGCCCAGCCTGGAGAGATCTGGGCTTCAGGGAAAACAAAGTGACAGCAGGGTGAGAGACTGGATGATGTTTAAGGCTCAGGGAGGAATGTGGTCACTTAGTGAGAAGAGACAGAAAAGATGACAAGAGGCTGGATCTGAAACACTCCACACCGCCAGGAAGACGAGGAGGGCTCGGGACGGAGACTAAGGTGGAGCGGCCCACGAGGTGGAAGGCAGGTGAAGACAGTGTGACACGTGATGACTGTGGTGGCGTGTGCAGCAAGCAGGTTGGCTACCGATCTTCGATCTTACCCACGAGTCTTCCCGGGACTCAAAGCCAGAGAACTTGGACTGGTTTAGAGGAGTCGAACGCACTCTTAGCAATTAGTCACCCAGCTCGGAGTCGTATAACCAGGGACGCTTTCCTGAGAGCTGAAACACAGCTCCCTCTCGCTGCTTCGGCCGCCCCAGCGATCGGGCTGTATTCAGTCTGAGCCTTCTTTCATCTCAAAGCCTTGTATTAGCTAAAACCAAGCTCTTATTCCTCATCACTGCCACCCACTGAGCAGAGCTAGACCTGTGGTTCCCAGGAGACAGAAAACAAAAATAAAGATTCTGGTTCATAAGTTTATAAACAGCCAATTGTGTGTTAAAGGTTAAATACATTTAGACGTGTGTGGTCACATTGCTTTTTGTTTGCCGATCTCATTTTCTATAACCTGGACCAATAAAACCAACAAGAGGGGAAATACGCAGGTATAAGGTCAATTCAAGGGTTCAACAGAGGGCTCGGAATGATAGAATCAGTAGATAAAACGCTTCACAGGTTGCTAAGATACCTTAATCTGGGAAAAGAATCAGAATTAAGTTTTTGTTAAGAGGTTTATCATTCCCTATCCTGATCCTTTGATAGAGATCGTCTATAGGAATGTTAGCTTCGCAATTATATGGCTGATATAATTGGGGGAAAGTTTGAAAAAAGGGTTTGAACAGGAAGATAATAGCTTAAGAATTTGAGAAGTCACTTGGGGAGAGTTGGGTCATCTTGAAATTGCTTTAGGCAAGTTTAAGCTGTTTAGATTTTCTCTTTGTAAAGGGAAAAAAAAAGAACTAAGCAATAATATTCTTTCTATGTGGTTTCGTACCTGATGTAACTAGTGATGGTTGAGTAAAGCAGTTATAAAATGCATTTAATTAAGAATAAAATGATAGTAATAAGTCTTAATTTTATTTGTTCTTTGTAAAAAATTCTGTTTTTGCATGTTACACAGGCCACTGTTCACTTTAAGGTATTTAATTTACTTTTTCCTTGGTAAAGAAAAGAGATGCTGTTTTGGTCCTCAGTCATTCAAGGCGATATCAATAGGAAAAAATAAAAATATGCAACTATATGGTGTATTTTGAAAAATGTTTTATAAGTTTTTATTTTTACATAAACCTATTGAAAAGTTGTAAAACAAAGAGCTCTCCTATACCCTTATTCAGATTTAATTATTTACAACTTGTCTCATTTGCCAATAATTCATTCTCTTCCTCTATTTCTCACAATAGAGAGATTGAAAACGAGAGAGGAGAGAAAGGTATGAGTGTGTTTTCTTGTGAACCATTTGAGAGCGAGATGCATACATCGCGGCATCTTATCCCTAATTCTTCAGTATATATAGTTCCTGAGAACAAGAACGTCCTCATGCATAACCACAGCACGAAATCAAGACAGTTAACACTTACACAATATTGTTATCTAATCCATAGTCCATATTCAAAGTATGTCAATTCTGCCTATAAAATGCTATATATAAAGTAAATATTTTTTACCAATCCAGGATTCATTCCAGAATGACACATTACCTTTAGACATCATGTCATTTTAATCTCCTTTAATCTGGAATATTCTTCAGTCTTTATTTGTCATATATGACCTTGACATTTTTTGAAGAATATAGGTCATGTTTTCTAGTAATGATAGATGTATAAATATATGAAATATAAATGGAGATATATAGCTGTACCGACTGAGAAGGATTGGAAATGATGGACGCCAATAATAATGTGAACACTCAGCATCTGGATCTTGGTTTCTAAATACCATTTTTCTCTTAAAGGGACCATGGTTCCTTACAGAAATGGCTGATGATGGCACTGGAGCTTATATTCTACTGGCAGTGAGAGAAATAAAGAGGAAATAATTATATTACACAAGATAATTATAGATCGTGAGAGGTGTTATAACGGAATAAGGGAGATGTGATGATAAGGGAGGTCATCTTTTGTTATGGTGGATAAAGAAAGACTCCCTGAATAAATGCCATGTCCTGAATAAGGCCATTTAAGCCGAGATCCAAAGAAAGGAGAAAAGGCTAGCCGTGCAAAGCAAATGGGGAAGAGAATTCTAGGCATAAGGAACAGAAAGTGAAAGACCCTGGTGTGCAAGTGTTTGGGGTGTTTGCAGGAGAGAGGAAGCCAGTCCCACTGGAGCCCGTGCCCCGCTGCCGGGCACATTGGGGTGAATGGGGGTGGCATGGTAGGGGAGGTTGGAAATAGAACCCTCAGCTGGTAAACCAAGCAACTCAGATTTTATTCTGGGCGCAGTGGGAAAGAACCAGAAAGATTTAGTGTGAGTAGTGACATGATCTGACTCCTGAGTTACAAAGATCACTCTGGCTGCTTTGTGAAAATAAATTAGAAACAGTGGGAGAATGGAAGGGGACCAGATAAGAGAGGATTGTGAAAACTCAGGCAAGAAATAATGGTGACCTGCCCCAGGGTGGTGTCAGTAGAGATAAAAAGATATGGATGGATTCAGATTACTCTTTGGAGTTACAAACACCAGAATTTATGTCAGATTAAGTGTGTGTGTGTGGGGGCGGGGCTGAGGAAAAGGAAAGGGTGGGGCAGCGGGGAGGGGGGTGGGTCTAGGTTTCTATTTTGGGATCCAGCTTAGAGAAGAAAATCAACAGCTCCATTTCGAGCATAATAATTTTGAGATGCTGTTTAGACACAGAATAGTAATATCAGATAAACAAGGAAATTTACAAATTCTAAAGGTCCTGTGGAATTTTCCTATCTTTTTGTGAGATTGAGATACGATGCTTAAGTGAGAACATCTGCATCATTTCATCAAAAATGAAAAATTAAAGATCTTACTCATCTTCGGGTTTTCTGCATATTTAAATGGCACCATGTGCTTAAGAAAGGTGAAATATTGAGATTACCTACCATGATTTAAAGGGGAAATTATGAGAAAAATTAATTTCGCAAGGGAGTCTGAAGAGCCACAATTGAAAAAAGGAGAGTAGAAGTTAAACATCAGGAATAATTTTCCGAACAAGAGTTAATTCAAATCAGGATGTCCTTTCAGAGCTTATGAAAGCTCTTTCATCTGAGACATTAAAAATGAGACTGTACAAAGCCTAGTTTAAAAGGGGAGAATGAAATATATTACAAAGCAGAAGGGATAAATGTTCTAATAATGTTTTTAAAATTATTAGTAGTATTTATGCAACCAAAGCCAGTGAGTTAAATGGTCCACCTTTTTCCAGAGTAACCATAGCTCTCTGTGTAATTTCTTACAGTTGGCGGAGGTGAAGTTAAATGGGCCAGTGTATTTTTTAAAATGCTCTTTCTGGAAGTTTATACTGCTGAGCAGAAAATATTAAGGTACATATCTCATGTAAAAATAGGGTTGTACTAAAGAGAGGTAGCAGAAAACTGGTAATGCTCTCAGAAAAAAACTAGATTTGTTTCCACTTAAGTGAAGCAGAAATAGATTTTAGAAGCATGTACTATAATATTTAGCTGAAAAGTAGCTGTTGTGAATAAATTAATTTAATCTTAGTTGCAAAGAATTTTCATTCCAAAACAACTCTCATAAACACGGTATGTGTGAATATAAGTTGCTCTTTAAAAAGACTAAACTGATATTATATTTCCAATGTTTAAGATTATATCCTAAAGTTATGTGTATTATTCTTCTCCATGAATAATTCTACTGCTCTAGAAAAGTTGTTTGAGGCAGACGACATTCCTGATACAGAGCATTGGTAATTGTACAGAGGTATTTAAAATATTTTCCTGTGAAAATTATCTTTAATGTACTATTTCCGCGAAAGCAGTGATTTCTATTCAAAGTAAGTGTGGCATTCTTTATGCACCGATACCCCAGTGGGTTTCCAAAGGGATCTGAAGCAGAGTGTAAGCCTTGGGAATCCGGGAAGCAAAGCCTCTCTGGCCCCGTGTAACAGGGTAAGGGCGAGAGGTGAGAGCCATTTCTATGCCGTGAAAGAGAGAACGGGAGAAAAACCAGTGCTGAGAAGAGGGATGGGACGATGCTCGCAGGGGCCGGGCAGGACCCTTCGGTGTGACGGGAACGTAACGGAATGCCGAGGGCTGTCCAACCTAACGGATGCACATGGTAGCCGCTAGGACCCGGCACTGTTTGCTCCTTAGATGCCCATAGTGCTTTAAAGAAGCAGAGCGCAGCCCTCGGGCTCCTGCCAAGTGGAGGAAGATAGAACAGTCAAACAGTGCGATAAATCCAGCGACAACAGTGGCCTTGAAATGCCGTGACTGTAAGATGCTCTTGAGAACCTCACAGAGCGGCTTTATCACTCAAAGTGAGACCACAGGCCTGATAAAATAGAACAAAAATGAATGAATGAATGAATGAACAGCAGCTAATATCTTGAGAGAGCTTCCAAATCACGTGCTTGCAGGAGAAGTCCTACCTGGATGGGCAGATGCACCTTCTTACCTAACTGGGCGGCGTCCCGGAGGGGTCTCCCTTTGCTTCTTGATTCGTATGTCACATCACCAAAGCAGGGCCTCTCGCTTCGGGCACTCCGTCTCGCCAGATCGTCCTGGAGACTGGCCCCTTGCGTCTCTCCTCTCTTCCTAATGATGTCGTTAATCCAGACACTGACACGCAGAGCGTGACCACGCCATACCTCTGCTCGGTCCCGTTTGAGTCACATGGCGTGGCTATTTTCCAACCACACCTTCTTACAATGAGTGCTGCTTTCAAAAAAGTGAAACTGAACTGTGATGGTTATAGTGACTATTCCCAGTATGGCAAAAACCATGCCCCGCTTGGAAGGCAAACTGTTTCGCTGATGCACAGCAAAAATGACATGGGGAACAGCGCCCTGGGTGGTGTCAAAAGTCCCTCTCTGCAGCTCTCGCCTGTCATTCATTCCTACTGCTTTCTAGAGCTCAGGAAGGACTTCATACGTTTGAAGCAAGTTCTTCCGTCTTCACTGCTTTAAATGAAACAGCTTCACCTTCTTAAACCGGTAGAATATCGCTTCGGGAACCGTCGCCCGGGCTGGCAGTCAGTGTCCAGTCTACACTGCTCTCCCTAAACTCGTGCTCCCAAGAACCGACTGCAGTGCACCAAATGCATTTCCCCAGCGTACCCTCGCCTTCCTTTCTTTCGGCTGTCTCCTATTATTATTATATTCAACGACGACGACGACGACAAAAGCGAGCAATCGGACTCTCGTTTTATTGGTGGTTTATTCAGTCGGCTGCCAATAAGAAGAAAAATCCCTAATTTCTTTTGACATGATGTTCTCATATGTAAATGTCCTACACCCTTTCAATGTACACTTTGTTTTCAAACTTACCTCCCAGGCTTTCCATTAAACTCAGAAAACAATTGTGTTATTTTTTTAACCTACTTTGGTCCCCCAGCGATATTCACGTGTGCCCCCTCCCTTTCTGCCTCTGTCCCTGCCTCTGTCTCTCTCAGTTTGGGTCATCTGTACGTAGGAGAGGTGCCCTTTCACGATTTGTGTGTCGAGAGCTGTATGGCCTGCTGCTAGAGACCATCACAGGTATCCTGCACACCCCAGGGTGTTCCAACGCAGTATCATCGGCCAGCCGGCGGCTGCTTTCCTGTAGGAATGCAAATAAACTCATTGTCAAATGGCTGCTAATACTCAGCTACGTTTTCTGTACAAGGAGCAATTAGCTTGCCATGAGTTGGAAAATGAATGCATTTATCCAAAACCACATAGTTCGTTGTTTAAATTATTTGAAAACCAATGAATGCAAAGTATTTCAGGACCTGTGTGTTTGGGACTAAATTTACTGGAAGTATTTCATCCATTTTGTCCCTGATCCCCAGACCCACAGTCATGTTAAAAAGGCCTGAAATAAATTATTCTGCAGATGTACTTAAATAAAAAATAAAATAAAATAAAAATAATGTCCTAAAGCATCATTGCTGCATATCTTTTTAAGTTCTGTTTTAAGAAGAATCACAACTTGGATGTGAAGAGATATAGAAAGCGTGAGTAAAATTTTGCCATTTGATAAAAAATGTTTTTTTTTTTTGCCCAGGTAAAGTAACTTTAAAAACCTTTTCAAACTTTGGAAGAAAGGCTGCCAAAGTCAGAAAAAAAAAATCACCTTCTCTTTGGAATGGATTTGATTTATGAATGTTATTCTAATAATTAATTATAGTTGCCTTCTAGCCTATACAGCCTGAAAATGAAAACCTGAAAGTTGCAGTTCTATTTCCTGTTCAAATATTATTTTCTACAAGGCCCTAGCCAAAAATTAATTATAACTTAAACATAGTTAATTTATTTCTTTATACCTCAAGGTATGTTAGAGTAATTAGTACAGGTAGAAAAAAATTAAATAGAGGAGAAAATTATTCAAATTATATTTTAATATTTTTATTAAACATTCAAACCATATTCATTTTTATAAATTATATTTCTAAATTATCCACATTTTGTAAGATATTAGAATGCTATTTATGGATCCTAAAACACAATTCCTGCTGAAAATACTAAGTAAATTCAACACTAAGACAAGTAAAATAAGTAACAGGCAATCTAAAACATTTTATCACTTCTTATTTGAGCAGTTATAGTAAAATAGCCAGAGAGGAAGATGTAGCTGCAACCATCTGCTGTATTTTCAAGATGCTCAGCAACCACGAAATGGATTTCACATCAAGACCATAATAAAAGAGAAGATTCCAGAATAATTTCCTGTTTCTCGAATTGGATCTGAATGAACAGAGAAGGCAAATCAATTCTAAAAACAACATCTCATCCAATGGACTGAATCCTTACAATCTCTATATTCGGAGCCAACGTTTGGAAAAAAGTATGCAATCATTTTGACACGTTCGGGCAGTACTTATTTTGAATATAGTCCATTTCTTTCAGACAACAACAAAAAAATCGCCATTTAGTTTAGTTTTGTTTGTTTTACCAGTTGAATAATAACAGCAACCTTGCCAGAGTCTTCTATGAATTTGTTTTCAGAAGACATGGTGGTATTTGTGTTTCTCTTCTCCATTTTCCATCAGGTCATGCATGATTATAGCCATTAGCTCTGTGACCATCCAGAACTTTTTCTTGCGACAGCCCTCCCCTCGGTTAAATTAAATGAAGATCTTTGCCTTTTTTTGTTGTTGTTCATAATATTAGCTTTGGCCTTAACACCTTGTGTTATGGTTACTTGTAATATAGTCGTCTTTCCTGATAGACTGGAATCGAGTTGCCTGACTTCTTACTAAGAGCATGTCCTTGGACCACTTTACGCCTCACCTTCTCATGTGTAATGAGATAATAATGATCCTGTACTGGATCAAATAATGAACATAAAGTGCTTATAACAGTGCCTGACATACAGTAAGTGCTCGGTACCTGTTTCTCATTGTTGCCTGGAAGAGCTCTACTGTGCTCGACGTGCAGAATGTGACCAGCAGATGGGCATTCAGGCCTTTCTCTTCATCTCCTTACTCTGTGCCCTTCAGTGTTTGTGGGCTCAGTTAGTAGCTAGTATATGGCACTTTCTCATATTACTCTATGTTAGGGCTCCTTAACATATTACGGTTCTCTGTGTGCTCCTCTTTGAGTTTAAAAAAAAAAATGCTACATGGTAAAATAATTTTCAGAAAGACAGAACAAGTTTAAAGAGCATCCTCACTTTTGTTAATATGTGCCCTTGCATTGTAAATCTCCAACAGCAGCTATGCAAGTCTCTTAAGATCTACTTGACCAACTGCTACATCCAACACCTTTTATAAAAACAGTTTTTCCAAAGTCGCCATATGATATTTTCTGCTTGCTTAGTTTTTGGTGCCTAAGCAAAGTGACTGGCTCTCCACCTGCTCTTGTATCTTTTCCTGGCACACCATCTGGGTTGGCGAGTCTATGGGCTTTTTAAAAAGCTTTACTTATCTGCCTGACTGGCATAGTTATGGTGCTGACTGATGGAGCCACCTCCTTGTCACCTGCTTCTCAGAGCCAGCAGTGTGGGATTCCCCTAAAAACAGGACCCCTGCTCTGGTTCACAACCTCTTCGCGCATCGGTGTGTCTGCCTGGCAGACAGTTGTCAAGGGAGCAGAAATCCTGCCCGTGAAGTAAGTCTCATCACTGTCTTCCTCTCTACCCTTCACCGTTCTCCAGACCAGAAGCGCCAGACTCCCCGTCACACCCTCAGTGGATGTTCGGCTTTCGTTTAAGGAAATGTAACCTGACAGAAATCCTGTAAGATTTCCTCTAGAAATTCCTAAGTAAGTGATCCATCAAGGCTGGAATTTTCTACAAGAGTCAGTCATTGCCGGCTCTCACTGGGTACTTAAGTGGTCCAAAATGATAGCAAAATCTAAATCCTTCGAGGCTCCCAAAGAACAGGTTCATGAAAACCTTGACTGAAACCTCCCAGGCTGCAAAAACACCTCTTAAGTCACATTTTACCTGCGAAATAAGAGTCTTGCACATAGGAACAACAGTAAATCTATTGGCAAAAGTAGTATATGGGAGTACATTTAAGGGAAATGTCACTGGATCGCTCCTTGGTGTTAAAGCATCTCATAATAAAACAAGTGTTATATTTTTATTTGTATTACAAAGTGTTGCAGTTGACATTGTTATATGTGTGTTTATCTATATCTATAGATCTATATATAGATAGATATCTATATCTATAGATCTATAGATATCTCTATAGATTTATATATATGTGTGTGTATCTATATAGATCTATAGATCTATAGATATCTCTATCTCTATTCTAATATATATTAGAATATATATATTATAATATATATATGATCTAATATATATATAAATATGTATAATATATGTATATAGATTCTAATATATATATATACATACATATAGATAGATAGATAGATATCTAAAATAGAGATAGAGATGCCTTATGCTCACACAGAGCTAGTATAGAGAGAAAACCTTGAAGAAAAACTTTCTCATAATTCTGAATCCAAAGATTTTATTAGTAGAAGTTTTTAATAGGATAAAGTATCTTTAATAAGATAAAGATAGCCTCCTTTAGCACTATTTCTATACTTTATTTAAAATATAGAAGCAAAAATGAATTAGTCTGACATTCAAACTGAAGAATCCACTGTCTTCAGATTAAAAATACGATATTTCCAGACAGTTTGATAAAGTTCATTGACAATTAGCTCTATGTCACTCCTCTCACCTATGTGACACCTCGCACTGAACCCAGCAATTATTCCAGGGCTCGAAGGCTGCAGGGCTGGGTACTCAGCCGCACAGATCTGAAGAAAAGACCACAGGTCTTTATTGTGCAGGAGCCACATTGTAATTAACGAGGTCTGAAGGGGGAAGGGTGCATTTTCTGCGAGGGTGTTTTTCCCTGAAGAGCTGCTTTTGCACACGACGTTACACTAACCTGACTATTTTGGAGTGCATATCTCGTGCTAACACTCATTTCACCACTACATTAATTTTCCACCAGAGACAAGCAGTGCTTTAAACACTGCATCACAAAGACTCTCCCGATGTCGTCATATGTAAGGGCCTCATCTGTTTGTCAGAGCAGTTGCATCTTTGCTTACAAATAACCAGAACCTTCACCCAGTGCTCTGGCTCAGATCTTAGATTTAGCAAGAAAGAAACGTTTTGCTGTTTTTCTTGATCAATTCTACCTATTAAAAAAAAAAATACATGACATCCTTCCTCCAGAATTCTCTATTTCAAAATAGAACATGCAAGACCATGGCAGCAATATTTATATAAGGCAGTTTGTACAGGGTACATCTGCTTGAAGAAGTCGTCACCTCCGCCCAAGGGCCTTACATTTTCGTGGCCAAGTGGGGAAAGAGCATCACGCACCACAGACCGCGTCGGGAACGTGTTAGGCACTGCGTCATTTATTTCAAACCTAATTTTAAGAAGGAAAACTGGCTTCGATTCAGCATTTTCACTATAAATTGTAGTTTCTGAGAAGATGAATTAATTTGGCAGGGGGCAAAAACGAACTGAAACACAGTCCGTACAACCTTTCCGAATTCTGTTTCTGATCATTTAAAAGAGGAATGCAAGATCTGCATTAAGCCCTCTATCAGGAAAAATGAAAAACATTAACGTCTACTGTTGGGGTTACCGTGAGAACACCTCCCTTTTAGTTTCATAGAGGAGAAAATAGACACATAAAACACTCATTAATAACAAGGAAACAAACCACTTCCCCATAAGCAGCCTTAACAAATGTGCTGGTTTTTATTTTAGAAAGTTTTAATTGAGTGATATTTCAAAAACCAGAACAAACTTAAAGATATTTCCCTTTTCACTTAATCCTCATTTGGTACTCAAATCCATCATTATGGTTCATTTAGACTTATGTATTATAACTATTAAGAGTCAAAATAAATCTTTTACACATCGAAGTCTTTTTTGTCTATTGTCTCACAGAACAGTTTGGTAAGGTTTTTGTCTTCTTGCTCTGTAATGTATCCGATTCTTAGAGAAACTAGAACATTAAGAATATCTCTTAGTGTAAACGTATGCTTACATGAAAAACGTAAAGATAATACGTAGCATTTATATGTATACACATTACATATATTATATATGTTAATGTTCCACATGAGCTAAAAGTAAAGTAAGCTCTTCTGGTAAAATAATTATTCTTAACCACATTAAAATTTCTAAATTTTACTTTGTATTTTGAAATACTGTATAACTTCACAGAAAAGTTGCAGGCTGTGTGTGAGTTACCCCTCACTCCCCAACACGCCAGCAGCTTCAGCCAAAGCTTTGGCCCAGACCAAGATGGAGCCAAAGAAACCACGTTGACTTCTTCAGCACCATTTGAACTTTACTGAGGAGTGCCAAGAGCTTCCGGTTGAGTCTTCTCCTTCAAGACGATTGTGCAATCTCCATTTCACACATTTCCTATAAGAGTCACGTCAGAATATCACACAGACTACCAGCTCTACTTTTTTTTTTTTTTTTCAAAAGAAGCACCACGAGGTTTGTGAAGTTTTAAAATTCATGACGAATTATTTTTTTGGTCTTCTCTCACAATCAGTAACTATAGCAAACACTGGGAGAAAAAAAAAATGAGGAGAAAAATGGGAAAATCAATTTTATCTCCTGCAATTACAGGAAATAAAGTCTAGAGAATATTCTGCTTTATTGAATTGGATCTGAATCATCAAATGAAAGACATTTTGTCCATTTGGCTTATTCATAGAATATGGTTTATTACATTATATAGTAAGCTAGAAGATATTGGATGAGTCATTTAACCACTCACCAAGGTTCATTTAGTAAAAGACCACCCCTGTTGCTCTATAGGTTATGATAGAGACTTAGAAAAGACAAATGCATTTTATAGCTATTATCAGTATTAGTCACAATGCCTCCTTTTGTTGGGCAAGGAGAGGATATTTTGTAGAAAAATAAAAGAATCCAGTAACCTGAGGTAAATAACTTGCCTACTGTCGCAGAGAAGATGAGGGACAGAGAAAAATCAAGGACTCCTGGCTCCTCATCTGGTACAAAACCCAAGGGGACACGTCACTCTCGTAAACGCATGGGACTGATAAGAGGCCCCCCGTCCTTCCTGGCACACAGGAAGACATGAGTCGTGTGCTTTTCTGGGTGAAAAGGAGCTTAAGCCACCATGCAGAAAGACACATTTGAATTAAATAAGGACATCTCAGCATCCAGAGTAATCGTTAAGAGTGAGGGGAAAGGACCACGCAGCTTAACTTTGTCTTTCTTGAACAGGGAGGAATGAACTGAAGTGCCTAGCTACTGAGAAACTGTATCCTAAACATAAGAAGTGATGTGTGTCCCCAAATCGCGTCATATGATAAACACATGTGCTTGTAAAACAACCCACTCCAAACCACGTACTGAAGTGAAAAGAGGGTTGAAGATGGATTTTATTTGATGAGTCATATACTAATCTCAGTATATGTTCACAACCCCATTACATGGATGGCAGCCCCGTCTGGAACACACCAGACATGGTCGCAAACTTTCCGAGCCTATTTTGGGAAGCAACACGGCTGGACACGGGGAACTCCAGGCCAGGGACCGACCACGGGAGCCACGAGCATGACGGGACTGGTGTCTTTGGGAAGCCACAGGGCAGAGCCTGTGGAGCTGCCCACAGGGCTGGAAGCAAAGTGGGGAGCCCTCCCTGAGGGGGTTACTATATTTGTCCATATCTGACACATTCGAAAGTTAAAGCTATAGAAGTGACAATGCTTCTCCTTCTATACCCTCATCTCACCTATGGCTGAAGACCAATAGTATAAAATTTTGTCGGCTGTGTGGGACAGTAGATTTCAATTCTACGCGCGCGCACACACACACACACACAGAAAACACGTATTTCTAAACAGGATATTAATTCTTGACCTGTATTATTAAAGCTTCTTAAAGTTTCAGAGCAGATTTTCTCCAAGTGTCTGAGGACATCTGTGGAATATATGGCTGTATTCTTGGGGATTCGAGTAGTCACTTCGTTTTTTTGTTTGTTTTTGTGTGTTTTTTTCCCCCCTATGTTGGGTTTTCATTGCTCTGATGCCCTTTAAAAACTTAACGCAGCATATTCCGGATCATCTGGAGGGTCCCAAACTGCCATTTGATTTGTGCTTACAAACAAATTGATGCCACATGGTATTTCTAAAGGGGAAAAAAGAAATGGCTTTAATATATAAAGCATGCATTCACCCCCAAATGAAGGCCAAATGCTGTCATGATTTACTGTACAAAATAAGTTTTCACAGCCGCTCCCAAAGGGCAAATTGGGGTGAACTGAATCGTCACACGGCACATGGTGAGGCAGACCGGGCATTCTCTGCCACAGGGGAGGCTGTCAAGGCGGCTCCTTGTGCCAGGCCCCCTGGGTACTTGGAGCATCACCAAGGGCGGAGGAAATCACAGGTGTTCGCCAGCAGCGGGCGTCTCGTAGGACATGTGCCGCAGAAGGTTTTAGTGGAGCACGTTTTCATGGAACGGGGCATAAAGACAACTCGCCTTTGAGCATAGAATTGTGGAATAGCAGATTTGGGCAGGAATAGCTAAACGGAAAGAAATATCCTTGAGGGAGGCTTTGTCGTGCAAATTAGGTCCATTTAAAAATGCAATGGGTAGCAATTATAGATGGAAACACTGAGAACTTTCCAGAAGCATGGATCCCGTGCTATTCCGCTCAATGAAGTTTGAGCACAGGCTTTGCGACAGTCTGTAACCTTGGCGAGACATGGTCCCTACCCTTAGCATACTTACAATTTAGGGAAAGAGGCTCCTAAAGAAATGATTTCAGTAAAATTTGGGCGCTGTGGGCATCGCTAAGTCTTAAGCACGATTTTCATTTTTTTCAAAATTCAAAGAAAAAAGGGTATTTGTATGGGAAAAATTATTTTTCATCCAAGTTATACCTCATTATGTCCTTACAAGGGGAGAAAGAGAGGTGCCTTGTTTAGTCAGCTCAAGAATCAGGACCATGCAGACTGGAAAAAGAGCTAAACCTGTGAGAGCCATGTGGCTTGGTTAGCTTGTGGCATGAGCTAGGCGTATCTCTTAAGAAGCCACATTTATTTCACTGTTCTGTGCTCATGTATTATAAGAATGACTTATGAGTAATGAGGGCTTCAAAAAAGTCTACTGCCTCTGCCGCTTTGAGGTCAGAGCCACAAATCAGCCTGGAAATTCGAGATCCAGTGGGCCAAGAGCTCCATAGTTTGGATGCTCACAGTTCTCAGGGAAGTGAGCTGCAGCCTCAAACGGAAGTGGGCGAAAGCTTCGAAGTGAATTCTAAGGAAGGGCAGCCGGAGCTGGAATTACTCGAGAAATCTGATGAAGTTCAATAGCTGAGCGTCTGGCATAGGTTCAATGACTTGGAACCTGTGAATTTATTTGTCATAATAACTGTTCACCCCAGCCTCACCCAAACTCATGAGATCCTATTGTAAGTTAGACACAGAGAACCTTGTGATAAAATCCACAGAAGAAAGATGTGTAACGTAAAAAGATCGGTCATAATTGCAGTTGATGCTGGTGTCGGGTAAGGATTCTGCCTTCCAGAAGGTTATCCAAGCCGAAATCTGGACCCTTGGAGAGTGTTCTGCTTTATTTATTGTTCCGCAGTATTGCCTGCCTTTTCCCAGGGTTCTCTGTGCTCCGGAAATATTTTTGTGTATGTCCCTTTTTAGCAGCCTAGCTGCTGATTTCAGTGAAAAATGGATGGTGGAGTATTTATTCATGCATGTAGTTTTCCTTTTCTTTTTGCATTCTTTAAAAATAAAACCTTATCACTTCATTCCCCCAGGCAGTGATAGAAGTCAGGCAGAAATTATTTAAAGGAAAAAAAATGAGATTAATGTTTTATTTTGAATGTCAAAAGCAGAGGGAACTTGGGCAGTATAAAGGGGTCATGAATTCACAGGCAATACTATCTGTAGTGTTTATCTTCATATGTAACCAAATAAAAAAAGATTTAGAATTCACTTTTTAATATGAAATGAATATGTAACTTACTAAAGAGCTAAATTGTTGACAACAAAATGAAAAATTATTCGCTAGCTCTTTTACTTTCTTTGCCTTTTATTCGTCTCACCTCTTTTCTTGAGAGCTCATTCCATAAGCATGTTTTATTAATGATCTATTAATAAGCATTCACTTAAAACATGACTGATTAAAAAGTAGACCTGATTTTAAGTAAGCGTTCTGAAAATGTTTCATTTATTGAATTCATTGAGGTTTAAGTTCTCATTTGTATAGCTAGAGGGTAAATTACAGATACTCGTGCTTGTTTTATCATTATAATGAAGGCAGCACTCATATGTGCCATACTAATTAAAATTCGCTTCTGACCCATGTAAATTCAGCCTCTCCTCCAAATAGATTATTTTCACATCTTTATATAAAATTTACTATATGTGTGTGTGTGTGATAATGAAAGTATCTATCCTTAGTGTAACATAATCAAAGTTAAGAGAAAGTAAAAATTAGGTTCAGACTTTTTAATACTGCAGGGTACATTTTTAGTACCCTACAGAGAGAATTAGTCACACGACTCCCATTAATTTTAATGGAAGCTGCATGGGCAAATCGTATGCTGAAATTCTTAGGAAGTTAAATGTCAGTAGAGTTTACTAGTTTCATTTTTCCTCTTTGGGACTTTGGTTTTGACTACCTTTCCTTTCTAATGGTCTAGAGGGAAGACGTGTCAATAAAAATGATTAACATAAATGTTTTCCAAGTTTTATAAGCCCCCATTTTCTATACTTTTGCCCAGAAGTTAGAAGTCTGAAAACAATGCTTGATAGCATTTGAGGTTTAATTAGCAAGTAAATTCAACTTAAAAAAAAA
>CM053511.1:52187440-52222748 GCA_028627145.1 Eidolon dupreanum
TTAATGCATAATTTATGTATGACCCATTTATTAATAACCATGAAGTGTTGTACCTGGAAATCTGTTCACAAAAGAACAGAATATACAGAATAAAAATGAACACTTCATAAGGCAGATATTATTTTTACATTAAATAAAACTCACCCTAGTTAATTCTTTCTGGGACTGTTGGATAAAGTCCAACAGAAATTATTCAATTATTAATATAACCATATTTATCAAATTGAACAAGAATTTCAACTATATCCTGGTTACCAATAAATCTCAAGGGAAATAAGACATTTTTTATAATGACATATTCTACCTAGAAGAGGAAATATTTCAATAAAGCACCATTTCTGTGATTGCCTTGAAGGCAGTTTCTTGTATGTATTTTCCTTGCCTAACATAATGGCACATTATATTTTAATGATGAAATCTACAATAGCTAACTAATATTTATGAAATAATTCATATTTGCGAAGCAACAATCTTATAAGTTTAGGTACTATTATGATTTCCAGTTACCAAATAAGAAGATTAAATAATTTGCCCAAGGTCACTTAATCAATGAGAAGAAGAGCTGGGACTTGAAGTATCTGACTTTAGAACTCACCTTCTTAACCATTAACTCTTCTACTTTCCATGACTTATTTTTAGTAGGCATTCAAAGAAAAATATATCTAGATTAAATTGAAATCCCAATAGATTTAGCCTTTGTGATCTAAGCCATTAAGAGGCTGAAACTCATGGACAAACGTCTGGGGTAAAAAGTAAAACATTTAGTCTCTTGAATAATTCTATGTATTCCAAATATTCTAGGCCTTGTAGAAGTCTAGAGCTGGAAAGGGTTTTAGCAAACATTCTAGTCCAGTCTCTTCCATTTTCAGATGTGGGTATAATCTCTTCTGTGTCCTGAGAGGTGACTCAGTTACTGAATGTCATACAACTTGCTAAAAGCAAAGCCAAATTTCCTAATTTTCAGGCAAAAATAGTTGAATTACAGCCTTCTGTTTTTATTTTTCTTTATATATTTATTTGAAAAATGAATCACCCCTACCTAGATTGTTAGCTTTATATAGTATGGCAGACAGGCTCTTAAAGTGTGCTCTGTCATCCCCACCTCCTGACATCCATGACTTTGTGTGAGCCCCTTTCCTTGAGTGTGGATAAAACCTATGACTTGCTTTTAACTAATAGAATATGGCAAAGGCAATGAGATGTACATAATACATGTGTGTGATTATGCGATTGCGTCACATAGATCACAGCTCCATTTTGCAGGAGTCTCTGTTGTACTTGCTGGCTTTGATGACGCAAGCAGTCATGCTGGAAGGCCCATGTGCTAAAGAGCCAAGGTCAGCCTCCAGGAACGGGAAGGGAGTGTCCAGCCTGCAAGGACCTTCCCCTGACAGCCAGTAAGAAAAGGAGGCCCTCAATCCGGCAACCACAGGAAATTATTTATGGAAATAACCTTAGCGAATTCATAAATGGACCCTTCCCCGCTTGAGCATTCTGATAAGGACTCCACCCTGAGCAATGCTACAGCCTTTCTGAGGACACAGCGAATCTGTGCGTAGACTCCTGACCACAGAAACTGGTGGATAGCAAATGTCCGTTGTTTTAAGCCACTGCTTTTAGGGTAATTTACTGTACAATAATAGAAACTTAATGCATGTAGTTATCTATTTTATGGATGAAAAACAATATCTGAAAAAAGTTAGAAATTCAAAAATTAAATATTAATGATGAATTACTTATAATACATGAAAGAGTTTGGAATTTATTTCTGGGGTAATGTATCAATGTAAAAATTTACAATCTTTCTAAATGTTATGTGTCCTATGTTAGATGAAAAAGCATGAAAACTTTGATAAAATAAACTTAGAAAGTCCAAAATAACCAAATGCTATCAAACTTTAATGTTTATTCACATTAAAAATTGAAAAGTCTGTATTTTTAGGGATTTTTTTACCCATTTTAGAATGCGATATTGTATTTTTTTTTATTCTACTTAGAGACAAGTGAATAGACAAAAAGGCATATGGTATGATTTTTTTTTTCTTACTGTAACTTTTAGAACACAAAAGCAATGGGGAAAGCTGAAAATATGATTTTATTTTTACAAACAATAGTCTAAAAGAAGACCTCCAGAAACAACCCGTTTCAGAGGAAACACTGGGGCATTGGTTAAAACCAGAAAGTTTTTTAATTGTACGACTTACTGGCTTTACCAACTTTTACTGGTGGGCGCCTGTGAACTTCAGGACTAGTTTAAGAGCTGCATGGTTTTCATATTCGGGACGCCTGCGTGCAAGTATGTGTACAGATAATTGCTATGCCTCATGGAGGATATGAACTGTGTAAAATTACTGTAGGAAGTTGTAAATGATGTATGAAATGAGAAATCTTTGCCCACTGGCAGTACACAGATAGAACAGAGATAGTGACGTGCAATCTCTCCTCTGTCATTTGTCATAGTATTCATCTTATAAAAGGCAGAACATATCAGTAAACCTGAGTGTCAAACATGCATACTAAACAATGGATTTTATTTCTCCTCGTTAAGGTCCTGCCTCTTTCTTTAAAACCAGTTTATAAAATCTTTGTGCCACAGGTAAATGTAAAGAACTTCTATGTTAATGATTTCAGTTACTCATCCAAAAACATTAAATGCAGAAATTCTAAGTAGCACTGTGTGGATATGCCTTTAGGCTCATAGTGCTCAGTGTGGCCGAGTTTCTAGACTTGCCATCCAGAGTAAACCTTTTTGTGTATATGTAGAGGCTTTATCTGCAATGTCTAATATACAACCATTAAAAACATCTGAGGGTAAAATTGATATTTTTATCTTGCATCCCGATGTTTGAAAGACTTCGGATTTCCCCATCATTGACTGGCAGAAGCAAATGGAAACCTCACCTTTCTCCTAAATTCATTTTAATGTAAAACTCTTGTCAAGTAATTAAACTTATGCATAGTCTCTGTCATCTTGTCACAAAATATCCTAATTCCAGGAAAACAAATCTGAGAATGGAAACAAAAACAAAATAGAAAAGAAAATTCTTTGCAAGTTGACATATATTTTTAGATTACAGAGTTTAAGTTTAGAAATTTCAATAAACAGAACAAATGAACTAAGGTTGTACCTATACACAAAAATAAGACCAACATGATGAAGTAAGTTCAAAATAAGTACATAAAATTTTAAGTGGAGTATTTTTTCCTCTAAAAATTGACAGCTTACCAGTGTAGAGCTCAAAATATAAGAGGTGATAATTTTTAATGACACTTGAATTTAATTTTTTATATATACAGTAGGAAATTTAAATATTCATGTAATTGCATCTTTCTCAAATATGAATGTGTTCCTTCATATGCCAGTTATGATTTTGTTAAAAACAAACAAACAAACAAAGAATATGCTCTGGCATTTGACATTTTTTATAGCATGCTATTGATAATTCTTTCTGAAAGTTGTAAAATATTTCTTCATCAAATGAGTTCATCTCTTCTTAGAATCACTACTGATTTCTCTTTTGCTTGATGAAGCTGAAAGTGAAATGTCTGATTTTATTTCCCATCAGTAGACCACATAGATAAATATATTTAGTTTTGCATGTGAATCACATAAAAATGATGGTCTAGTTGTGTCGCTGCGAATCGAGTCAGAAGAGCATAAGACAAAACAGAATCTATGTTTTATTTATTTTCTAAGTGAAATGTAAATATCGATTCATTACAGCAAACAGCAGAAATTAATTAAAAATCTTCAGTCTCGAAAAAGAAAACTGAAATGTTGACCCAATATTTAGATTATATTTAGAATCTATACATTTTCACCACCACCTTAGGGTTAATATACAAAGAGACTCCTGTTTGTTTCATGTTTTCTTTCTCTTCCTTCCACTGTACTTGTCCCATTTGTCACTAGTGTGCTACTACCCACTCAGCCCCTGGTCCTTTGACCCAGTTTTTGTTACTCTCATTAGCTTATAAAAAATTTAGTTGCTTTCTTCTCCTCTTTAATATCTGTACAGATTGAAACTTGGACCAGCATATACTAACAATGGACTGCTCTATAATTCCTCTCTCATGGTATTTTCATTTTCTTCATTGTTTATGTGATCAAAAACACAAAAGCTGGGAAAATTCTGAGAGTACCAGCTGGGTAGACAATTAAGGAAACACTTGCTCGTGTCCATACGTCAGATCATTATCCCTACCGTCCACACAGAGAGGCTGTCAGAGTCAGCAACCACATATTTTGTTTCCCACGATAAATACGACATCCACCCTCCACCTACCCCCAACCAACCACCATCACAGCAGCGCTGCGATTAATTTACATCAGGAAAATAGGGAGAAGTCTATGAGGCAAGGAAAACAGGACCCACTTCTAATATTGATCAGTAAAATCACTCTAGAGTGATTGTATTTGCTCTCGGGTCTGGGTAATTATTCAGAAATGAATGTAGGAGTCGCATGATCAAATCATACATTTTTTGTGTCTCTCTGTGTCTATCTAAGCATGTCAGAATCCGCACAGGACTTTGTTCCATTCCTAACGCATCCACGTGGATCTCTAGATCAGAGATCTTTCATCCCTGTTAGGAAATTCCCACGTAGACTTCAGTTGACTCAATCCAGTGGAAATATCTAAACCCGTACAGCAAGGATAAGCTAAGTCAAAATGTACCATACTTTTCTTTTAACCAAAAATTTTGTCAAGAAGAATTGTCTCTTAGTGAAAATTTTGCAGGGTACCTTTGGTTGATTGGAGGGACAGAAATGACAGTCAGGTCCTTTCGTGAGTTCGTAGCGTATTTCTGTCCTCCCCCCACCCCCCACCGACCTCTGGTAGCCGTACTTTCTGCTAATCATTTGCCCTGACACCTCTCTGAAGTATTTACCAGTTGATATCTACATTTGACACCAGAGTTAGTTTGCATCAGAAGAGTTACATTTGATGAAGGCAAAAACTTTTACATGTGGTAGATCACATTTGACTATAAAGACAGTTTACCCCACACTTCCTTTCAAACCACATACTTTTATGTTAAGGAATTATGCTTCTGTGAAATGTTGCTATATGTGATTTCTAAAATCGAAAAAGTAGGATCTTTACTTTTTTTGGGGGGGGGGTGCGTTGATTCATGAAAATTCACATTTTTTCTTGTAAACACTATCTCTTTTGGCAGAATATAATCAGAGATTCCATTACAGGTTATTTTGTGATTCACATTTTTGCTTGATCTTCATACGTAAAGATATTTCAACTGTATTCATGAACCACTTAATTTAACCAATTTTATTATAAGCATGAAGCCTGTCATTTCTATTGAGACTGTTGTTAACTTGGTTTTTAAAAGATGGTCACATCTACCACGAATATATTATGAACATATCTCCATGCTTGATAAGTACTGGTATCATGAAACTGGATACTGTACATTATGAAATAATGAAATTTTAAATAGGTATTTTGGGGGAAAAAAATCTCTGCCCGCCAAATGGCAGGTAATCTAAATGTTTTGAAATAAGAGTATTCAGCCTTCCTTTATGACAGCTAACTTTTTAGTTTCCTTCCAAGTGAATTTCTCTGAACAATTTTCAACACTTATGATTTTCTTCGCCTTTTGTTTTTTTTTTTTCACTGTGTTCGTTTGATGCCTATTGCCAGTTAGTTGCATACATTCTTGTGAAATACAAGCCATCTTCTTTTCAAATTCATTCTAGAAAGCTGAGCTACTAGACTTATATTTTACAGCATAGGCATTTATCTTATCCGAATACCACGCCAAGACCAGGCAAAACTGAATTTATCTTTACAGATAAATTTTCTTTTTGAAATTTGTATGAAAAATATTCTTAGTTGTATATGCTGAATTCAGGCAGTCTTTTGATAACACAAGGGAAAATGAACTTATCACAGAAGGAAAGACGTTAAATGAATAAATTTTAAAAAATCACCATGGAAGCATAATTTTCACTTAAACATGAAATAAATTGAAATTTCATTGTAATTAGAATAAATATTCTACCACTACCTAAAATATGTCTGCTGTTTTAAAAAAATATGTTGTTTAATGCAGATTTTGCATCCGTGGAGTCTTGTGCAGTCAGTGATTCATTTCTATGTACAATTGAGTAGTAATGAGATTAGTTAATTGCATATAAAGCATTTAGGAATTTATTATCTGACACGCAGTAAGCACTCAGTAAATGCTCAGTGTATATTATTACTATGTCAATAATAATATAAACCTGAGTTATTACTGATAGAATATCAGTAAATATTTTTATAAACTCGAATTGTGTAGTCTTTCCTGCTCCCCCATTTTTTTTATTATTATCATTATCATTTATTTATGCCTACAGTACCTGGTCTCCGTAGATGGTCTCCCATCCAAGTACTAACCAGGCCCAACCCTGCTTTGCTTCCAAGATCAGACATCAGGCCTGTTCAGGGTGGCATGGCCACACATCATGGACCATGGATCCACTGGGGATCTTCTGCGTGTAAAGCAGATGTGCTAACTGCCACACTATGGAACCGCATCCTCCCCCATGTCAATCAAAGTCTGACCCTTGCTTCTAAGCCAACGCAAACGCCACAATCTTCAGGGAACTGCCCTCCGATCAAAGTGATTACTAACCTTTGAAAGAACTTTTCTGAAATAGCTCATTGGCTTCTTCCCAGCTCTGCCTTTGCATTCGCATGGTATCTCCAATGCATTTCCTCCCTCCTCCCATTCTGAGCTGCACTGGAAGCCAGGCGAGGGCAGGGACTCCTGCATCTTAGCCTCGTGTGGTCTGCAGCCAGCACCACAGGCTGGCGTGCCACCGGGATTTCGTATCTGCCTGTGGAAACAACCAGTTAGACTCTGGTATGTCTTTAGTCAAAGACACAGGCAGGAAACAGGTGAATCAAATGGACTTGATAAGCTCTCTGTTAGAAAGAGATACGAAACGATTTAGTTAGCGCAATCCTTCCTTCGCTGATTTAGGAAACTTGGTTTTGGAACAATCCTAGAACTCTGAGCTTCCTCGACTTCTGTTTCGTAGCAACGTAGGTACCGGCCGTGAGCAGGTGCCACTCCAGGTGTGCCTGCACCGAGGCGAAACTGAATTTAGCTTCCGCATTCCCGCTCAAAATGTTGCTCTCCTTTGAAGGCTCTATAGATATAGAACGAAGACTATGCTTTCCAGCCAAGGGCACAAGAAACAACATTCTAACATGAATTATTTTAAGCTTCAAAGTTAAATCACCTTTCACTAGTCTCAAAAGCAGGGTGGTTAGGATATGATAGGATGGGATAGGATGGGATGGGATGGGATAGGATAATATGTTGATTTTAAGGTCCACGTTCAATTTATTTTTATTATTATAGTCATATACTTGTTTTTGGCCAAGGATCTCTGTGAGCTCACATGTTTCATATTAGAATCAACGCTGGATTTAAGGACTGTCTCCTTATGAGTCTTTGAAAGCATTGGAATTAGAATCCCTTTTGCTTATCCTTGATGATATGTTAAATAATAGGATGGATAAATGGATGGACAGACAAGACAAGGCAGGACAAGACAAGATAGCAGACTATTAACAGACCTGTGGGGGATAAGGAACACCTGACCTAAGACCCAGATGCTGACCATGGAGAGGAAACCAGTTCACCCAAAGCTCACTGCTTCAGTCAGTGGGCAATTCAGCAGATGGGATCCAGTGAAGGAATGTAGGTTCTGGGCTTCCTTGGAGCTGTAGGGGTCACCTGAAAAGATGTCCGTGTACACCAGAACTGTGAGTTCTGAAGGATACAGGGAGCAAAAGTACGAGTAAAAATCAGGTGAGAAGCTAGAGTAATATGTGCTCTTCAGATTTGTGCTGGGAGAGTGAATAAAATAATACATGGAAAATATGCAGCCCAGTGCTTGGCACAATGTATACGTATGGTCTAACAAATAATATGGAGAAAGCTGCTGATACTCATGCCTCTTCTATGAGGGACTCAAGACGTGGGTTGGGTCTAAGATACAGGGCAGAGATCTTAACTGGGATAAAAAGAAAATTGGGAATCAAGGCATGAAGTGATATCATGGCTCAGCTATAAACACCTACCCTATAGACAGCTGGGCCCCACACAAAATCACAGCAGAAAAAGAATGCCTGCTAACAACCCTTCCACAGATACCCTGATCCCCTCTGCTGATTCAAAGTTCTCAGTTTACGCCACAGTTAAGATCTATTTTTCCCACAACTGACCTGTGGCCCAGAATTAACTGTTCTTTTCTAGTCAACACCCTCATTTCGAAATTTCAGGTATTACGAAATCTGAAGTCATAATTAGTCATAAGAAGCACTTTTAGGTTTAACGTCTCCTCAAATGTTTATTAACCTTAGCAACCTTTACCTGGTTAAATGTTTTAATGTTTGGGGACCCACTCCCATGAGCTGTGGAACTTTCATTCATAATCATTAAGGGCAGAGAAGGAACATTTTGGTGTGTCTGCAGAGGGCCGTAATTTCTTAGAGCCTTATGAGAGAAAAGGCAAAGATACAGGAGTTTTGGAAGTTATGTTTCTATTCATGCCTCAGCATTCAATCTCTCTTGGTAGAAGGACTCAGAAAATTCAGTTAAATTTAAATAAATTATTAAGTTTTTCATAAGTATTTAAGTTACTCAATTTTTCTAAATTAATTTATACATTTAATATAGTTTTCAATGTTAAATAACTCCAAATGGGTTGCAGGATGACAGAAATTGGAAGTAAAATTAATCTAGAAAAGTAAAGAGGCAAGAATATTTAAATATGCATGACAGGGGGAGTATGAGTGTGTAGCAACATATAAATTATTACGATTCATGCATATTATGACAAGGCTAATTAAAATAGTGTGTATTTTAGACAGATGTACAAACTTCTAGACATGTATAAATTAAAGAATGAAATAATAAATTCAAGAATAACACATACATACATATCTTTACAAAAATATTTTATATATTATGTTTATGTGTCTGTGAATATATAGACATATATATAATTAAAGGAAGCATCATAAAACATTTAAATAATTAGTGCTGGAACAATCTAGTTGTTAGCATTTAAAAAATTGTAGGCCCATACAACAAACAATACCCTATAAATGTTCATTTAAAATATTTAATTGAAAACTACAGGAAACTAGCCAACTAATTGCAAAACTACCCAAAATAATTTAATACTTATAGAACTCTGGAGGGCTAAATACTTGTAAAATTTGAAATTATAAATAAATTCACAAAGGAAAATATTAACAATTTTGGCCATTTAAATCTGCTAAAGAATAAACAACATAAAAAGAATGCAACAAAAGGAGAATATTTGCCTCAAATGTTAATGTTATATAAAGAATTCTTAGAAAAGGAAAAAAATAGAAATACAGTCAAAAAACATGTAGATATATAATTCAGACAAAAGGAAATATCTTTTAGGAATTGGAAATCAATCAGGGAAAAATAATCATGGGATCTTCTAGTCAAAGAAATACAAATTAAAGTAGCACAAATGTATTCTTATTTACTGAATCGGGCTAATATCGTTTTCTCTTGTTTTTTTTTGTTTTTGTTTTTGTTTTTGACTCAGTGCTAGTATTAGTAATATTCTTGGTACCTGTTTAAATTGATAAAAATCATCCAGAGGAAAAAAAAAACTAGAAATAATTTTTAAAAGATATTTATTTTTTGATCCAAAAATCAAACTTCTTGAAACTTTAGGTATATATTCTCTGATTATAAAATATGATGTAATCTTTAGAGAAAAACTTTAAAGAGCAAAGAATAAGAGGAAAAATCATTAGTAACCTTCTATAACCACAGATAAATTTGGGTAAATGTCTTGATATTTTCATATGTACTCAAAATGTTATGTTGCTGAGCTCATAATATACAAATGTGTATATAATATAGTTTTTGCTTTGCTTTTGGCAAGAATCATTTTAGTGTTATGTAATCCTCTAAGATACATCCATGTTATGATTTATTTTGCCATTTTTTTTTATTATCGGACTTTGAGGCGATCTTCAAGTTTCTATTTAAATAACAATGCTCTCTATTATAGCAAAAGTTCAGAAACAATCTAAGAGTTCGATGGCATGAATGGTTAGAATCTATCTGGCTATAAAATTTAATAACAACTCTGCAGTACGCTGGAAATATGCTTATGATACGACATCTATCCATCAAATCAGAGTTTAGCTCTTCTAAGGAATTTCGCCTGGTGCACCGCATTGTACCAGGGTTAAATGGTCTACTCTGACGGTGCCTCCTTTTCCCATGGGCACCCAGGAAATGTTAACTTTATGACTGACTGAGTAGATTTGCCAATATGAAGGCTAAATAAGGTCAACAAAGCTTTGCCCTTGTTCTTCATGTCTTTAGCTTCCAGTTAGTGGTTTTCCTTCGCTAGGCATATGTTGGGCTTTTCAAAAGATTTGGAAATGTACCATGTTAATTCTATCATGAGGCTACATTTGGAGAACCCGTTCTACAGTTCAGTGTGAAGACATCAAGGCCATCCATACACTTATCCTGTCCCTACTCGTCTTGGCCCAAGACTGAGCATTTCCATCAGATGACACCTGTGAGAGCAGATGGCAGTCAGACAGGCTTTTAACGTTAATACCAAATCAGAAGAGAAAATAATGCCTAATTCTTGTCTTGAAAACAAAGAGAATTTACTATAGAACGGCTTATAGGCTATGCAAATTAGGCTTAATTTCAACAATAATAATCCAACATGATAAACGAAATAGTTATATCTCTAGCAGTGACAAAGTCCTACAGAATGGTATGTGAGGTGAAGTGCGATGGGAAGACTAAACTCGCTTTTCAACTAATTCATTTATTTCGTTCCTGAATGAAACACTAAGAGATTTAGACATGCTCATTGTCGGTCCTACAGTCAGCTTCGTCCGTGTGACCAGCCGGGTGTTTGTACTGTGCCCTGCACAGCTACCTTTTCGCTGGCCACATCGCCCTGGACATCCTGGCTTATCCAGGCTGTCGCGTACAGTCCATCGAGGCGTCCATACTTCGCTCATAACTGTCAACAGAAAGGGCGCCTTCTGGTCACACACGAGGGCACAAGTCACCCAAGTCAAGGGACAAGGAAGAGATGGAATATCTGTTGTCCCTGTCGGTGTTAAGGCCAAGATTTTTACCCTTCTTTTTCTAAAATTGTGTATGGCGCTGCCCAGCAGACTTGGAAAGAAAGCAGAAACTTAAAAGTGGAAAGGTGTGAAAACCTTATCATAAATGTTACTTCTTCTGTTGAGATTTTGCTGGTTATACATGATTCGCTATTTACGTGACTGCGTTCTGTGAGCCTTGCGTGTCGGTTTAGGCATGCACATAATTGCTGCTTCAGGGGAATGGATCCTTAAGGATGAGAGAGGAAAACACTGTTTCTCTTCCTACAGACAAGGCAATGAAAGCTGGAATCAAAGAGGACTTTTTTTTTTTATTTTCTCAGTTCATGATCCCTCCATACACACACGCACGCACACACACACACGCACACACACACACGCACACACACACACAGTAGTGACAGATGCAGAGCTATAAAAAGGCTCGAAACAAGCACAACTTCTCAGCAGTCCACAATATAAATTAAATGCCTGGCTTTACACTCTCAAGTTAGTTTCATGGAATTACTGTCCCCCCTCCTGTTCCTACATCATAATTTTGGTCACTAAATATCCATGGGACTAAAAGTTGCTTCAATGTAGAGACAGAATCTCATTCACTGTTGTAGCCAGAACACAGTTCAAAAATCTGAAACCCATGCCAGCTAGGAAAAGAATATTCCATTTAATTTTAAGTTTTATTTCTAGATTATTTCTACCACATAGAAAACCAAATTATTAAAGTTTAACGTTTATGCAGTCAGCAAGTTTAAATAACCATAATATTCTGAAATATATCTGTTTTTAAAGATTTTTCCTCTCATATTCGAATCTACTTTGATTCTTAAGAGAATCCTCAAAATAAAATAGTTTTTGATTTGAAATATCATTCATTCATATAACATATCAGAAACAGAACTTTCCAAATAATGAAACAATATATACTCAGAGCCCAGGAGACCCTATTAATTCATAATGGTACTAGGTGATGTTTACTGAGTACTTGCACGGTGCCAGGCCCTGTGCTATTTCACAGAATATTTAAAAACTGTGTCTCGAGGTATCTCCCCTTGACATGATAATGCCCACTTTATAGGAAAGAAAAGTAGATATGAAGAGGTTAAGAACTCATCTAGTGTCACATTGCCATATTAACTGGAGCAAGAATTCTAACCCTCTTTTCACTGGTTCTAATGTTCCCACTCTTATGTACTTGGCTCTGTTGTTTGCTTGATAATAACCGTGTGCCTCTCTGTTCATTTCCACCACTGCAGGTGCCAGCAAATTACATTTGCCTATATCCTTGTCTTTATGGAAGCCTGTGGTGGGGGGGAGTAAATTTTAACTTATAAATCTGAATGACTAATGCTGGGATCAAAGACTTATGGCCCCTTGAAATCAGATTGCAATCAAAGCAAATATGTATTTATTTGGTTAACACCTTGAGTCCCTACTATTCGTAAAGCGTTCTCTATACATAAGTAAATTCCATCATTTTTTAACGAAGCAAAATATGTATATTACCTCAACAGAGTATACACCTGTAATAGGATTGATTGTTCATGGATGTGGTTGGTTTTCACATAATCTTCGATTCTTATGAGTAAATTAAACAAGCGACTTTTAGTAAATGTCTTTTTGAATAAAAGTGAATGTAACAGAAAAATAAAAGCAATCATTGATGAGGATATAGAAAGCTAGGCACTAAATCCTATCTAGGGAGCAAAATAAAACACACACACACAAAAACAAAAACAAAAACAAAACAAAACAAAAAAAAACAAGAAGTTGCCCCACAGTCATATAGCTTTATACCCAATCTCACACAACCCGGCTGAAATGCACCAACCAGGACTAAACATAGCCTTGGAAAGGAATGTACCATTAATGTCACAGAAACAGGTAATTCAAAACAGATACTTTCAGGTGGAATTCTTGGATTTCATAAAATCTGTTCACCTTGTATAAGCCTATCAGTAAATCCACATCATTGAGAGTGGTGGGGTCTACACAGCACATCACCTCAAGGATTAACCCTGCCTCCTCCAGCATTCTGACATCTGCCTGGGCTGTCTACCCAACTCCGATCCATTTACCCATCTTCAGAACGAAATCGGCAGCCAAAGTCGGAGGACTTTGGCCAGGGGTGCTCTCTCCTTATTTCTTAGCTAGACGAAGAGAACGGGAGACTTTCTCCTCTGTTGATACTCCCTTGGATTCAAAGAAAAAGACATGTTTGCTAAGTGACAGGGAAGCAAGGTGGCAGCACACTCAGGGACAGAGCTGAATCCCATCTCCTGTGCGCGTCTGCTCTGTGCATGCGGGCACATCACTTACCCTCTTGTGCTTCAATTTCTTTCATCCGGAGAGTGGGGACAGTAACAGTGCCCACCTCAGCGGGGAGCTGCTTGGATGAATGTGACAATGCGACCGAAGCCCTCATCACCATGCCTGGCACCCGGTGGACGTTCAGTTTGCTTCCAACTGTCAGCGATGATGAAAATGGTGGCTAAGGGCCTCACGAGACCTGTTTCCTAAAGAATCAGTCGTTCTTTCCGTCCCTGCCTCTCCCACTCCCATCGTCTCCTAGAAAACGACCTATTTTATTTCATATAAACGTTTTTTTTTCTGTGACCTTCCGAGGAAGGGGAGGGGAGTAACTAGAAGCAGAAAGGTGTCATGAGGCGCTCTGAGGACATGATGGTAGGTGAAGTAAGGCAGCCCCAGAAGGACAAATCCTGCATGCTTCCACTGATAGGAGATACGTAAATAGCCAAACTCATAGAAACAGTGAGGACAATCGGGAGTGGGGGGCGGGGAGGGTACATGGAGAATTGCTGTTCAATGTGCATAAATTTTCATTTATGTAAAATAAAAATCTTCTAGGTCTGCATAACGATATAATGCCTGTGGCAAACAGTACTGTAGTGTGTACTTAAAAATGTGTGAAGAGGTAGATCTCATGTGTGTTTTAATACAATTAAAGAAAAAAAAAAAAAAGCATCCTGAGTAGTGATGAAGATGCTAGGCCAATAGTGGAAGTATATACCTCCTATCCATTTCAGTTGTTTTTACCAAATCCATAGGAAAAGAGACCCAGAATACTTTCAATACCTACATTAGAGTTAAAAGTTATCTGACACTTTGAGCCAGATTCTCCCAATCTGTCAGCTGCTGTCTGTTAGAGAAATTTTATGCCCTGAAGCAGTTGGGGCACACAATAATTCATAAGTGTGACTTCCAGGAACACCCACTTTATACAATACCAGCATTAAGCCTCCGAACTCCTAAGCTGGAACATACAATGATAATCGAACCAAGAGACAGGATTTTAAAGGGGCTGTGATGCCAGCCATCTCAAAGCTGTGTCCTTTAATTGTATAACACTCTCGTCTTTGTTCCCAAACATTTGTTTCTCGGGTTCAGTAGGAACACATTGGAAAAACAATTTGTGTGTCTCTTAAATATAAATGGTGCCACGATGAGCTATTATAAAAATTAAAAGGGGGCAGCAAGAAATAACGGTGGCGGAAATTGGAAATGCATAGCAGGCTGATTACTAGTTGGTGTCATACATTCTGTCATTTCTGATCATACATACACAGATATGACTTCCCATGGGGAAAAAAAAAGTCTAGAAGCGTATTTGCTCACAATTTCAGTCCTGAATTTAGTCAGGGACTATTTTCACTGGCCTTATAAAATGAGAGAGAAACAACCACAGCCCTCTGATGAAGACCACGTTGATTAAATATGTAAAGTGGGAAGGAGTCACACATTTTAAGTTGCCCAATTTAGGCACAGTCTTTTGAGGTTATTTCTCTATCTTTGAATACAAACCTAAATTTTGAAAAGGAAAACTTTAAGACTTTGAATCTCTTAACACGCAGTTTTGCTGTGAAATTTTTCAAAATTCTTCACATTATTGGACGTTTTAGTTTGAAAACACTGTGAAAGGTATTTCTTGACATGATTTCTACTGGATATTATATAAGTAAACATATTTTTAACCTGAAGATGTGAAAGAGCATCCTTGCAAATATAATATCAGCATTCTTGATATGTTTTAAAATAGGTATGCACATCTGGGTCTCTATCAAACACTTAATAAAAGATGACTCCTCAAGGCAATTTGCAAACTATGGCTTCACCTAGGCATATGTCAGTGTAAATCAGGAACCTTCAGTTCACCGTTTTTCTAAACAAGTGTGCCATAATCTTTGCCAGCTCTGTTTCCATGAGGCCATCATAAATCTCCCACACTGCGCTGTCTTCGCAGAAGACAGTCAGAGATTCGAATACTTGAAAATACAGTGGACTGTACGTACAGCAAGTCTCTATCACAGTTAATAATCTGCTTCACCTGGGGGGGGGCATATTTCATTTTAACAAAATCTTAATAGAAATGCACCCATCATGCCTAAAAGCTACCTCATTATTGAAAGCCACCTTTTCTGTTAGGCTAGAATCGTGAAATAGGAATGGGCACTCCATTTAATGTACACACCATGTGGTTTGCATACGACGTTTGCTAAATTAACCAAGGTGGACTTCGGTGAATCGGATGCAAACGCAGATTCAAATGGCATAAGACATTTTTTCTCAATTTGCCACCACTGATATTTAATTTGCTTTGATCTAAACCTGCTAACATTATCCAACTGGAAGGAGCAACTAAGATTCATTATTTAACATTTATGTATAATGTTGAGGATGTCTGCTAAAAAAAAAAAAAGAAAAAGTAAAATAAAACGAATAAAATTTTTTAATTCTCAATCTTCAACTTAAAGTGGTATATTAAGATCAGGGGAAAAAATGTAAACCTTTCCCTTTTCTGGAATTATACTTTATAGTCTTGTATTTATTGAATGCATTCATAGGCTCCCTTAGGATGTGAAATGTATGGAAATATATGTGCATTACTAAAGGAAGAAGTAAATTTATTCTTTCCCCACATCACGCTCTTCTTTGCAGTAGAGGTTTTTAATTCAATACAGAGCTAGAATGAGACGGAGCCAATTTCCTGGTCTATATGTGTGACAAATGCTGAAGGTGGCACAAGATTAACAAATTAGTTGAAGTATAGATCTTAAAAGATTTTCTTCTATGTCTCTAAATCAAAATTCATACTTTATTTGAAATGAAGCCTTCTTTAGAATTCAGTAATGACTAAGAGTCTTTTATTTCTCTGCATTTAAGATGAAGAGATGCGGTGTATGACAACATAGTAGCAATTCTTTGAGAGCAAATTTTGTTATTTGTAGGAAAGCTTAAAGATTAGATATTTGGAATATACAATTATTTTCGTTGTAATCTAGCATCTTGGGTTAATACTGCCAATGTGTGATTAGGTAAAGATGAAAAATTCTTTTCAAAATAAGTAGTTAGTTACTCCCAAAATAAAAGCATGAAATGCAGAGCACAGGTAAAATTTATTTATTTCTGCATTTTTATGGGTAAAAATAATGTTTAATATGTTAGATCCTAAATAAATACCCTTGCTTTTCTAATAACATTTTTTAGCTTGGTTTTATGTAAAAAAACTATCAGGCTGGGGTGTTTGACCGAACCTCACAATCATGTGTTTGATGTAATCCAGATATCTAACACCAAACAATGAAAACATCTGTGACAATAAAAGCATGTAACAGTTGTGGAATTGTTTAATTTGGGAGAAAATGGCTATGTTTGATAATCATATGTGCATGAATTGATTTCTTCTCTTTGTCAGGAAACTTTTATATTTTGCAAATGGTGCTTTTTTTTTTTTTTTAAGGAATCGATTTATGATATGAAAGCTTTTTAAAAGATACTCAGAAATAACACATTTTGGATTTGGCTCACTCATTCAGGTTCAGAGCCTGGTGATGATCCACCTGGTTTTGCCATGGTTTAAATGATTTAAAAATATAGCTTTTTCAAGCAAGCACGGCCTTACTTCTCATACCCAAACGTGGTAACACGCTTAAAATTCAAGAAGAGTTCGATGCGGGTTGTACATCTCAGTCACCCAATCTCCTTTCACATATCTGTTCATGTTGACAGACTATGTCATAATACATCAACAGAAAGATCAGCACAGAAGAACAAAATTTCATCGCCTGACAGCGAGAGGAAAACTGATTTTCAGTATTAAATTAGTAAAACTATACCATTACCTCACTTCCAATAAGTCTACTACTTTCAGAAAATAAGGTATCCTCTGTAATCACAAGTCTATGCAGAAGCCAACAGCATTTGCTTCTATCTTTGGGGTTGCTCTTTGACTGCCAGCCTATTTTCCTTTTATTTTATGTTTTGTTTTTTTTTTTTCATATATCTCTATGAAGCAACTTAGGAAATTTAAAAAATGTTTTAATGAGACGTGTAATATGTCTCCATAATGAGACATATGTAAAAATGCATGCCCGCCAAATGTTTTGGGGCAAGCTTTCGTATATTAATCATCCGCAGAGACCCGCTGACCATCGAAATGGAAATGGTATTTAAGCCGCTGATAAAAGTCAGGTCCTTTTTTCATATAACCTCTTGCTCGGCTTGAATTTCAGTAGAAATCTAACAATACCTGTAATAAACGATGTCTTTTGCAGCCGGGGGCATCATCTGCCACTTAGTCTTTAATTTTGCCCCTGTTGGAACAGCCTGCGACGTATGCTCTCCTCTTTTGTCTATTATCTTCGAGTTGTGCAATGCCCAAATATTGACATCATCTACTTTTATCAGCATTAACTGCTCTGAAGCTTCCCAGGCCTGTGCTCAGCTCTATTTCTTCCTATTGATTATCTTCCTCACTCCAGCAGGTAGCTAGCCGGCGAGGCTATCCTGAGAAATAGCTTCCAATGACTTTATACGCACAATTTACACGGAATTGTTTAAAGAAGATATTAGCCTCAATACAAATCAGTGAACCTCATTTAGTCAATACTGCACAATTCTGCTGTTGGTACCCTGTCACATGTTCGTCCTGACAGTCAGCTGCTTCTCCAACCTGCACGTTAGCCACAGGATTTGGTTTCATATTCAAATGAAGCCGGGTTTTTGCACTTTTGCTTGGCTTTTTGAAATCTTTTCAGCCTACTTTTTACATCACCTCACCAAGCCATGTGATAGTAATATATTTTGAAATATAAAAACCTGAGATTAAATGTTTGATTTTTGACAGTGTTCTTAAATATAATAAATTCAAAAGGAAATACTGTTAAGTTAAAATGGAGTGGTTTTCATTAAGTCCAATCAAATGGTAGACAACAAAGGATCTTTTATTTGAGAATATGAAGTGAAAATGAAAACCAGAAAACCTTGACTAAGAAAAGGTCCAGCTAAATTATGTTGGAAGGAGGTATCCAGATTGAGCTGGGGTGTTTCTTTTGCTAAAAGTGAATTAAACTAAAATATGTTATACAGAAATATTTTACAAAGAAGCAAAACTTGGTGCTTTTAGAAATGAAAATAAGGTCTGAGGACAGTTGACTTTGAAAATAATTCTCAAGAAAGATCACATATGAAAAAAATTGCCACAGCATCTGATCTTTTCTTATAATCATAACAGGGAGATGTTTGGGGGAAAGTAACGCTTATTCCCATTTTCTCTTCCACGGCAGTGCTGTAAAATTCTAGAAGGAGTGTTTACATCTCAGAATTACTCCTCCCAAAACTACTGGTTTATGAGAGTTAATGAGATGACATCCAAATGTTAAAAACAGGAAAATTCAAATGAACTCTAAATGTGAAATATAATATAATGGAATAACTAAGCAACATAATACCACTCTGAATGTTTGTGCAAATATTGCAAAATGAACTGCAATACATTAAAATTCTTCAGTGGTTGTGTAAGACATAAGTGAAAGTTTACATATAAAAGCTTTAGCTATCAGAAAAGGGGATCTTTATATCACATGATCCTAAATTTTTTACTTGAAAACATAACTCGAGTGCATTCAGGAAAGTTGCCATTAAATCTATTTGCATATTTCTTTGTAAACTGAAATAGGTAATAATAAAGCAAAGTGATCAAAAAAGTCTATTTGTTACAAAATGTATCCGCTAGCTTCAGAGGCTGAGTGTCAAAAAGCTTTGAGGAATATAAATGGTGGAGAAAATAATTTCAGTTTTAAAGATTTTTAAGGACTACGTATCATTTTTTGTAAGGAAAGTGAGAGCTGAACAAAATGACAAGTTTAAATTAGTGATATTAAATAATAGCAGCATTTCGAAAAATAATATAGGAAAGCAATTAAAATAACATTACATAACACATTATTGTAAATATTTCGATATTTTCTCTGGTTTACTATAAAATGTTAAAGGTGATTTTTGTATGACCTTTGCTTTCATTTATTTAGTTTTTTTTAAATATCACTCATTGGAAGCTGGAGCTCTGAATACAGGTAGAAAAGACACATTAAAAGATGGCTAGTCTGTCCAGACCGTACATCTTCTCACACATTTATTGCAAACTGACACTCATATAACAGCTTTTTTTTTCTATCACAAAGATTCAACAAAGAACAATTCTAGTACCAAGGAAAAATCATACCCCAGAAGAGAGAGAAATGCCGTAACTGCATATTTAGGCTGCATAAATGCAGGTATGGCAAGGATAATTGTAATTTCTGTGTGAGAGAGCATTTTACCATTTAAAGGAGTCAATCATCTAAATATGATAGTATTTTGGTATAATCGTGTACATGTATGCATATATATATATATACACACACATATATACATATGTATATTACATGGAATGCACAAACACAGATTTCAGCCCAAACTGAAATACACTGCTATTATTCTTTTTTAGTTTATAATATTCTTTGCTGAGTATATATTTCTATATTAAGTATATCTAAATTATAAAAGTTTCATACTAGTGCATTTTTATCATGTGATAGTCTTATATTACATAAATTCGTATGCTTTATATATTGACTTAGACATAAGAACATTCTCAATGAAGCAAATGCAAGCACAAACAATGCACACAAATTAATATGAGTTTGTAAAACGGCAACAAAGTAGTCTGATAAACATTTCAGGTAAATAAAAATGCTGATTTTTCCCCCACAAGAAACATTCTGAATCAACCATAAGGCTTTAAATGTAAGTGAATGTTGTTTTCACATTATGTCGAAATGTAAAATTCTCAAACAATGATGTTTCATAGTAATCTTTAGAGAAAGTAATTTGTTAAAGTGCTTTTGATTAAATTTCTAAAATAAACAGTAAAATTATTTTTTTTGGTTTATTAAGACCCATCTATAGAAGAAAACATAATGCTAGAGCTGTAATTTCTATGAGCCTATGAACACTCATATTTATGATGAATATCGAAGATTAATATTTAAGATCTCTAGTGACCACCTGCGTAGATTACCAAGATGATGCCAAAAATTATACATATCATTTCATTGAATGAGTTTTAGTAGCAAAGAAGTGCTACACTGAGCCTAGATATTTCAAACAAATCTCTTTTCCATAAATATTCTGACTAGTCAGAAAGAATATTTTATGCCAAAAATTAACTTTAATAGTAATAATATTGAAATCTATGGGATATTATTTTTTTGAGAGTATAAAGTTGTTCAAACTTAGTGCATGCGCATGCGTGCGTGCGCTCGCACACACACACACACACACACACACACACACACACACACGCTTTTGTCAGGAGATTGTTTTTATTGGTAAAGTAAACGGAAAATGAACCCATTAAGGTGATTATTACATTTTCATCTACGTAATTATGTGGTTTTTAAAATATGTAAACATTTCGTTTAATCCTAATTTTCCATATTTTAACAATACATTGTAAATATTGTCATTAATTTTTATAAGGTGGAAATAATTTAAAATATCAACTAACATATACATCTATCCAAATTTAAGAAAATTTCATGTAACTAAAAAGAATGAAACCAGATAGCTAATCATTTCATAATCTCTTCATTTTAAATCCACATATTTATAGAAAAATATGTATATAAGCAGAGTACAATATTTAAGGAAATTAATATTAGCCTTCTTATACATACAGTGCATTCATGAATCCATTTTCATCTGTGGGAATACAGATGTACCTTTATACGTATCTTGTCTATGTATTTTGTGCAGTGCAGGAAAGCATACTTACAATGTAGAATAAAGCAATAAAGGTGTGTGTGTGTGTGTGGAGATGGAAGACAAGAATTGGTAGCTTTGCAGAGAGGTATTAAAGGTAGACTATTATTATGTTTGGAAATGAATATGAAGGTATTATGTGAAGAAATATCATTGATAAGTTTTCTCTCTCCTCTGTCTTTCCTGTCTCTTTCTCTCTGAGTGTGTGTGTGTTTGGCCGCTAACAAAAAAAAAAATAAACGTTTGGGTTGAAAAGAAAAGATAACTGCATAAAAATTTTAAATAGAGCACTTTAGTTAAAATTACTAGATTAATTTTTAAATCCAATTGGGTTTTTTTTCCTTCCTGAAGTATAAAATAAGGGGCCTATAAAAGGGGCATAAAAATCACATTTTGAAATTTTTGTATTAAGAATGTTTCCCATTTAGATATTTATATCACTAATGCCCTATAGTACTAGAAAACATTCTAAAGGCATGTGCAAAATAAACTTGAGGGTTCATCTTCCCAGTGCAACGGTGAAGCCAAGAGCCTGAGACAAAGTTCCCCGTGATTTGATTCTGACATATCCGTTTCAGACCTCCTCTCTTAATGATGTTTATGTATATCTATTTGTTGGTTTTTCGGATTTACCATGTTTTCAATATTCTAGGACCGAAAATAATAATATAGGGCTGCACACCAAGAATTTACCTAATAGTTGATACCTTGAACACCTTTCGGATCATGCATTTAAATAGTTGTAAACTCAGTAACTCCAGTGCTCCAGTAATCAAGTGACGTCATTAAATGCCTTTCACAAGGAAGAACCCCTTATAGTGGGTTTCGATTACCAATACCTGACAACCTAGATTTCTGGAGGCTTTAGTTTAAAAACATATTTCTGTATGAAAAGAACACTATTTAACTATAAGGGTAGCAATGCTGTGATTTGTCATGAAGTTGACAAAAAGCAGTAGACAAAAAGTTATCTGTAACTCTCAAGAGGACATTTATTCCCTAATTCCTAGATGATTAACAAGGATGAAGCTGTACCGTGCACTGCCTCCTGTCAGGATGGTAAACTAACAACACAATAGAACCGAAGCAAGTTATGGGGGTGACAGAGGAACACCTTTTTCTTGGCTCCACAAAGGGTTGAGGGCCTAATTATTTTTAAGTATAATCCAACCAACCTCTTCTCATGCTTAGCTGCACTGAGTGGCACTATTTGTGATGCCCGGTGTGCTGAAACTGAGCAGGTTGCTGTCAGTTTAAAAATGGCTATAATAAAAGTGACCATGAAGATGGATCTTGTGATTTTGCGTTTCTAATCAGTCATCTGTGAAGAACACTTTTGCTTTGATTCAGCAGACTGGTGACAGCCGTGATTGATAGTGCACAAGGATGAAAAAAGGTTATTAACTGTCTTCCTATTAAGCTCAATGTATTACCCCTCTAGGTGCATCTCATACTTTAAGTTAAAGTACTTACTCAGGTAAAGTCAAGAATGAAGTTTATGGAGATAGTATCCATCCTGCTGAAAACGAGCGAGGCATCCTTACATTGGTTTTCTTCTTCTTCTTTTTTTAAATTTAGCATTTAAACTACATTTAATTCCAGTGTCTTATTCGTTAGCTCAAAAAGAAAATTGTCCTGCTAATGGCAGCCTTACTAAAAACGCTAAATGTATAGAAAATAGCTTTAAATGTAAAAATTTGAAGGCAGAGCTAATTAGCAACATGTGTGTGGTATGTACACAAATCTGTATTTAAACAGAAGGTCATATGTTATATAATCTGTGGGTATTTTTAAGGGTAGACACTAAAGTTGATTTATGATGAAAAAGAACAATCTACATAGCATATACAAAAATTGTTTTGATTTTCCATCATTCATACATGGCAAGCTTATGATAAAGAAAAAAAAAACAGCAATTTCTAAGAAACCGAAAAGGTCTACTAGAGTATCTAGATATTTGTTTTTGTTTAAATGTAATGCACTAATTTATTAACTCTATCCCATTTTCTTTTCTTTTTTAATTAGAAATATTACACATAGATGAACATTTGAATGAGTTTCTTTGGCTGGCATACATACACACACATCCCTTCACAAATAGTATTATAGATCCTAAGGTATTTAAAATTTTCCAGTAATTGGGGTTATACCATTACATGAAATAATAAAATGATAAATGTTATCACGTTTCCTGTGTTCATTTATTCTTACTGAAGCCAAAATGTACTAACAGATTTTTAGACATTTCAATTAACTTTTCTTTAAAAACATCATAAATTTACAAGTTTGGTTCTGGGAGATAGATTATGTATTTTAATTTAAAATTATAGTATTATGTTTCTTCTTCCATTTCCCACTGTGAACACTCAGTACATGTCAAAGGTAATGTGGATTAGATAAAAGTATTTAAGGATATCAGTAATTCGGCACTGAGGTAACCATTTAAACTATAACCAAATTTCAGCTCTGTGTGTTTGGCGGTTCATCACTGAACTCTGCAGAGTGGCACAGAATAAGGACATGTTCACAGAATGTCATTAGAGTTTCAGTGAGGGGAAAATCACATCCTGACCAAAAGTTTTCTCTAGTCTATCATGCCCTGTTCTCCAGTGTCAGTTATTTTACCCGTTTTTGGTCTGTAATAAATTCTATTTTGAAAATGTACTATTTTAATATTAGGATCCATCAACAATGAAATATAGAGAAAGCAAGGAAATGAATTTCAAGATTTCATTGAATTTCTCTTTGGAGCCACAAAAATTGGCTCTCTATCCTGCTCTGCTTAATATTGCAATCCCTGTTTAAGAAACCTTTCCAGTACTCTAGTATTTTATGCATGCCAAGTTTAATTTAAATTCATACTGAAAGCCTCTTCATAAAAAAATGTTAGATCAATATTAAAATTGTTTATTTAGTGAATCGTGTTTATGTGGAGTGGACTTAAGGGTAGATTTTAGAAATCCTACGATGTTTCTTCGATGAGACACATTAACTTCCTTATTAAATAGATTTCTCTTTCTGTCCTGTACAACTTTGAGACACCAACTTACTTGCATTTCAAAATTTAGAACTCGTCAATGAGATAAACGATAGAGAGGGATATATGGTCAATGCTAGCATTCTATATTCTTGTACGGATATTCATCAAAGGTTTCACAATGAGATTATAAGCTAATAATAAATACTATGTTTTGTTTCTCAAAAACATTGTTTGCTTTTAAAAGCCAGAAAGAAAAAAATGCAGTTTCACTCTACGTTACGGTAATGAATAAGATTGCTCTGAACTCTTAGTGCAGGTCCTGGCTTCCATCTGCCTCCTTGCGAGTTTCTCAAAGAAAATGAGGAAATGCAAAGGCCTAGTAGGCCTGAGAGGAAAGCACCAATTTTTTAGTCACCCATTTTCTAGTCTCTGCCGTCTCTTCTCTTCAGGCGATCAAGACCTAGGACACCCGTGACACACAGCACACTTTTTATGAAAGAACAAGGCAAAGGGGTCTCAGGTGAAGTTTAGATCAGTTCCAACGCAATTAGCATGGCCGAAATTGACGTTGAGCCACAGTTTGTACAGCATGCAACACCCACCGCGGACAGAAAGTTAAATATGCGAGGAACGTAACCCTTTTGGAACTCCAGAACAGAATGTTGCATTGATTTTGTTCGAGCTGGGGATGGACCTGGTCAAGAAAAACCCACACCTTCGCGCAAAACCCAGAAATTTGCTTCTGAGGCTGTTGTGACTTGGTCTCGCCCACTGCTGGGCACGAGGCATGTTTAATTTACAGTGTCTAGGGCTTCTGTGACTTTTAGCTTGGAACTCCCTTCTGCAGCTCTTCCGATCCTATATGCATCCCTCCCCCCTCGTCCTCCTCCAGACCTGCTGGAGGACTTGGGGTAGGGGCCTGAGCCGGGTGGTGCACGTCTGCGGCCAGACCCAGGCCCTGGAGGCTGACAGCTGCTGTCCACTCGCAGGCGGTGTACCTGAGCGTAGTGGCCACTCTGCTTTTCTGCCCAGCCCACTCCCGCCTGCAGTGTTGCTGCTGTCACGCCAGCCGGTGATTTGATAGGTTTGTCGGGTTGCCATGGTGTTGACTTCTTGCCTCCCAGGAGCTGCCCAATGAGTGGAGGCCTGGGATTAAAGCGGGAAGAGGCAGCGGCCACAGCAAATTTCCGCGGCAGCTGCAGCAGCGAGAAACAAGAGGCCAGAGGACGAGGTCTTTGGACTGAGCTCCCCTCCCGCGGCCGGGGCCGCAGCGAGGGGATGGGGTGGACGGGGGGAGGGGGGGACAGGGGGACACGCTGACCGCCCGAAGCCAGAGGACGCGAGTGAGGGGGTGACACCCGCCCAGGAGTAACTCCTAAGCGACCTGCAAGCTCTGAGAGGAGAAATCTTGCAGAATTCGTTGTCATGCACACACGATCTTGCCGGGGCGGTGGTGGGACGGGGAGCGAAGGGCGTTCAAAGGGACGTGAGTGGGTGACAGATACACTCCCCCCCCCCCCCCACACACACACACGGCCTCCAGCCTCCACTGGGGCGACGAAGTAATTTGGCACATAAGGAGGCGCTGCTCGGAGAACTTGGAATCCTGGAAACTAACTTGGTCGGGAAGAGAAAGTGCCAGGAGACGGCGCGTGTCCGGGGCCCCCGGAGCCGGGGGGCGGGGGGCGGGGGCCGGAGGGAAGGGACAGGCCGCTTCTGTTACGAATTAGTAGGTAGGTGAAGGTTACGCAGAGAAGAAAAGGGAAAGGAAAGCTGTTCAAAGAATAGAGGAAGCCCCCTGGGAGCGGGGCTCGCAGCCCGCCCCCCACGCGCCCCAAAGCGAGGGAAGCGGGAGCAGGGACCCGCGCGCTCTGGCGCGGCGAGAACTCTCTGGAATGTCTGGCGGAGAGGGGAGAGGTGCGAGGGGAAGACGACCCCCGCGCCAGAGCGGTGGCAGCAGGGGGCCCGGGGGAGGGGCCGGGGGGACGCCGCTCGGCGGTACCCCGAAAGGCGCCGGCGACCGCGCAGAGCGGGACCCCGCGCGCGGGCAAAGAAGTCCCGAAGTTGGACCTGCCGCGGGGCGGGGGCCGCGACGAGGGGACGCGAGGCGGGGGGGAAGGAGAGGGAGCAAGGTGCGTGCCGCCGCGGGGCGCCGGGAAGGAGCCGCCGCTGGGGCCCAGGGCGCCGCGGGCAGCGCCCGGAGCCGGACGCCAAGTGCCGCGCGGCCCGCGCCCGGCGCGGGGCGACGCGGGGACTTCGCTGGCGAGGAGGCGGGCGGCTGGCTCAGCCTGCCGGGCGCACCGCGAGCCCCAGACACACGCCTCGCTAACTTACTTTACAGCCACTTGCATCGATTTTCTTTAACAAATAAACAGAATGCCCGTTACGGCAGCACGTCCTCTCGCTGCAGCTGCGATGCCATGAGCTCTGACGGCTGCGTTTCTCCGGAAGTTTCTATCTCCACATAAACTGTTTTCCTTCACTTAAAAAAGATCAGACGTGGGATCGCATTCGGGTTTGGGGGAGTCTAGTCCTCCTCCCCCCCGCCCCTGTCATTCGGGAAGCACCTTTAGAATAAGTAGCAGACAGGTTGACACAGAAGTTTGTAACCCTGACATTTACATACTAATTTTCGCTGATAAGGAGTAACTCAATTTGGAAAGGGGACGCCGGCAAAGAAATGGACTCGTTTGCAACTATTAACAACTAGTCCGACAGCCACACCTCAACTAACCCCTTTGAGTGGTCTCTAAGAAATAGTTCTTTTAAAAATAGAGAAAGTGTTTCTTTTAAAGGCGCCCCCTTTCAAGAGCAGTTTCTGCTCAAGGTTCTTCCATACATGTCAAAGGGTTGTTGAATTATTCATTATTGTAATTACTATCATCATTGTCATTATCCCTTTCCATGTGGAAATAATTTTATTATCGTAATTTGATATCTGAAGAATTTCCTGTTAGTCGTTTGATAATCATTTTTTTCTGTTGAAAAGAAAAGTTTTGTTTATAAATGAGATAGAGAAAATGTTTTAAATGCTTTGATGTTTGCTATAGATTTCCGTTTATCTAATCGATCGGAATGCCAATAAAATCGATTAAAGGTTTAGTGTTTTACAAACAACCATTTTGTGCTTTTTGATTTTACGTTCAGAATGATTTTAATAAAGCTAATGCTTCCCTGGAACATTCTCTCCTTAAAAGACCAAAACCTTTATCGTTTTACCTTTTATTATTAAAAATTGCCACTTAAAGTTCTAATAAAAAATATCATATATAAGCAATAGCTGCAGTGGTTTAAATTTCATTCTCTTGTTGCTCGAGGTATTTAAATAAAGCCCTTTAAAATCTTGGTGAATTATATGTGATCATCCAGTGATTGCGGAATATTAAATTAAACTTAGATAAATCCGCATTGAAGGAGGCAGCACCCAATCCTGAATTTATCTCCCATTTTCTCTAACAGCATCATTGCGCTACTCTCTTTGCAATGACAATGTGCCAAATCTGGGCATTTTGAAAACATTTTCCATATGCTTTAACAGGGGACTGATAGACAAAGAAGAAAAGAAGATGATCTTTTTGCTCTGAGGTATACCTTCTTTAACCTTTTCCTCTTAGCCTTTCATTGAAAATCATTTTAAAGCAAAAGTTTGAAAATCATGTAATTCTTGTAATTTTTGCTTTCACTTTTTTGTGTGTGTGCCTATCTTGTAATTTAGTCCTGAAAAGAAGTTTGGGTTGCAATATAATGTAAAGCTATCATTTCTATACCTTGGCAAATAACATTTGTTTCAAAATCTTTGATTCATTTAGTTTCTGCTAAGCTGCCTTTTGTAATTAAAGATGGATTTAATTATACATTTTATAACTTAGATCATATGGGCTGTTTGTTTGCTGTAGGATTTAATGGTGCTTTTGTGTCTAATATTTAGGGACGTTACATGCAGTGGGGGGTGGCTTTCCCTCAACTAGAAAGATCTGCAATTTTGTCTTGGAAATGTGAATGTTTGGATGAATTTAATGTCCTATTTTAAAATAATTCTGGTTGGTGGCTAGAGTGTAGTATATTGTCTAGACAGCATTTCATTGACTCGATATAGATGTTTTGGTTTTTAAAAATGTCAACTTTATCTTCTATTCAGTGAAATCCCAGTTATTCATTCTTTCTTGCCCCCATCACTTGTCTATCTTTTCGCATCTGCATCGGTGTTTTTTAGAGCTCTTCCCCAGACGGAATACAAAATTTTCATTGGATACTCTTGCTGGAAGTATCTCCTTATAATTTGGAGAAGGGTGTCCTCCTCATCCTGGGTTTGGATGGTGTGAATGTGCATTTGTGTGCTGGGGGGTGGAGGGGGGTGAAGGGTCCTCATTAATTTGCATGATAGCTGTGGAAGTGCCAGGGAAGTTAGTGAAGTACTATTGTTTGGGGAGAGTCCTGCCTCACTTTGTTTATAAACACTGGGCTGGTTGCCTACGGGGAAAGGAGGTCACAGCACTGTCTCAGCCGTGACCTCTGAAAGGCCAGAGGGCGTCTGACTTCTCTTTCCCTCTTCCCCCTCTCCCTTCTCCCCTCCCTTAATTCTTCCTCCTCAGACCCGCTAGAACTCCTCCCCCTCGCCATTCCTTACCTTACCTGTGCCTACCTTTAAATAATGATTCCCGCCACAATACACACGCACGGGTCAAACTCGGGGGGTGGGGGTGGGGGTGGGGTAGGTAAAACAGAAATTTACTCTAAAGGTAAAGCAAACACATGGACTTTAGGAAGAGAGAAATATACAGGGATATGGAAGTACAGAGACAGAGACCCGGGAGCCAGAGGGGTCATTTTTAAGATAAAAAAAGGCCACAAAGGAGATGAGCCTGGTTGGGGGAGGGGAGAGAGTCAGCCAACAGCGGTTTGACTACCCACAAATACTACGCACGTCTATACACACTCAAACATGTCTTTCCTTTTTGCATTTCATCTAGTTCACTCTCGCCATCAAAGAGAGGGTCCATTCTGGATGTGAGGTCATATTTTAAATCTCCCCTCTTCTTAGTTCCTAGGAAAATTCACCCTTTTTTCGCAGGAATGAGATCTGTCACTCTCCCACACTGTTTTTTTGAATTATTTCATTGTAAATACAGTGTGTTTGTGACACCTTCCCGGATCAGCCCCGCACTTCCCGACTCGCCGTCGACTTCACGTCTCCCCCTGACACACACGCATCCCCCACCTTCTCAACCTCCCCTCTCACACAAAATGACAGACACTGGTATCCGGTTTGAGTGTGTTTTGGAAAAAGAGTTGCTGGCTTAAACAAAAATATGAGTTAACAGACTGCCGTTTTAAAGAGCCCCCGGGTGGAGAAGACCCAACAAAAAGAGAGGAGGAGGAGGGGGGCTGAGGACCTGCAAGTGTCTGCGGTGATGTGAAGGGTCCCTAACGCCGAAATCTTGTAATACCTGGTTTCAAACTGAGCTCCTGTGTAGACCCCGGAAGCGCGGTCAAAAGCCTGGGAACCTCGTCCCCTTGGGCTGGGCTTGGCCTTGGGGGAAGGGACGTGGCGGAGAGGGGGCTGAGGTATTCACTTGTGAATCGGGGCGGGGAGGGCGGGGACAGGGGGACAGACAGTTGAAGTCTCATCAAACCGCTGGGAAAGCCCGGGGTGTCCGCGGCGTAGATTTGGGGCATGAGATGCGCGTTAGCAAAGTCTGGAAGTGGAAATGGCCTTTTGTCTCAATGTTAATTACTCCTCGCTTCCAACACTCAGCACCTGGCGTCCCCTCTGGGTTCTCGCCCATCTCGGCGCCCGCAGCAGGGGCTCGGCCCCGGCGTGGGCTCGGCTCTGCTGGGGCCGCCCTGGGAAGTGCAGAGCAGGGTCTGGGGAAAGTTCTCGGTGCTGCGGGGAAGCCTACGCTCGTCTCGCTCGCAAATAAAAAGTCTCCCCCCCCCCCTCCCCACCTCCGCAATGTCCCGGGAGGGGCGGCGGCGGGTTCGCGCAGAGTTTAGGGACAGCGGAACGGGGGGGGGGGACAAGGTCAAAGGTGGACGCCAAGGGGTGCACAAGGATCCGAGGGGAGCAGCTGGGTCTCCCGCAGCGAGGGGCCGCGGCGCAGGCGGGTCGAGCCGGGCGGATCGCGCCCCGGGCCCCGGCGCAGCCCGCGGGCCTGGCTCGAGCTCGCCCGCCTCGCCGCGCCCCTGCCCGCGGCGCCCGGCCCGGCCCGGCCCGGCCCGGCCCGGCCCGGCGGCCCCGCTCCTCGCCCCGCAGGAAACTCTTGCCTCGGGGCTGGTCCCTCTCTGCCCCTTCCGCTCAGCCCATTAACCCCCGACCCTCACCCCAGCTTCTCTTCTCAGGAAAGAGGTGAAAGAGGACGAGAAAGAGATGATTTCAAAAGAAAACACACGCACGCTAGGAGGGCAGTGCTCGCCGGCCGAAGGGAGTGCAAAAGTGGGCTCCCCTCTCACAAATCCTCCCGCTCCTTTTGTTTTCTTACTTAGAATTCAATAACCGCTGCCACACACACACACACACACACACACACACACACACACACACACACACACACGCGGCTGCATTTTCCAAGAAAAGAGAGAGAGAGGGGCGGGGGCGTAAGGGGAAATAGCCACCAAATTTTAAATGGTTTTCCTGATTTGACGTTTGGTGTTTTGACATTAATGTTATTGATGAGGTTTCAGGGAAAAAGGGCAAAAGAAATAAAGGAGAACTTGAAAACGAAATGATCATCGTTTCCCTCTTCTTCTCTGCCAGAAATAGACCCCTTTCTTCACCTGAGCCTGAAACAGACTTATTGTTCTCAGGTGTTTCCTTCATCACACGCATTTACCCGTCTGAAATCGCAGGAAATGGGTTTCCCATCAGTGAGCTTGTACGTGGAGCCCTCTCCCGCAAAGGGCTTGATCTTTTCTGATTCGAACGTGAAAGTTTCCTTGCCTTCATTTCCCCTCCGTCTCTTCAAGACCCCCACCCCCTTCCCCATGCACGCACCTCAGATAGTTTTTGAAAGCCAGAGTTTTGGCTCTCTGGGGTGTTTTTCGGTAAACAGTAACGCTACATAAACACCTTCTTCACTTGCAAGTTACAGAGAATTTAAATTTGACCCTCCTGGGCATGTATGTTTCTGAAGGCACAGGGATAAAGCCCACTGAGATGCAATCAGACACCGCAACACCCGGTGATACAGTGGCCTTGTAAAAGTAGGGCCGTAAACAAAGTAACTTTAAAATCTTAGAAAGCTGTCCAGTTTGAGCAGATTTCTTCCGCAGCAAGTTTGAAACAGAATGAAGTCTTTATAGAGAGGTCGATAATTTCCTTTCTGTTAAAGTTTAGTAGCCCTGGTTTCTAATGCACTAGTACAAGCGCTGACTCCATATCCTAAGGTGCTGATCTGCTTTCTTTCTCTTAATAAAGACCACATCTAGGTTTTAGTCTCCACTCCAAGCCTCTGCACTTGCACTGGAAACTTAGCCAGGCTGTATGTAGGCAACCAGCTTTCCTGAGCTGGGCCTGGGACTGCTCTTCCCCAGAACTCTGCTTTTTATCCTCCTAGGTGTTTGTTGGTTTTTTTTGTTTTTTTTTTTTTTTTTAATCCCATTTGCAGAGACCTAGGATTTTCTGAGTGTACCCTGATAACGCAAGGTTTCAGCCCAGCAAGATGCACGTTTGCGGCCTCTGTCGTTCCTAGTGCTTGGGCAGTAAACCTCACTGGTGGTATTTGGTAGATTTGGTGCTTAAGGCCCAAGACAAGGGTTTGAGGCAGATCTTGACGAACTAGAACTTCAAAGGCCTGTCAACTCAAAAGCAGCTGACACCTCACCTGTCCAGGAAGCTGGACATAGCGAGTATTTCCTGTTTTCAGTTTGTTTGATTTGTTACTCTCACCTTCTCTGTAGAATTCCTGTTTTTGAAATATTGCATACATGGTGTCTCTTTGTGACCTGTGCTGTAACAGTGTATCAAATGCTTTCTGAATATCAATGGATATATATGGCTATATATATGTGTGTGTGTGTGTGTGTGTGTGTGTGTGTGTGTGTGTATATATATATATATATATATATATATATATATATTCCATATTCAGTAGGGGGTATTTAAAAGTGTGTCTATTCCTAGTTTTAGTTAATTATCTTTTAATGAAAGTGTCACTCATATTCACATCTGTAATATTGGAAAGAGATAATTAGATTTTCAAATGAGAATCGGCCTCCTTAAATTTTGCACCAGAAAATACCAAGTATATTTCATTCTAATGAGATCTGTAGTGGGGTTTTAAAATTCATCATAATGTGCTTCAAGAAAGATAATTCAACAGACCCGCAAGATGAAAGATTTTTTTTTCCCTTAAGTCTTCTTTAAGCTATTACATTGAACTTATGCAATTCTGATACAGTATTCAAAAATATTACGTAAAGTCTAGAACCGTACCCCCACTGGCACCCTTGAGCCCATCCCTTCTTCTCATTAGAAAGTTTACTTTGACTAAACTATCCGCTTCCATCTTCCCTGCCCTGGTTTTTCTCTCCTGCCAGTGCAAGCGAAAAAAAAGATACTTGTTTTAATCGAGCGCCTGCGGATGCAGAGTGCAATTCCTGCCGTGAAACAGGCCGGCCAGAGCGGTCTCTGCACACAGCCAGGCACCCTCGATTTACATACATCTGCATATCTGCTCAGGCCCCCGCACTTCGCCATTAAAGCGCGTCCCTGTCTGGAGCGGGATCCGCTAGGCAGAGCCCGCGTCTCCATTGCCCTCACTCACATCTCTACTTAGAGCTCCCTAGTAAACAAATCTCTGGTCCGATAATAATGACTTTGCCTCATTCAAATAAAAAAAAAAAAAAAATCGAGTAGTTAAAGGGCATTCCTTTGGCGCTATCTGGGTTTGGATCCCCCCCCCATCGCTGAGTGTGTGTGTGTGTGTGTGTGTGTGTGTGTGTCTAATGAAGTTTGGGAGTCGCGCTCGCAGGGGCGCGTGGGGTGCAAGCCCCGAGGTCCCCATCCCTGCCCTGTCCGGGGTCGCCGCGTCCCAGGCTCCGGCTGCAGCGCGGCGAGCCCTGGCAGCCGCCAGGCTCCGGGCCGCTGCGAGTCCGGGCTGCGCGTCATTTGCAGTCTGGGGAATGTTGATCACCTCACTAATTACACCTCTCTCTCCCCCCCTCTCCCTCTCCCTCTCCCTCGCTCTCCTCTCTCATTCCCAGAGTGCATATCGGGAATAGACACACAAAGACATGCGCACTCAACTTAATCAGCCATTTTTTTAAACAGGGCTAAAACGATAATAATTAGCAGAATAAAGACATATCGGATTTTCATTTCCTTTCCTCCTTTTCCCAACCCCTTCACAACCAAACAGCGAGACCGCGGTCGGCACATGCTTTAACTCGTCCCGGACCCCCGAGGACCGCTCCATGTCCCCCACTTTCTGCTCCAGCGTTTTTATTTTCACCCAATAAAGTTCGAGGATTATTTTTTTATTTTTTTTAAATTTTTTTTTTTTTTTTTAATGAACCCTCTCGTTTTACTTGGATGTGATCAGCTGTAAGTAAAATAAAAGCAAAACAAAAAAAGAGGCGAAGATCGAGTAGGAACTGCAGGGGAAATGGAAAGTAAGTTTTTTCTTTAACTTTTATTGAGTAGTTTGTGTTAAATTTAGGTCGAGTATCGATTATCTTTCCAGCCTGATCTTGCACAATCTTTGATATTTCGCTCCCTCTCTCTGCCTCTCCGCCTCTCTCGCTCTCTGCCCCCGGCTCGCTCGCTCCCGCTCGCTCTCGCTCACGTCCCCTCATCCCGACCATCTCTTCCGCTCTGCCCCCCTTTCCTATCTCTTTCCCCCCTTTTTTTGGCTCGAGGATCCGCTCCGCTGAGGGAGGGGGGCGCGCGGAGGGGCCTGATCTCCCACTGCCTTTGGGGGACTGCGTTTTTCGGGATTTAACTTTTGGATTGAGTGGCGGCTCGCCCGCGTTCGGCCGAGCGCCGTGCTCTCGGGTTCCCTGGCTTTTCGGGTTCTGTCTGCACCGCGAGCCCGGGCTTCCCGGGGGCCCGGGGAGGCTGTCAGATCGCGGCGGCACGGGCGCTGCCGCGGGTGCCCGCTCGCCCCGCGCCGCGGTCGGGGTGACCCTTCCTGCGCACCCGCCTTCCTCCGAAAGTTTGGACGTTGGTCGGTGGGGCTCGGCGACCCCATCCCGGCTTTATCGCCCCCCTCGCCCCCGATTCGGTCTGGATTCGTCCTCGTACACCCCCTTCCCCTCCCCAAGTGCGCCGGAGGCCCGGGGTCTGCGCCCTCGGGCGGGGGCGCGGGCCGGGCGCGGGCTGCAGGCGACAGCGCGCGCGGAGCGGCGGCGGCGGCGGCGCGGCCAGGGCTGCTCCCGGCGGGCGGGCGGCGCACGGGAGGCAGGTCCGTTAGGAGGCGGGATCGCCGGGCCTCGCGACCCGGCGCCCACCGCGGCGCGGCTCTCGGGCGCCCTGGCTGCCGGTGCGCGCTGCACCGGAGCACGGATGCCCGCGGCTAGGGGTCCAGAATCTTTTCCTTTCTTTTTGGCAGAGAGCGAGGGGTGTGTGTGTGTGTGTGCGTGTGTCTGTGTGTGTGTGTGTGTATGGGGGGGGCTGTGGCTGGCTGGGAGAACTGATTTATCCCCGACTCCCCCCACCCCCCAAAGGGGTTCCAGGTCTACGAGCGAACTTCACCTCCTTCGCCTCTCCCGCATCAAGTGCGCCTTCCGGCCAGGAGCAGCTCGGGGCAGAGGGGCTGGAATGCGTCGCGTGTCGCCTTCCCTGCCACTTCTACCTCACTCCCCTCCCCCATCCTTTCTGCTCTTTTCTATCGGACAAAAAATAATAATAATAATAATAAAAATTCTCGTGGATGGTCTAAAGTTTCTCCGCCGATGCCCAAGTTCCAGAGGGCTCCCCATCCCGTGCCCCTTCCCCCAGAAGACGGTGCACACTGGTTTGCATTTCTTTGTTACCTGCGATCCGGGCGGGGGGCTCCTGTCGGCGCTCGGGCTGGGGTCCGGCCGGGAGACCAGGCTCGCGCGGGCGCCTTTGGCCGCCACTG
>CM053511.1:52222848-52250622 GCA_028627145.1 Eidolon dupreanum
AAAAGGCACACACACAACAACAACAACCCCCCCCAAACCAAACAAAAACCCAAAGACAAGTTCACTGGCGGAAGATGGTGGGTTGACACTGACTCAGACGGAGGCAGGCTCACCGGGAAATCTGGCGGTCCCGGTTTCTGACAGTTGCATTTCCTCTCCTTGAGTCCTTACTCCCCCCCCCTTTTTTTTTTTATTAACTCTGTTCCATGTTTAATCAAGGATCATGTAGATGGCAAAAGGAGAGACAGAGAGAGGAGAGAGAGGAGAGGGGAAGAGAGAGGGAGGAGAGAGAGACAAGAGACAGAGGAGGGTTTTTTTTTTTTTTTTTTTATTGTGTTCTCCTGGATTTTCAGTGGCTTGATCCCTATAAACGTGGAGTGCTTAAAGCTCATATGTAGTATTATATTTTTAGTTGGGTGGATGGATGGAGGAGTCAGGGAGAGGCTGCGGCTGCCGCTGCCTTTTCGGGTGTTGCTTAGATTAAGGCTGAGACTTGGCTGCGATTGGGACGCGACAGTGACACGGGCATCGATCGCTTCCATTGAGAGCAATGCACAAACACAGCCCGGGTATGTAACACTCTCGGTGCCATCAACACTTGTTTTACTTTATATTTACTGGCAAAACTGACAGAGCAAGCTCAGACTTTCTTTCTTTCTTTCTTTTTTTTTTTTTTCCCCCTCTCTTCTCTTTTCTAACTGAAGAATAAAAACAATGGTGCCTAGAAGTTGTTGGAAATGCTGGTTTAAATACAACAGGAAGGAGATATTCGGGATGATTTCACTACCTCTGTGGCTGATTGTGTTTTAGAGTTTCTCTTCTCCACAGAGGGGCATATTAAAGAAGATGAAGGTTTTCCTTTTTCCTTCTTTATCTTTTTTTTTTTTTAAATCCTTAAGGGAATCTTTGATAGTTTTCAACATTTGCGGTTTCAATCAGCAGGAAGGCACACAAAAATAAAAGATGGCTAGCCAGCTGTTTTAACCTCTTGCACCTGGCTTCAGTGTGGGCATCATAAGGTTTATACAGTTATTTTTTTTAAAAAAAGGTTTTAATATTTATGGCAGAAAGCAGGGAGAGAGCATCACTGTGTGTTTACTCAATAACTGGTTGCTTTTGGATTTAAAAAAAGTAAGCCAAGATTGAAGTGTTTTCATTTTTATGGCAATGGAGATATAGTCAATGAGATATGGGGGAAATACCATAAATCTAAAAAGTGAAATGTACCTAAGGAACAAAGAAAGGTCAGGTAAACCAGCTGTGTCAGTCAAAGCCACAGCACCAGCTGTGGGGCTAGACAGGGAGAGTGGGCTCTGGGTCTGCGGAGGGAAAGTTGCCACTTAAAGTTCAGCTCCATTGTCATCTTTGGCAGTTTTTAGCAGATGAGCCCTTTTCTGTTCATTAATTTTGAGCTAGTTGGATTATTTGAAAAGATGCAGCAGCAGCAAGGAAAACAGAAAGGAGGCTGAGAAAAATCGCTGTTTAATATTGCAGAATTTACTGCTTCCATTCTGACCATGAGCCTAAAATTTACACAATGAAATTTGATTATCTTTAATAACAATATTAGATCCTGCACTGGATGGATGAGAATTGAGGTGGTTTTGTTGATTGCAAGGGTTTAATGTTGCATTTCAGAATCTGATGTGGTTTGGCCTCCCTTCCATTAACTGGAAAACCCCTGAGGTTTTACAATTATTTCTTAAAGATAATACATTTAAGATCGCATTGGTAGGCTGAAGAAAAGTCATAAAGGCAAGACGGGAGGCCCTTAATAACTCTTGAGATTCAGACATGTTCAGCAGTTAGATTGGCTCTGCCTTCACCAAGGGTCGACGATGTGTCATTTCCACGAAGCCAAATTGCCCTCTGCCTATATGATATTAATGTGCAAATCAATATTTCAGGGATTAAATTTCCCTTCTTCATTTTTTATGGTTTCTACCTCAATAAGTCTCAAGTCTATTAGAAGAGGCTGGATGATTTAAAATCTTTCACTGCAGAATGGCTTGTCGTAGTCTTGTTTCACAGACCATTTTAGGATTTTTCGTTATAAAGACTAAGGGCATCCGAAACCAGTCGTGAGGCAGTCCGGGACCAGGTTCAGTGGCATAAAGCCCTTGCTCGACTAAGAGCTAAGAGCTATTGGAAATGGAATATATATGTTTCTGTTATCCAGACACACACACACAACAAACACACACACACACACACACACACACACACACACACACGTATGCATGCTGCTGCTTTAAAAATATTATGTTAATCACCTATTGATTTATTTCAAAATCGATGGAAGTGCCTTTCTTATTAGTGATTTGTTCAGCATTCTTGAAGACTGTGTTAATTTTCTCAAAGACTAGGCATGAATTAGCTGGGTGTGAAAATATTTGGGAGGGATTTTCATCCAGCAGCATTTTCCTAAGGAATATTTCTGGACACCGTTGTTTGTCAGAGTCATAATCAAGTGTTGTCATCTACATACGTTGTTGTCATAGCTATCATTGCATTTTGTGGCTGAACGATTTGGCTGATGTCTGTGAAGGGAGGCCTTCTTCAGTTCCTTCCATATTTATTTCTAGCACTCAGGAGGCACAATGTTTCTTTTAAGTCTCTTGGAGAAACACAATTGCAGAAGAAAATGTGTGATTTGGTTGGAAATAATACAAAGCAGAAATTTGGGAGGTCAAAATAAAAGATTGGGACTTTATCACATAATCTTGGGAAGGCCTACTGTCTATCATTTGGTGGTGTTTTATAGTCTAAAACCATCTGGACCAAGTTCCGCACAGCTGCACGAATTTCATATGTGATAGAACATTTTTTCCATTCAGTGTGAAATGTTCCTTCCTAAAAAACGTACACCAGACTCGCTTAATTTAGTCTGTTAAAAGAAATGCACATGAAAAAGGACAAAAGGCTCTTTAATCTCTGCAAGCTGTTTGTTTTTCTTCAAGATTCCTGTCTGTTTGGGTTTAGAAAGTCATGTTTATCGAGGAGATGATTCTGAGGTGTGACATTAAAATAATATATGATTTTTGGACTGGTGGCCATGCTCCTGCTTAATTTGCAGAACTACGTTTTATGCCTGTCAAAACACAGAGTTAATCTATCCTTATTTACAATTAATCTCAATAAAATTAATCTTAACTATGCTTTATTCAGTGGCTTAAAATATCTAATTATATTCAATTAACTGCTGTCATAGTAATTAACATTGCTTAATTGCCTCTGCATATATTTGTGTAAAGCTCATTAGGTGCTGCTGGCTCCTTTTCTCCTTTTCTACTTGCTATTTTTGCTGTTGTCAAACCATTTTCATCTCGCAAGATTCGACAGTGTCAGCGAGGGCAAATTCTTTAACATTTTCTTGAAATGAATGTCATTGCTTGCCTATAAGAAGATACTCGTTCTGAGTCTTTAAAGGCTAATCCATGCCCCCACCCCACCCCCCACTCCTTTTCCCTTAGCCCTGGTCCCTAGCACACTCACCAGATATTTTCTGTCATTGTTGCTGGAAATATGAGAAGCCAGGTTAAGCTTTGTGCTTATAAATGAGGAGGCTTTCTGGGTCTGCCTAAGGGATGTACCCACAGGCAGAGTTTTTTCCTTCCAGGACCCTTCTAAGGGTTAAAGAGTTGGCCAAGGTTCAAACTGAAAAGCGCCCAGGGAAAGTGCCTGTGAATATGTACAAGTTTCATGTAATTAGCGCTTAATTATATTAACATATGCAAATTGTCAACTTAGGAGCTTGTTGAGCTGGCAAAGATCAGCTAGGCACAATTGCTGTATTGTTCAGAAACAATAATGGATTTCAAGTTGGATTGTGGAAACACATAACTAGCTATCTAATTTAACTCATACCATGGTGAAATTTCATTAGTCTCCATGGAGACTGGTTTAATTGTGCTGACTAATGTTCTGGGCTGCAGAATATCCTAAAAAGAAAGCGTTGTTTGCCTAATCCACCTTACAATGACACTTGTTTGTACATGTTTCCCTTGTGTGAGAATTTGCATATGCAAATAAATAGTTTCTCGCCCCCGTTTGTCATGGCTGTTCATTACCCATGAAGAGGACATTGTTACCAGGCCGTCCCTGAGTCTCCCAAGGCGGGATAGTGTCAACCAGTCCAGCGACATTCTTTCATAATTTGTTTCTGATTAATAGACCAGAGTGAGTGTCACTCTCTTTGGGCATCTGCGAAAAGGAAGGTCAGTCCTTTCTGCAGGGACTGAAGGACTTTCTCTTCTGATGAGCCTTCCCCTTTTTCCACCCATTGGTTAACATAATCATATTGAAAGTAACGTATTCTTTCCTGAGCATGCCTCTGCTAATAATCTCTAGTTTCCTAAAGCAAAAAAAAAAAAAAAAAAAAAAAAAAAAAGATAGGAAAAGAAAGGAGATTCTGTCATTGGAATATTAATCCTGTTTTTGACAGAAAGGTAAACTGATATAATTGCTTTTCAGTTGAAGGAATGGGGGTTTATACAAGTGTGAAAGCATCGGAAAAGGATTAGCATTTTTTTGCATAATGAAAAGCTCTGTTGAATAGCGTCCTGAATGGCCGACTGGATGGCTCAGATGAAAGGAAAATGGAAACGCAGGCTCTCCTCTCTTTAGGCCTGTGCTCCGCTGTCTCTAAAGTTATGTTTGTCCAAGACTTGAAGAAACAAGCAGGGGCTCAGGTTTCAGCCACTTGATGAGATGCCCCGAGTTTCCAGCATCCCTGGGAAGTAACGCGGAAGACAGCCGTGCAGCTAGAGGGCGTCGCGCAGAGGTCTGTCCCTTGGAGGGTTTTCAGAAGCATGCTGGGCTGACCAGGTATTGGCTGTTGGGCATCAACAAGTCCCAGCGCCTTGCCGGCAAAAACAGTCGTTTCGGAAAAGGCCAATGGCGCGTGGTGTGGGTATTTAATTGAGTTACCGATGGAGTCCGTGGTGGGTTTCTTCCCCTCCATTGGCCATCCACGGCTGTCTCAGCTGGTGGAACAGTTGACTGGGGAAGGAGTTGTGTATTGTGACTTTGGGACATAAATGTTGTAAGCGGCCTATCTATCAGCTTCCATGGATGGGAGGAGACAGCAGAAGTGGATAGAGTTATTTTCTTTTTCACTCATGTCATGGTGCCTCGTAGGTGTGTCGTGTATTCCATTTAGAGAGAAGTCTTTGAAAAGGTGACCAGGTACCTTACGTTCTCTCTAGGGCACGTTCACAGCAGGATTTTCTCTTGTCACTGATGCGGGTCGTAACTGGGTATCAGTTGACAACATGATCAGGGCTCTAAATGGTGTTTCTGCAGCCAGAATTAGGGCAGTTAAGATACCATGACTGTTAAGACACTTTCGAAGGTGGCAATTGGTTCTTCTGTCTGTAAGAAGTCAAATGCAGTGTGGGTGACTCCTTCTATGTGTCCATTTTAAACAAGCCCTTTCCCGTTTGGGGTCACCACTAGGGAGCCACTGAAGACCGCCCCAGAGCTGGGTTGAAAGATCCTGCCAGATATGAATCTGACTCGTTCCATAGCTAGGGTGTAGAACTTCCATTTGCCTAATCACTTCAGCGATTCAGCGGCTGCGGTGCTATTAAGATGCTTACGTGGAAACTTGGGAAATCAGAAGTGTTTTCACGTAAATTAAAGTATAAGGGTTGCCTCCTGAGTACAGAATATTGTAAAGGAAAAGTGTTTGATCTTTGTTATATAAAGTCACCAAAATTCTTTACTGGAGTCCTTTTAAAAATTTGTCAAGAAATTCTGGATTGTTTCAGAAACTTTTATGGCTAACTTTATGATATGCTTGCAAAAAGTCTTAAAAGAACAAAAAAAAAAATCCACATGGAGGCTGTTTTTTTTTTTTTTTTTTACATGCAGAAGGGCTTATTAAGGTATTTCCATAAGAAAAATGTGTTAATTTAAAAAATAAATTCATTTATATTTTAAGACATTGTTAACCAAGCACCACCATGTGTTGTCCCTGGCAGACTTCCAGCGACCATGGGAGCGGATCACACATGGGTTAATAGTAGCTTATGTGATGTCTGCATTCTTAGGAAATGGGCAAGAGCCCAGCGTATTTCGATATCAAGATTTCAGGGATCGGACAGAAAGCAGAATACATGTTTATATGCGAGCAGATGGACGCACGTGAGAACTAAGCGCACGGTTTCTCTTGGCACTTGTTTTGGTTTTTCCCGATGCTGTAACCGGGGTCTCAGTGCGCTCAGAGCCTTTGATGGCTGAGGACAAAATGGTCTTTTAATGAGGGCTCGATGGCATGATTTTCTTGCATGAGGATTGTACCCCGTGTGATCTTGCTGGATTTGATGTTCTGCTAATCCCCCAGTGTCAGAGGTCCACAAGTTGCCTTGAAAGTTTGATACGGTTTCACGTTTGACGTGCAAGCCTGTCGGAGAATGGCTGCTCTCCACTCCCCTTGCCTTCTTAAAGGTCCGCGAGTGAAGTGAAATTTTGCCATTTTGAGGCACTTTTGGAAGGATGCACACACGACTTTGGAAAGGCGTTGTCACTCAAGTCATATTTGGCAAGCAGCTCATCTCTGATGTGATTAGCCACTTAATAAGCTAGAGATTAAAAAAAAAAACAACTAAAATTTAAGAATTTGAGCAGCTTGACTCACTTAATGTGTCACAATGCTGTGATGGTCTAGGAGAAGTTCTGCATAGGTGTTTTCGCCAGGTGGGCCAGGCGTTTGCACACTAGCATCACATGTGTATTTAGATGATCGGTCAGTTCTAATGTTGGCTTGTCCCGAGGGTAGGACGGTGGCTGTTGATCACCTCTGAATGGTACCCATTCTAGCGCCTCTCAAGTTTACGGGTTCCATTGTGTTCTAGCTGTAAAAACAGAAAGTGTTCTGCAAGTATTTACTCAGATCTAAATCATTTTAACCAGGGAAAATTGACTTTTGGGTTAAAATATGCATTTTATAACTGTCCATAATTTTTTTTTTCCTTCACTGTGAAAAAGAAAGGAAATATATAGCTTTAAAAATGTTAAAATACAAAAACATACGAGCTGGTGTATGCCACCTGGTTATATGGCTAACAACAAAACAAAACAAAACTTTGCAAGAGAGAAATATTTGGAGAACCTTAAGTTTTGCCTGCTTGGAAGAGTAAATGGAAGAAGCGCATTTGTTTCTCAAAGTGTCTTCACTAAACCTGAAAGGCTGTTCATGTGGATTCTCTAAAATACAGTTTAGTCCTTTTTTCTCATATATTTGGGAATAATGAAGTTAATACTTAAAATTTCTGAGCCACTAATTAATTGAGAACGTGCCATCTCTTTTGGTTTAGTAGACACACACCAGGAGTGCGCGCGCACACACACTCACACTTCTACCCTCTTTTGTAGTTAGTCTCTCTCTTTCCTCTTTAGATGTATTTATGGGGGGAGCCTGTGAAATCTTCCCCTTGCAGACTAAGCATCTTTCATTTTCTAAGGACTGGCCTAGATGGCCACAGGAGGAGAGCAGGTCGGATGGTAAAACAACGGGAAACTCGCAAAATACTGAAGCTGGGAACTGCCTTGGAGTTACTCAGTTGATCCAGTCCATGTTAAAATGTAGGCTATTGGATTCAGGTGCAATTGCTGAGTCACTCAGCAAGGTAGGAGAATGTCAGCACAGGAATTCAGAAATCCCAACTGGAGGACCCATGGTTGTGCAACCTTTATGGCTGCTTGGAAAGGGATTTGTCACGGGACTGAATGTGAAGGTGGTGGAAATGGTGACGAGGGGAAGAGGAAGACGTATAATGGTGACCCAGCAGCGATACTGTCTCTTCTGAGGGGGTGGGTTCTCTGTTAGTAAAAGGAGACACACAGAATCTAGATGGCAAATTATTACTGTGACTGTAAACGTATTTTCGCCTAAGTAGGAAGTTAGACTAGGTGCTTTGAATGGTCAAGAAGAGTCTATGGTTCATAAAAATACCGATGATCTCAGTGACTTAAACGTATTCTTAATAATTATGAACACAGTGTTCAGAACAAGTTTCTATTCTGCATAAGAAAAGTAAACCAAGACAATGCTGTGATGTTTCAGAGGCAGCATAGTGTATAGAAAAAGTGACACTTAGTTAAAACCAGACATTCTTTTGATTCTGTTTAGCTCAGTTTGTTTCAACTTAAGTTTTAGACATTTGAAAATCTACTCCATTCTTTGACAACTCAATGACCAATAGAAATTACGTTAGGTCTAATAGACAACTGGGTTAGCTTCTTGTTATGGATGGCCTTATCCACACTATTTAACCTTCTTGAGCCCCAGTTTCTAACTTCCTCAACTTTTCCTCTGAGTTGTTGTTGACATTACATAAGACTCAAGTGCTGTGAACATTAAAATAAGTGAATGCGACGGAGCCTGAGGCCCTGTGTTCATCTTCTCTTTGTTTTCAATAGCTGGTTTTAATGTAGTGCCCAACTACAGGGCATTTGATAAAGCAGAGCTTCAGGAAATTTTTGAGTAGAGATGCCTCTTTCCCACAAGGGAGGGAGCTAGGAGCTAGGCAGTGGGTATGTGGAAGAGGTGGGGGAACAGGTAGTGTCCTTCTCCCCATATTTTTTCATTGGCTGTTACCTAGGTGGCATGTAGGTGGACAGTCTTCACCTCGTTATCTGCCACTCACTCCATCATCACTTGTTGCTCTGGTTCTGAGCGGCTTCTAGATGTTTCATGCATTTCTGAATCTTTTTCTAAGAAGCAAATTGGAAGTGAAACAGTTTTAAAATAATTCAGACCTCAGTCTATGCATGAGTTCAAGATTCTAGTCTGTCCACTACATACGATAATAGAAGAGACCACAACGCTTATTTCAGTCTTGAAGTTGACCCAGCCTGCTTGAAAGCCTTTGGACTAGAGGATGCTGTAGAAATACCTTTCTATGTACTGGGCATTATGATGTTTTGGTATGCCATGAAATGGGTGTACATACTGTTACGTGGTACCCTGTACATCAAAATTTACACCAATTTAGAGAAGAGATCCAGTTATTAATACTTCAGCAATATTATAAAACTCTTCAGTTTTCTTGGGGGATTTTATAGCCAAGTTATGAGTCTCTTCATGGCTTATCACTTGGAAGAGATCATTGTTCTTTATCTTTCTACAGTTATGCATTATTCAATGGAAGTCTGCCCAGGTCCAAAGGTGATGATTCATTTTAAGGGCTAATAAATTTATAAATAAAATTTTTTGGACCATCTAAATTAAAATGAACTTCTATTATGGTTCTTCCCAATGTGAGACGTGAAAGATACGCATTAAAATATTATGTATATTTTTATGGGAAATATAAGTGTATTTGGATTATAATTTTGGATTATAATTTCCAAGCTTTGAGTTTGATTTTTTCTTTATATTTCTATATGTTTGGTTCACAATTTCTGTTAAAGTTTCCCTTAAAATCGAAAGTGTGTGCCTTGCCTATGTTCTAGTCATTTATAAGTGGCCTTGGACTTGACAATTCATTTGAAGGCTAAGCATTTGTTGAATACTAGTAGAGTGAAGATATATTTCATTGAAAGAAAACAGTATCTTAGCATTTTTTGTGATGCTTGTCGAAGAGGTTCCTGAAAATTTCAGCCTCCATGAAGGCAGTCCTCATGTCTGTTTAAGCACTGTATTCAAGTGACAGACATTGCCAAATCCTTGGTAAATATTCTTAATTAATATCTTCAATAAATATCTATGGAATAAATGAAAAAAAGAATGACAGTCAATTAAAAATATACTATAACTGAAAATAACTTTACTCTTGGAATCTGCCTCTCCTCTTAAAATCTAGGAACCGATTAGAAATATACAACCTTAAAACCATCTAGGTCTGTCTTATAAGATTCTGCAGGGAAAACTATCTTCCAGCATACTCTAACTGGATTTGTGTATTAGAACCATAGATTGTTGCAGTCGGAAGGGATATAGAACAATTCCCTCATCTGACCCACAAGGAAACTGAAGCTGAGAGAGATTCCTGAAAAATATCACATAACTACATAGCGCAGCTGATGAGATCTAATGCATATGTACGTGTCCCCTTCTGCAAATCATTTAATGTTTTTTTTTTTCCTACTTTAGTTGGCTTAGCTCCTCCCATATCCAAAGAGTCTGTAATATTAACATGAGAATCATTTCCGTTACACTGGAGATTTTTTATTTGTGGAATTTTCCCCAGCAAAGGCAGATTTTCAGATGGTACCTTTTCTGCAATGACCCTAGACAGACAGGCTGGCTGCTCTGGGATCGTAGAGCTGAGCGGCTAGAGATGGGACAAGAATTGCCTGAAAGGTGAAAATTTGCAGGGAAAAAAGGGGCGGGTCTTTCAGTTTTTGAAATGAAGCAAGGGGCACATGAGGAGTCATTCAGGTCTCCCAGAAGTCGCTGCTCACAGAAGCCTGTTAAAGTGCTCACATTAGCCAGGAAATCATGGGCGGAGCTTCAAGCAGTTCACCTCTGATTTATTCACGAACCTCACACGAGCTCTTGGCTTTGTCCTTGCCTTGGTAAGGGGGACTGGCGCCAGTAAGAACAGGAATAAAGAGCTCCCCGCGTGGTCCAGGAGTGAATGGCACTTTACCTGTGGCCTCGCCTGCTTCCCGAGATCTGTTGGATGGCATTGACTCTGGCTGTGTGTCCACAGATGAAATGAGAGGAGAGGTTATGACAAGTACCCACTCTGTCATTTCCACAGTGTACATGACGAAATCTACAGAACTGGAACTTGGGTTCTAACCTAGCCTGAAGGTGGTGGCATTTGTGCTAAATGGAAGGGCTCCCCTCTTCCTTCTCTTTGAAGTTCGAAGAGTTTCACATTTAATAACAGTTGGAAAATCATTGCTTCTTTCTCATTGGAAGATGCAGTGATCTCGGAGTAAAGTGGGTTTGGACCATGTCTCTCCCAACAAAAAAATGAACTTAGAGAGATTTAATAACATAGGAAATTAAGGTTCGAGAATAAAATATGGACGACACAAGTAGAAACAAAGAAATGGGCTTGCCGATGGGACAGCCGCGTTTCTCTGAGTGGCTATTTGTGCCACTTCACAAATTCTCTTCTGCTCCCGCCGCTGATGTTGACGGACAGGGACCTTTAAGAGACAGTCAGCTGGCCGGGTTGCACTGGAGCAGAGGTTGGCTAGAGTTACTTAAATCCCCAGAGCAACATTTAGTTAATGCTAGTCTTTTTGTTGTTGTTGTTCTCCCCGATCCTGTCCACTCCGGCTTCCCTTTTCTCCTTTTGATGAAGTTGGCCTCTTACTACTTAACTTGCGTATATTGACACAGAAATTTCCTCAAATTTTCACAACACATTAACCCAGAAGAGCCATATTAGGAGATGGTGATGAGAGTTAATGATATGTCTTTAGATAAAGCCATCCCCCAGTGCAGTCATACCAGAGTCATCAGCTCATTTGTCATGGCTGAAGTGAAAACGTCAGGGCCAATGAGTGTATGAGCTCTGAAGGGGGCGAAAGGGCTTTCGGGGAGGGACATTTTTGTGCTAGGAGGCGGCCTTGGCTTAGAGTTAGCTCCAGGGACTTACTGGGATGGGCCAACTCCGGCTGCTTACAGATCCTCAGTATGACAGAATTAGTTGGGACAATGGAGAGGTGGGGGTCGTGAGGATGGGTGTGTTTCTGGAGACCTGCTGTAGGCTGCAGGCCAGAGACTATGGGAAAAAAAAAAAAAAGGTGATTTGCTAAAAATTATTTTAAGGGATGTGTCGCATGCAGTTCCATTGATTTTAGCAAGCTTGAAGTCACAGGTTCGCATGGCTTCAAGGGAAGACCTAAATTTGTGCACGTGCCTTTTGTTTTAAATGTAGCTGCGTGGAGAGAATTTTGATCTCAAGATCTAAAAACTTTTCAGGGAGGTAGTATTTGAGAACACAAAGATAACATTCAGGCCTAGAGTACTTTTGAGGGTATCTTTAGAGCGAAAGTTAATGCTTAATTTAAATGACAATAATTACGGTGAAATCCTTGTTGCATTGCTGAACTTGCACAGAACCCAGAAGCTAAACTTTCTTTACACAGACTTCATTCTGAAACTTTAATTGAAAATTAACTTATTTTCTTTAGCTACCGAAGTCCTTATCTCCGATAGACCAGTACTAGCAGATTTATTTCATTTTGGACCAGTGAATTGTTCTTGCTCAGATAATGTGCCCACACAACCTTTTCTTGTTTAATTCTATTGATTTACAGTGTTAACGTGGAATAATCTGATACCTGTTTCCTGCCCTTTGAGTATTTCTCGTCAAAGAGGCTGATTAGCCGCCCCCCACCCCACCCCAGGGTCTTTAGCTGTTTTAAATGTATAATTATCATTGCATGTCATTTGATAGCTGTACTAATTGCTGGCAACTATTGTCTGTTTGCGCTTAATGCTGAAACCTGATCAACATCCTGCTTTGGTTGATGTTTGGTGGTAAACTTTAATTAACTCTTATTGCATTGAAGAAGAGTTCAGACTGGCTGCTAACTAATCATTTACCTTCATTATGCCCTGACAGCTTCACTTGTTCTCGATCCTAATAGATACACCAGTCAGTAAATAAACCTGCAAACCTTATGCCTGGTGGTCGCTCCACACGGCTACTCGGCTACTTAAAGGATAAGATAATTGGGCCCAGATAATTATTTAGTTAGTTTAGTATCTCTAGTTCTGCAGACACTAATCTTAATTGCCTCTCTCATGCCGGACAATTTTATTTTAATAGAAACCGTAGATTTGAGATAACATTATTCCTTCACCACGGTTCCTATGAACATGCATCTTTTCAATCAATACAATTAAGCTTGTCTCCTGTTGGAATTCTTGTCATTATTTTTCCTGAAATACTTTTCCTGTAATGATATTGAAGTTAAGGTAATCAGGTTACCAGCAGATCATGTAAAATTCAACTCACAATTGCTGGCTGCTTGATTTTAATTTGTCTGACATCAAGTTTGTTTGAAAAGGGATAATATGTGGGTAAACCAAGGAGCTTATAATTATGGTTGACGTTTGTTTGTTTATAATGAAATCTAATTAAAGTTCATACATTTAAAACACAAAAGTTAATTACTGAATTGCTCACTTCACTTATGGACAGCAGTCAAATTAACTTTCAGGCCAACCCCTTCCCCGCACCCCCCCCCAAAACACACACACACACACACACACACACACACACACACACACACCACCTAAACAAAAGGCTCTCCATAATAGAAATAAAATAGCCCACTAACCTTAGTGATCAAACATAAATTTGCCAATATGTTATCCAGAAGAAAACTTGGCCTTCTACTATGTCCTCTATTATGTTAGTCCTAATGTGGTTTTTAATATAAAATAATTTTAAATATTTACATAGGATATCAAAGGGTATATAGGATATAAAAAGAGACTTCTATCTGGTAGACCTTAAGAGTATTATGTAGAAAAAGACACTTGGTAGGGATTTAAAAATTATGCATAGAACTTTCTTCATTAAAACTATTTCGAAATCATGTAAAATCACTGAAATCATTGCTCAGAGAATAGGAATGTTTTCTGGAATACCTGACCTGTGATTAGTTTTATGAAGATAATTATGGTAGGTTTAGCCTGCAAGGAATGACATTAAAAAAAAGTACTTAAACTGTTACACTTATTGTTATATTGGTTATGAGATCACATTGGTGAGAATCATGAAATATAAATAATCATGCAGTTGTTTTCTCTTTTAAATATTCAGTTGTCAGTAGTTCAGTAATGAATTTTATACCTGAATAGGCAAAGAAGGTAAAAATACACGCATATGTTAGAATATGTTATCTTCACATTGTATATGAGATGAACATACGTATGGAATGGTTTTCACTAGTCTGGTAAATCGCTTTTTGAAACCTAATATTCTATAGTTATATATACCTTAATAAAACCAATCAAGATGAATTTTTTAAATGTTCTAATATGACAACTTAAAAGCATTATCAACTAAACACTCTTAGATTGTATGTATGCCAGAGATCAGTCAGTCACATTTTAAAGACTAGAAATATAAACATATGAAAAACATGGCAAATGTGATTTATACGTTTCTAAAAACAATTGATGCAGTCCATGTTCTTCCTCAGAAGTGTTATATACTTGAACTTTCAAATATAGCCGGGATTGAGAGGGGTCCGAGGACAGGACGTGGTCCCGACTATTGGGGGATGCTTTGTAAAAGGGAGTGCAATTTACACAACCTTTGAGTATTTCTAGAGAACATATTTATATGTATTTTAATATAACACCTGATCTATTCGTAGATTAATATTCATTTAGGGAGAAAAATTAAAAGGATCAAATAGTCATTTAACTCTAATCCTACTTTGCATAGATGAGACAGAGGGAAGATGGTTGATACTTAGGTGTGGCTGGGCAACCAACATTCAGAGGTACCTTTTCTTTCTATAAAGAAAACAATACATACATACATACATACATACATACATACATACATACATACAGTGGTGGGGAGGCAGTATATTCACATAGTATTGGCAAACTACAGCTTTCTAGCAATGCTTTAGCTGATTAGGACATCTTAAGCTTTCAATGAAGCGATCACTACAAAGCCCCAGTGTCAACTGGGATACTAGCAAAACAGTATCAAAGAAAGAATCAGAAAGAGGGACTGAACGTAATTACAGTTCATGTCCTTGTCTCACACCAATGCCAACTATTCATGCTCAGTTAGAATGAATAAGAAAATTAGAAATCAACTAGATTGGTTAAGGATACCAAAGTTTGTTTACAGAAGGTAAAGCATTTGGTCCATCTTGCTCAGTGATTATGAATTTTTCCTGAAGCAATCAAATAACATGAGTCATATAATAGTGTGCTCTGGTTAGGGAGAGATTATTGATTTCTCTCTAAGGAAAGTAGCTGGAGTTTGATTAAATTTTGAAGAAAACTGAGTAAAATTCCTATTTCCCACATCGGATCAAATTAAAAACTAACTATTGGACTGGTTGGCAAAGTGTACTTTGCCTCTTAACATGTTCTCTAACATGTATGTTTATGGAGATGTAATGGTCATGTGAAGTCCACGTAGGTTTACAGGTAAAAGAGAGAAGGAAGGAAATTGAGGCTGGGAAGAGAGAAGAAGAGAAAGAGACAATGAGAGAGAGAGAGAGAGAGAGAGACCACCAAGAGTTGATCTCAAAGGTCCTGTTTAAAGAGAAGGAAGTAAATCTGCATTGAATATCTAATTTAGTTCTTAATGAGAAAAATGAGAGGAAAATAGGGGAAAATGACTGAGCCGACTTGTACACTCATGTTTGTCTTTGCAAACTTTCTCTCCTTCCGCATTTGCTTGTTTTAAACGCTTTAGGTATTTTGGTTACCTCCTTTCTCTTCATACTTAATTACCTTCTCCCCTTTGTCGTGACATGGGTGGAAAGTTTTTGCCGTGTCAAGAGAGGTCGTCACACATTCTCTTGCAGTTCTCTTCATTAATTCCTTCTTGCAGAAGCATTTTCCCTCGTGCTGGGAAGGTAGAAGGGTGTAACAGAAGAGTCCTGGAATACCAGCAGGAAGCTCTAAGCTAGTTAATGCAGTATAATTGTCTGGACATACACTGGTCTTTGTTTGTGTGGTTCACTTCGAATCAGCTATAATTAACTCTAGAGTGTTTCCAGATTGCCAGCAAAGAAAAATTACAGCTTTTCTGTTTTAAATTGTAAAGCTCACAAACATCAACTATGCAGATTGCATTTACTTTGATGTATTTCTATCCTGCAAAGGAAAAAAAAAAAAAGCTATTGACTCCCTCCCCCCACCCCCACCCCCCCAAAAAATGTGCTTTTGTTAAGTTATTTGATTTAGTGTCTATTGGAACATAATGGCTCCTTAATAGTTGGGCTCGAAATCTTTCGACTTCATATTTTCGATCCTTTGCAATCCTTGTATTTGCCTTGCCTCGTGCTCACTGCAATGGGAAAGACTTTATGCAATCGTTTATGAAATACCGGACAGATACTAAAATAAGCAAATTGCAGAGAAAGCTGACCAAAGAAAACCATCAGCACCAACTTAAAAGACTGAGATCAAAGATGTCTTCTGACGTAACCAGTGCTGCCACACAGGTACTTTACCTGTGTTTTGATATATCAAAAGAGACACTGTGAGAAAAGGGTAGTTTCACTACTTTCTTCTCTTGGTCAGTGCTCCACGCCCTTTTAAAAGCTTCTGTACAGTAGTTTGTAATTATGAATTCCAACATGGGTAAAAAATGAGGTAGCTGTGTGAGCTAATACAGCCTCGTACACAAAAGATCTGTCAGCAACTGATGCAAAAAAAAAAAAAAAGAAAAAAGAAAAAAGAAAAAGAAAAGAAAAAAGTCCAGCCAAAAATCTTTTTTTTTTCTTTCTTCTGAATTTAACAATAAGGAATTTAAGCCTCAATGTGGCTTTAGCAACCAAAGAAAAGAAGCTCTTGGTGTCTGCATAATACCACTTTGATGGATTTTTTTCATCAGTTCTCTGTACGTGGCAACAAATAAACAAGTATAATTATACTTGTGAAGGTCTATTCATTGCTTTGTCAGGATTAGATATATGTGCCGTTTTCACACTGCGGGTCTCTTTTGTCTTTGCCTAACTCACTATGACATATTGATAGAGGATTTGGAATGGGGAAAAGGCCACAGCAGAGACAGTGATGACCTTTTGGAAACTTGATATAATTCAAGGATTTTTATTTATTTTCCTTTTTTTTTTTTTTTTCCTTAGGACTTGTAACTTGTTACCAGATTCACTGATAAGTGGGCAACTTTTAACCCGTTTAAAATGGAGTAAATAAAGACTGTGCTATGAGCTGGCTAAAGAGCAGAAGAGAATTAAAACAATGGGCCGAGGGGCACACTGGTCTTCTTTCCCAGCACTTAGCCGAGTGGCCAACCTAGCATTCCTTTCCCTTTATTCTGTCCCCTTGATCACGTCACGTTCTTTTTCATCATTTCACAAACACTGTCTCACTGGACCCGAGAGGGCGGGCTGGGACGATCTCAATTAAAAAACAGAGGTAAAACTGGCCTCTCTGATTTTGGGTTCTAATGGGAACTCTTGCTTTCTGAATGCAAAGGAATTCTATTGTTCCGAAGGCACCCCCTTTCATTAGCCGGGCTCCTCGTAGGTGGGTTTGGTCACTTAGCAGAGTTTAGGCAGCAGTGTGACTGCAGAGCGAAAGCAAAGGCACCGACGACTAGCAATAAAAGTTCTTTTCTGCATATTGTTCATTAGTTCCGGAAAAAAAGGGGGATTTACACATCAAAGTCACTGATCTTGTGAATTACTGAGAATACCAAAATATGTGTACACGTATTCTAAACAGACCTACAGGTATGTATTGTTCTGAATTTGGCATTAAAATTGTATTAGGTTTTCTCTTTGGGATTTCTAGAGGACTTTGGTGATTTCTAAAAGATAGAATGTTTGGCAGTAGAGAATGGAAATTAGTAAAGACTAAACAGAAACCAGCCTAAATGGGGAAGCAACTTTTTTAGTGAGTTTACTTGTTATGCAGTCGTTTTGGAATGACTTCTGTGGTTTAAGTTAAATGGTTGTCTTTGTGGTCTTTTTACTGGGACTTATAAAACTTTAGTGTAAATGTCTTAAATGGCTCACGTTGATAAAAGAAAAATCTTCTCTGACATTGATGACAATGAAGTGACTTAGCATCATTTTCCATATGTACAATATATGTACGATGTCACTGTACATATAAGTCTAACTAACTTTTTAGCTGCTCAAACTGAAGTGATTCCATCAAAATATACTGGTAAATGTGATCATGGTCATAGTCAATAACTGCAGATTAAAAAATCAGGTAATATGTTGCTAGTTCCAACAATTCAGCTCATTTTGTTATGGTTGCTTTCGGAATGGAATGTAAATCTGATTGTGTAGAAGCCTTATATGTTTGACTTTCTAATTAATCTGTACCTTGTTGCGAAGAAATTGATAGGCAATTTTGTATAAAATTCCGTGGGAAAGTTGTAACAAAACATATCCTACCATATTGCTTTGGCCTGTGATGGATTCTTTAGTGTACTTTTCATCGTTTTTGTCATATAGCAACAATGTTGTCCTATTCCGTAAGTTACTTCTGGCTCTATTAAGATAAAATAAACAAGCTCTCCTTCATATAGAGAACTATCGAGATGATACATTGCAGAGTGCGCCCATTCCATTTGGCATCTGCCCAAAATCATTAACCGCACATTACAACTATTTGAGGTTCATTCAGCATGTATGTGATAATTCTAGCAAGTGTTTTTGTGGGCTGAGAACGCTTGTAGGGAGAGAGGCGAAAGAGAATTGAAATAATACAAGTTGCCCAGGAAGTCCTTTACAAAGCTGTAAAGTATTTGGGAACTTTTCTCACTGTTGTAGTTTAGGTAATTCCTCATCTACAGATCGGCCTAAGTTATAGGAAAGAAAACAGAGAAGAACACCTTGGGTTCTGCGATTTTACATTTTAATCTAGATCATCATTTTAGTGTTGTCGACCACCTTACTTCTTCGCCAGATCTCTTGTCTTTTCCTGCCTTGGTCGTGCCCCTCAGTCTAGCAGGGGGATTATATTTTAGGCATTTTGGCCGCCTTCAGCGTGTATACATTGTGCCGATTTGGTGAATGCAAAGGTAAACATTAATGTTTGTGGACTAATTAGAAAATTATTAGGTTTTCATGCTTATGGTTATCAGATTATTTCAGAGAGTTTTAAAAGCCGTGTGCATGCCATGAGGATAATTAACCTGGATCTCATCATTGATTAAAATTACACACTAAGCTTTGTGATGTTTGATTTGTGAGCAATTAGAATGTCATTTTAACCATGGCAGATACCAAAACGAATTTTGATTTCATTTTCAATCTATGCAGATCGTTTGATGTATTCTACACTGATCACTTCCTCTCTGATTTAGCTGACAAGATTAAATTTGATTACAGCAAAGAGAGTATTAAGAAGCTATTCTTCATACTTAATATGCCAGTGACCTTCAATGAGATCTTTCTTCCATAAGAACTTTTCAAAAGGAATCTCTAGAATGCTTAGCAATTATTGGTGAGCCCAGAATCTTGTTTGCTTCTTAGCTCTCTGCCACTGTGAAGTCTGCGATAGAATATGAGGGCACGTCTGCCCTCCCCAATATAACATGCCATGTGACGTAGCAACGTCAGGCTTTCTTATTTCAGAAATTATCAGTATACGTGAAAGTGTGGATACTTTTACATTAAGGGGCGAGTTGCCTTGAAGTTTTGAATCCCTCCCATTTTCATATTTGAAAGAAGGTTGCTTACCTGTCCTGTAAAATCGAGACAGTGTCTATGTCATAGGCTGAAAATAAACGCGAAAGTTTCGGCCCACTCAGCTGTTGTGTGCAGCGCCGTCATTCTGCAAACGGCGTCATCTGAAGGGACTCAGAGAAGCTGAAGCTGTAATCAAGCTGCTGTTACAGTAGCTGAGGTTTGCAGGCACACGCACAAGTGGGCACACGCACGCGCGCGCACACACTCACACACACACACACACACAGAAGGAGACCACATTTTTAACCAACATATGCTCAACTTTGCCATGGTCCCTTACCCTGCTCCCAGAAACTGATATGGCTTTGTAGAGAGTGTAACTTGTTCTCAACAACAGGAGTTTATGGTCTAAGAGGCCTGGCTGCAAAAAAAAAAAAAAAAAAAAAAAAAAAAAAAAAAAAAAAAAAACCTAAAAAAAAAAACCCCTGGAAAAAAAAAAATTAAATGATTGAAGGATTTTCATCAGCAGTGCTCACGTATGATTTGTTAAGCCAGGGGAGACGTTGATTGAGGCAGTGGTGGAGAGATGGCAACTCACCAGGATGGATAACATCGAAATGGTATTTGAAATGGTGTTCATTACCTATCGCAGGGGAAAAAACCGAGCGAAGGCGATTGTCCCCTAGGATGATAGGACTGGTTGCAGTAAATATTAATTTCTGTTCCGTTGCCCATCGAGGTGACTGAAGTGTGGGGAAGAATTGCGATTGGTGCTTAATCAGGGCCAGCCAGATACCTGCTGAGAGCTTTTGCACAAGGAAGATTTGTAGTAAGCTGATTTACTGGCAAAATGAAAGCCAGAGAAGAGTTTGCTCCGTGCTGCCTGCGACTGTAATATTTCTAATTTTAAGGCTCCTGTATTGTCGGTCTCCCTTTCCCACTCATCCCCCCTTCTAGTCACCGCCTGAGAGCGTAAAAGGTAAATTTTAACAATTCCAGGTTCTTTGCATTGTTCCTTTATTCCCGCCTTGGTATAGGAAAGCCATTTCCATCTCTATTCTAGTAAAGGGGGGGCTTTACTGCCTCGGCGTGTATGATATTCGTTGCCAGAAAACAGGACTGAAAAACATTCAATCACTGATATAAATTTTAGATTTATGGCGAACGCTCGTAGCAGTTTCAAAAAACACCTAGGACGCCTGGGCGTGCCTGGGACAGCCATCGTCACTGTGTCGCTACGTTTGTACAAAGTCTGCCCGTGATGGATAGGTACGCTGGTTTTAAGTTTTCCCCCTCACCTTTTCAGATAGTCAGGTTTACAGCAGCTGTAAATTAGTGATGGGCTATTAGTGAGCTGTGTCATTATTTAATAAAAATGGCTTCTCTCACCTTATTTGTTATCCAGGTCCCTGACAGGCTGGATGAAATGAGATCCCCATGTAGCAATTGCCATGGAAACCTGTGACTCCGCTCCTATCTCAAGGCAGGAAAATGGGCAGAGCACATCAAAGCTATGCGGAACGACACCAGTCGATAATGAGGTGCCGGGGAAAGTTGCGGGGACGCAGCCTGACAGGGAGACCGGCTGCACGGAAGACACCCTGAGACCGGACGAGCGCAGAGGTGACGTCGCGCTGGGTTTCGGCGTGGAGAATGCGGCCGCCGCCCAGGTCACCTCGGCCAAGGACATCCCCTGCAACGAATGTGCCACTTCCTTCCCCAGTTTACAGAAGTACATGGAACACCACTGCCCCAGTGCCCGCCTGCCCGTCCTGAAGGATGACCACGAGAGCGAGGCGAGCGAGGTCGAGGACAGCGACGTGGAGAACCTGACCGGAGAGATCGTGTACCAGCCCGACGGCTCGGCGTATATCATCGAGGAGTCGCAAGAAAGTGCGCAGAATGCGCCGCCGGGGGCCGGCAGCAAACTGCTCTCGGCCGCCGTGTTCCTGGACTCGCTGGCGGCCGCTGGAGAGCCGGCGGCCCCCGCCCCCATGCCCTTCTACCCGCAGATCATCAACACTTTTCATATCGCTTCATCCCTCGGGAAAACATTTACAGCCGACCCGGCGTTCCCAAATACCTCAGCACTGGCAGGAGTGGGTCCTGTGTTGCACAGTTTCCGTGTCTACGATCTCCGGCACAAGCGAGAGAAAGACTATCTCACCAGTGACGGCTCGGCCAAAAACTCCTGTGTGTCCAAAGACGTCCCCAACAATGTGGACCTGTCCAAATTCGACGGCTGCGTGAGCGACGGCAAAAGGAAGCCCGTCCTGATGTGCTTCTTGTGCAAGCTGTCCTTCGGCTACGTCCGGTCGTTGGTGACGCACGCGGTGCACGACCACCGGATGACCCTCAACGACGAGGAGCAGAAGCTCCTGGGCAGCAAGTGCGTCTCCGCCATCATACAGGGGATTGGCAAAGACAAGGAACCTCTTATCAGCTTTCTGGAACCAAAAAAGTCCACCTCCGTGTATCCCCATTTTTCTACTCCAAACCTCCTAGGACCCGACCCCACGTTCCGCGGTGTCTGGAGCGCTTTCCACGTGGAAAACGGCGACGCGCTGCCGGCCGGCTTCGCCTTCCTGAAGGGCAGCGCGGGCGCCGCGAGCCCCGCAGAGCCGCCGCGCGGGGTCGCCCCGATGCCAAAGGCCGAAGTGAGTCTGGGGGCGCTGTCCAGCTTAGTGGTCAACGCCCCGCTTACCTCCGTGTCCCTCAGCCACGCGCCGTCCGAGTCCGGCAAGATGTCACAGAGCCAAAACCCGGAGGACAACGGCGACAGGCCGCGGGAGCGCCCCGTCAAGAGCGAGCCCCCCGACGCGGGCGACGAGGACGAGGACGACGCGTACTCCAACGACCTCGACGACGAGGAGGTGTTAGGCGAGCTCGCCGACAGTGTTAGTAACAAAGACTTCTCTCTCTTAAACCAAAGCATCTCTCCCTTATCATCCAGCGTGCTAAAATTCAGCGACAAGGGCGCCTCGTGCTCCGCGGCCACCGCCGCGGACGACGCGGATAAGCCGCAGCCGCCGCCGCCGCCGCCGAGCGCGGGCCGGGCCGGCGGCGGCGGCGGCGGCGGCGGCAGGGACTTTGCAGAAGCGGGTGCCGGGAAGGACAGTGCCACCTGCAACGCGCCCGGCGAGCCGGGCCGGGGCGACGAGGACGCCGCAGCCCCGCCTCACCAGCACGGCTTCGCCCCGAGCGCCCCCGGCACCCCAGGGCCCGGCGGCGACGCCTCGCCCGGCAGCGGCATCGAGTGCCCCAAGTGCGACACGGTCTTGGGGTCCTCGAGGTCTCTGGGCGGTCACATGACTATGATGCACTCGAGGAACTCGTGCAAGACCCTCAAGTGCCCCAAGTGTAACTGGCACTACAAGTACCAGCAGACGCTGGAGGCCCACATGAAGGAGAAGCACCCGGAGCCCGGCGGCTCCTGCGTCTACTGCAAGACGGGGCAGCCTCACCCCCGGCTCGCCCGCGGCGAGAGCTACACGTGCGGCTATAAACCCTTCCGCTGCGAGGTCTGTAACTACTCGACCACCACCAAAGGCAACCTCAGCATCCACATGCAGTCCGACAAGCACCTGAACAACGTCCAGAATCTGCAAAACGGCAACGGCGAGCAGGTGTTCGGCCACTCGGCCCCGGCCCCCAACGCCAGCCTCGGCGGCTGCGGGACGCCCTCGCCGTCCAAACCCAAGCAGAAGCCCACCTGGCGCTGTGAGGTTTGCGATTACGAGACCAACGTGGCGAGGAACCTCCGGATTCACATGACCAGCGAGAAGCACATGCACAACATGATGCTCCTGCAGCAGAACATGAAGCAGATCCAGCACAACCTGCACCTGGGCCTGGCCCCGGCCGAGGCCGAGCTCTACCAGTACTACCTGGCCCAGAACATCGGCCTGACCGGCATGAAGCTGGAAAACCCCGCCGACGCGCAGCTGATGCTCAACCCCTTCCAGCTGGACCCCGCGACGGCCGCCGCCCTGGCTCCGGGTCTCGGTTAGTATCCACGCCTTTCGACTCCTGTTGGTTTCTCCTCGCGGGTTTGGTCTGGCGCGATGCACCCGGACGGAGGGGTGAGTGCCAGCACGGTGGGGACAGTTTGCTGGAAGGGACTTTGCTTTAAGCCAGATAATCAAACCGCCCGGGCTTTGCTTCAAACCCGAGTTAACGTCGCAGGGGAAGGAGTTAAGCTTCCGGGGCAGAGAGGAGTGAGCCAACTTTGTCTTCTGTGGGCCGACTGATTAACACGTGCTACCGTGCTTGGGTCGCCTGCGATCATTAGCTCTCCCTTGCAAGGTTTACAGCTTCGATTCTGGCAGTCGGTCCCTAAAACATCAAACTTGAGCTACTAAAGGGTAGACCTTTATTTTTAATGAAGTATTTGTGAAAACTATTTCAATGTCCGCGATTGGAGGCGATTAAGCTGCTAACGGTCCGACTGTTACCTGATCACAGGTATTTGGCAGTACATTACAGGCACGGGTAAGGTACTGGCCAAATCTCATCAGGCGCGAAGACAGATTGTGAAATAACAGTTAGTGCCCACGTAAGTGTATCTAGGCTCTGAAATCGCAGGCACGTGACTGTGTTCTTACTGTACGGATCAGCTCTCTTGCCCTTCGAAAATACAAATTTCAGAATGACGTCATGCCCGGTAGGAGTAATTAAAGCTATCTGATGAGGGAATTTAGAAGTTGAAAGGGATGATTGTAATTGATCCGGAGTCAATCCTATTACAGCTTTTTATAGTGTAAGCTCTAGAGAAAGCGCTTTCCCGGTCAAGACTTGATGTTGCAGATTCCTTTTGTGCGTGCTGTGTTTTCTAGTCTCTATTTTTTCCTTTTGATTTTTTTTTCTTCCTGTAGTAAATAATGAGCTACCGCCTGAAATCCGGCTTGCCAGTGGTCAGCTAATGGGTGATGACCTGTCCCTCCTTACTGCAGGAGAGCTGTCACCTTATATCAGTGACCCCGCGCTGAAACTCTTCCAGTGTGCCGTTTGCAACAAATTCACCTCTGACAGCCTGGAGGCCCTAAGCGTGCACGTGAGTGGCGAGCGCTCCCTCCCTGAGGAGGAGTGGAGAGCCGTGATTGGGGATATTTACCAGTGTAAGCTCTGTAACTACAACACTCAGCTCAAAGCCAACTTCCAGCTCCACTGCAAGACGGACAAACACATGCAGAAGTATCAACTGGTGGCCCACATAAAAGAAGGAGGCAAAAGCAACGAGTGGAGGCTCAAGTGCATCGCCATCGGCAACCCCGTCCACCTGAAGTGTAACGCCTGTGACTACTACACCAACAGTGTGGATAAGTTACGCCTGCACACCACCAATCACAGGCACGAGGCGGCCCTGAAGCTCTACAAGGTAAGCAGGGATATCCTTTCCCCTTGGCATGGGGGGAGAGGAGGGAATTTGCTGCTTCAGAGCTTGGAGTGCAGATCTGCACGCTAAGAAAAAGAAAAAAAGAGAGAGAAATAGGAGGGCGAGGTACCCGGTCTCTGCTTGCTGTTGCTGAACGTATGTCGAAATCTAGAGAATTAGAGAATTTATTGGAAAGATCTGCCACGTGGCCCTTTTACAGCTCGCTCAGTGGCGCTGGTTGCTTTACTGGTTGCCTCAAAGTAAAATAACTTTTCTGAGTATTTTCGTATACAAAATAATACTTTCTAACCTCTGTTTTTGACTGGTTAAAGAAAAAAACGTAGTGTGTCGCTCTTGGTGGCGAAGTGCTAATGGTTACAAGGAGCAGAGGACAAAAACAGTCTCCTTGGTGAATGCATCATCTTTTGTTGGGTGACAGACAAGGACATTGCAAACAGATAGGTGCGTTTTTGCTTCTATTTCTTATGTTCCTAGTGGTATTGAGTAAACGCACCCTCCATCAGTGTCTGCTGAAAGTCTTAACTCTGTTGTTATTTTGCATGCGTTTTCGCAGCTAGTGATGTTTTTATTCCCCACCCCCACCCCCATGAGTGTGGCACAGATAAAAATGTTTCTTGAATGGCAAATGTACTTTTATCTTTGCTGAAAAAAACTAGGCAGATGTAATGAATACCTGCAAGTGATGAACACCGTTTATTACACAACTTGTCTTGACTTTTTTCTAAACTCTAATTACTGGTTAATCTATTCTCTGCAGTTTGTTTACTGGATTGGCTTGATTGTCTCGGTTCATGTACACATGTAATAGATTCATTTCTATGATGAATAACTTGGTAACTTATTAAAAACTTCTTTTGTGTAGAGGACATTAAAATTCAGAAAATATTGCAAACCATTAGTCATTGTAACAAGCTCTAAATATGATTACAAAATCCATTTTGCAAGTGTTATCTATTGATTTATACTAGAAATCAGTGATAACTATACTATCAGGAGTCAGCTGGCGATTATAATACCTATCTATGGCTTTTCTAATACTATTTCAAACTATAATCGTGACAGGAAGAGCAGATCGTGGCTACCAGATCATGTGCAGGGAGTATTTATTTGGGTTGGCCTGGCACTATTTGTTTAGGTTGTTTCTTGAAGTTCAAGTTCTAGATTGATACAATGAGCATAAATACTTAAAGAAGTGGTGTGAGAATTTGTAACATTGTTTCTGTGATATAGGCCCTCTGGGGATCAATGAAAAGCATTAGATTTGGGTCACACACTGTTTTAGGGGCGTCCTAGCCCTAATGTCAGATGGAAAGCTTCTAAGTTGATGGTATTGAAAATATAATATAACGAATTAATCGTATTATAATTCGTAGGTTTTACAGCAACTGTCGACAGCTGTTCGGTTGTCAACTTTTTTTTTCTGTTGATACCTGACCTATTAAACCTTTCAGAGTACCTAGGAGAAAAAAAAACAAACAAACATTAAGTTTGTATAAATAATAGATCTCGACCCTGGGAGCTATGTAGAATATTCATGAACCGTTTATATTCATGCGGCATCTCTAACACTTTAAATTAACACGTTGTGAATAGAAGATATAAATGTACAGATTTTTCTATTTTATTAATCTCACGTGGGAAGCTAAAGGAAGGTAGAGTGTTGCTGTTTATTTTCTCAGGAAAGGTTATTTAATCAAATTGTTTAGCGATCATTTAAATGTGTGTGTCTCTGCGTGAGTTAAGTTCATCCATTCATCCTGTGGGTATGGATTGACCGTCCTCACTGTCTACAGAGCAGTTCGCCAGGTGCCAAGAGTTACTCTCAAGTTCCTTTTCAGAGAGAGCTGGATGTGGCTGTTGAATGTATGCCATCCAAGTGAGATAAAACTTATTTATAAAGAGGGCTTTAAAGCAGAGAGAGCTCTAGATCCCAGAACCAAAGGATATGCATGTGCTCTTACTTTAAAAATGTAATGTCATAGAAGAATTTTCTTTTCCCGACTCTTGTTCATTTGCTTATCTCTTAAATACCCAAGTGGCCTGGCCTCATAGTATGGTGTCTAAAAATGATCAGCAAACAAACAAAAGCACGCCTCGAACAAGCTCACCTTGGATTCGAAGAAGGTTGAAGAGAGACATAATTGAGCTGTTGCCACCTGGCACTGGGCAATCGTGCCGTATTATTTTGCCTTATCTTTCGAGGAGCATTCCTTTTTTCTAGTACTAACCAGAAAAGTGCTCCAGAGTAGCAAAGTGTTGAGGATGCCATTTGTATTACTGAGTTGCAGAAACGGTGTGAGTCAGATAGAGAGGATTTTCCAGTGAAGTAATGAGGATATTAGCAAGCTTGGTTGGCTTGTGTCGGCAAAATAAAATTGCTTCATAAGTAACATTAATTGCTTTTAAATGAGAACCTAACAAATTGGCCGGGGCCCGGAAAAAAGGATGGTTTGTAATATGGCTCGAATATTGAAATTAGACTTAAAATAGTTTCTGAGTTAATGACTAGACAGTAATCTCCTATATAAAATTCATTTTCATTAAGAGTTTAATTCACATCATTTTTTTTGCACCGGGAACTCGTCAGATTTGAGGGGAAAGTGACAAGCCGCAGTTATAAATCAAAGGCAGAGCTTTGAGAAACTAGCTTTCCTTGTTATTGACAGCATCTTAGCTCGCGACACTTTAGACGTGGTGACGCGTCACCTCAATCTGAATAGTCCTTGCCCTACCTCCTGCAGTATTACCTAAAAGAAACGTGTGTCCTCATTACAGTTGAAGGAGGTTAAAGGTTAAAGGTTAAGGGTGAGCTTAAAAGCATCTTCTGCCTAGCTGCTTAACTTTAAACTGATCAATTTAATGAAAATCTGTTTTACAGATGTCGTTTTAATGTATTTGGCAGGATTTAGGCAGCTTTAACATTAGACGTATGCTAGTAAAAATTATTTCTTTATTCGACCAGAACAACACCTTTCCTTTTATGTTTAAGGTAGAAGGGTTGTGGGTTGTGGTATTTTGGCAAAGAACCCAGAGGCAGAATACGTTGATGATCTTTCCATATGGACTCAAAAAAAAAAAAAAAAAAA
>CM053511.1:52251122-52306122 GCA_028627145.1 Eidolon dupreanum
ACACACACACACACACACACACACTGCATCATACCACCTCCTACCTCAGAAACAGTAAAAAGTGTAACACTCCCCCTCCCTTCCCTGCAGGACCGTGTCCTCTCATGCTTTGTGATTTGCATTACGTCATTCGACCACACGTGAACTGTCAGTATGGTTTCACCAAAAGTAGCAAGTGGCCTATGTGTCACCCGCCCCGAGGTCACTTAGGTTAAGACAGACGAGGGTGCTGTCCCCTCATTCACGTGCATCCCACTCGTGTTTCTTGGGCTTCAGTTTTCGTCGTCCCTGTCCGTGGAGCTTGTTGAAAATCACCGAAACGTTCGGATGGGCCCAGGGATGCCAGGCGGGGACGCGGCCGGGGCCATGTGTTAACCAGGCCTCCTGGCACCTCCGCCAGGGTCTCGGCCTGGGGCGGAGCGAGGCGGGGCTGGCATGTGCATAATGACCGGGGCTCTGCTTCCAGAACATCTGGCTCCCTCCGCGGGAAGTGCCGCAGCAAGTCTGCTTCGCGTCTGAGCCTGTGCTCGGGCTGAGTTCGATTAGACGTGGAGATTTGTTCATGACTCAGATAATTCCCAAATTGTCGGTGTACTGCACGAAGGCTTATGACGATGGGATTTATTCAACAGGAGAAGGACAGTGGTGGTGTAGACCCCTCTAACCCACGAGGACACGTCTTCACAGATTCTGTGACCTGGGAGCGGAGTGAGTGAGTGAGTGGTCATAGGCCCAAGGGCCAAAGTTCTGTGTGCAGAATCCGCCAATGTTATCTCAAGTTTGGCCTCTAATAAGTGCAAAGACATTTATTGAGCACTTACTATGTGCCAGGATTTAAAATGTCACTGTGCACGGAGGTCGTGTCCCATTAATGTGGTAGGGTAGAAACCGTTGTACATGACACTTCCTAACTCACTCTCTTCTCCCGATGTGGCAGGGACATTAATAACATTAACGGTGGGTGGAAGCCATAGGCAGACCAGCCATCAAAAACTTCCATGCTCTTTTTTTCAGTCGCGGTTGGTTGGTCTAAGGGCTGAGTGTGACTGTTCTCTTGGGTCACCAGTAGATGTGGAACGTTGTCACTCGTATATCTCGGCTCACGCTCGCTGCTCTCCTGCCTGGCAAGACGTATCGATCAGTTTCAGACAGGCGTTATTGTGGGGATGTGAGGGCGCAGGAGAACTTACCTGTTAGTTCCAACACGTATGTCGTTCTTCATCCGTGAGGATGATGCTACTGATGGGTCGCCGAGAAAATGAAGAAAACCACCTAAGAATGCAAAATGTGTTAGATGACAACTTCGGTCAACCCCCTTATAGAATCAGGGGGTAATTTAGTTTGATGCTTGGAGAATCTTTGTAAGTTTAGTTTGTAATATTGTCAGTGAGAATTCCGCTTTGGGAACAATTATTATAATGACCAGTCCTGGTATTATCACAGATAATAACAATTGTGTGTGACAACATTTTATTTGGTTTTACAGTCTTTTATTAATGTTTTAGTTTTCTTATTTTAAGGAAAAGTACTTTTGTAACCTTGCATATAATACTTACATATATTAAATACGTATATATAAGTACATAAGTGTATTGAGACCATACTCTCGATACTTTATTGATTCAGATTTTCCTAACGTCTTTCTTTCATTGCAAATATTAGGTAGCATAGAATATACATTTCTTTCTCTTCGTTGCTTATGGAATAAACGTTAAGGTTATGTTTCCCCATTAAGCAATTCTAAAGAGTGCTATAGAGGAAGGTTAGAGTTGAAGAATTCTTTATCCCTAGATATCTGCTGATAAAGTTGGTGAAATGCGGGGCTAAGGATGGCGAGAAATGAGCTCTCGATAGGTTTGACTCTATCTCTTAACTCTGGTTTGGAAGGCAAGATTTTAAAGTTTTAAAATACTGATTTTTAGGCTGCGGTTGCGTGTCTTGTGTCAATGAGCGCCTCATTTATAGCTAGAGTTGGCAACTGACTGTCTATATATGATTTATGACCTATTGGCAACAATCTTACCAAAAATATCCCTTCTTCTGGTGCCAGATAGTCTGTCAACAGTGAAGCCATATTGATAGTTGACATCCATGTATCACCTTTTAAAATGGCACTATTTTTTTTTTTTTTGAAGAGAGAACATATAGTGACAGCAATCATAATAAGTTCAACTTTTCTTGTGCATGATCTCATTTACCCTTCATAGCAGTTACATGCTATTCCCATTTTAACGTGAGGAAACTGAGACTCAGGGCAAAGTGTCTTGCTCAAAACCTCACAGACAGTAAGAGCCTGTGCTGGCGTCCCCAACCCATGTCCCAGCCGACACTCTGAGGCTTTGTTAATGAGGAGGCTTTTTCTTGTATTTGAGAACAGGAAGACCAGGCAGAGGGAAAGGAAGAGCAGGACCTGAAGCCTCAGAGGCACACCTCACAATTGCGTCCGGGGAGTGATCATCCTGGAGCCCACTTCTGTTCCTTCCAGGGAACAGATTCCCTTAAACACATTGCAGATGCCGGGCGACCTAAGAGCCAGCCCGAAGGGCTTGCACACATGGCTGCACTCAACTGGAATGATGAACTCAGACCCGCGGGGTCACCTACAAGCTGGAAGGAGAAACTGCTGGTTAAAATCGTCACCTCCATACTTCCTGTCACAGCAGAATTCTTTCACTTGAAAGAGACTTCCTCTTACTGGCATTTTTGGGTGTTTGGTTTATTAAATGGGAAGGACTAATAGAATATTTATCACTTCTAGCGCCTGAGCTCTCCGCACTTGCAAGTTAAGCACCTTTGGAAGCTGCATTAATCCATTCGGGTCACCAGGGTACTGCAGCAGTAATGTACTAAGTGGTACCCCACTGACCTAAAAGCAGGATGCGCCTCCCTGAGCATTTAACTTACTACACAGGAGCAGCTGAAGCGCAGTCTACTGTGTGCCCAGCATCTTTCTAACCGCCGGGGCAAGAGCCATTCGCTTGCTACTGACTATAGAATTTTACAACACGATCTTGTTTTGAATATTATTATCATCATTATTTTGACTCTTTCACCCTACCTTTGAGTTACAAGATTCCAGGAATTTTCTTTCCACCATATGTTTCTAATGCATGCCCTTCCTCTCTCTCCTCCTCGAAATGTTGCTAATGATTCCAGGGGAAAGCCCCAAATCTTGTTAGAACTGTTTACGTTGACTTAACGGCGAGAGGCTTGGGGAAATCTTGCCTTCCGGAATCTGGCTACCCGATCCTGCAAGGCTGACCGCCATCGCCATTGCTGCCGTGGACCACATTTGTGAACGAAGCGTTCTTTTCTTGGGAAGTAAGAACAGTCTGAGTTTCGAAAGGGCAGAATTGTCAGCAGCGGAAACACTTCCAGGACCTATAGCTGGAGAAAGCATGTGAGGGCATCGTGACAATCACAATGGGCAGTATTTCGCGAAGACTTTCAGTCTTTCTAACTATTCATTTGGCAGGCCTGAGAGCAACCTTGGCGTGTGTCCTGAGGCCCTAAAATCATTCATTGTTCAGTTGTGGGCCATCAGGTAGCACGTCAACTTGCCATCACCTCCGAAAGAGTCAGTTTACAAGGCCGCTCCCTTAAACTCAACGTAGACTCAGCACTTATCATGGAGTGACAGTAGGTGACATCAGACCTGAAGGGTGGGCGAATGAGTCCCAGTTTTTGTACCAAATATATTGGGTTGTTTTTTGAAATTAGGTTACTATGATAAAGTGGGAATTTCGCAAACAGCATAATGTGTCTTTCAGAAGTTATTTTATTGAGTGAGTCGGTATCGTGCCATACTCTAAAGGGAGAAAACTCCTATTTACTATGTGACACCATCACTGCTTTTTTATAGAGTCCCCGTAATGTCTTTTGAGAAATAATTTGGCTAAAAGCAAGTTCTGGTGTATCATTTTTTAGTGTATTATAATTTTTATTAGCAGATCAAGCAATTTAAAAAAACACATTTGGATGGAACAATCGTACCTAGTTTTTCCATGATGAGCATTACTGGTGAAAATAGTCCTCAGTCTCATAATCAAATTTCTTAAAAATGGATCCCAGGGAAATTCACAAAAACCCTTTTTTTTCCCCCCAAAGAAATACCATCTTTGGCTCTTAATTTCTTAAATATTAGAAAAACTAAGATGGGCTTTGTGAAGTATCGTTTAGTTTTTAGAGTATTCATTCTTAACGCAGGGGCAGAAGTAGCATCTTTAAGTCATAAATGCAAAACTGTCTTCCGAATTGCTTGATTTTGTCAACATTTATTAAGATATATGTTTGAAGAAAGACTCTCGAGTACAGTGTTCACTTATAAGTTCCCGTAGCATGCGCTAGGTGATTTTATCACTTTTTTAAAACAGTGGCTACCTCTCTAATTGCCTTGATAACTTATTGGAAAATTGATACAGAAGTACATTGAAATTGATGTTCTTTCTTTTTTTATAGGTATGTTAACACTTTTCCAAAAAGTGAACGATTTAATTCTTTGTCAATGGATGTAGAAGGATGTGGATTTATTCAAGTATCATGTGTTAGGTGATTAAAAAGGCAGAATGCTAGTACTGCAGTAATGTTTTCAGTACAAATCTAGGGAGAGCTACTTATATTTATTTTGCTCAAACCCTGGAGCAAATTGTGTGTGTGTGTGTGTGTGTGTGTGTGTGTGTGTGTGTGTGAGAGAGAGAGAGAGAGAGAGAGAGAGAGAGAGAGAGAGAGAGAGAGAAAGAGAGAGAGAGAGAGAGAGAGAACAGAATATGAAGACCTATTTTAAAAAATTGATGAAGATTATGAGTTAATCATTAATGCCCACTATTTTGCTTTAAAGTAAATCACAGAAATCTCTTCCTGCGCACTGTAAGTGTTCTCCGTCCCAGAGATAATAAACCTTTGATGATGTTGTGCAAGACTCGTCAGCAAGCACTGAAATCAGTTCTGTATGTACACATGACTAATCAAAGGTTCAGGGAACAGGATATGATTTGGTAAAAATGATAGGTTCTTCAAAAAGTCAATGGCCTCACTAATTGTGGGAGCGCAGTAAGCTGTTTTTCCCTGTACAAAAGGCAGGGCCTGGTCTCACCGCAGGAGCAGGTACTCTTTTACAAACGATTGAGCACTAAGGCTTCTTAAAAGTATCCTTAAAAGCAAAGGTTTTCTCCAATAAATGTCTACCTAATTAGTGCTCTAGTCCTCTCTTTGTCTTAAAGTCACAACGGATACCACGAGACACTTAGGAGTAGCCTTGAAATTCAGCGAACTAGGTAACCAGAACAGGAATCTTCTTAAAGTGATCGACTGTCAGATAGATATCAGTAGTGGGAAAATAATGGAATAAGACAGCGATCTCGATAATTCAGTATGAAATTGTATGGGAAAACGTGACTAAAAGTTGCAAGAAGCCAGTTCTACATTAGACTAGGAAGGAACGAAAGTTTCATGGTACAAAGTCTACGCAGAGACCATTGTCTTTCCCTTTGTCGCTTTGTTTTTGTTTGCGACAGATATAATTAATTCATTTACCATGCGGTTTGCCCGTTTTAAGTATACAGCGAAATGTTTTTTAGAATGTTCACAGTATTATGCAGACACCATCACAGTTGGTTTGAGAACATTTTCGACACTCCAAAAGGAAGTCCTGCACCATTTAGCCCCCTCCGCACCCCCATCCTGATCTCAACCCAGGCAACCACTAATTGTGTCTGTCTGTAGAGATTTGCCTATTCTGCACATTTCATATAAATGGAATCAAACCATTTGTGGTCCTTTGTGACTGGCTTATTTCATTTAGCATAATGTTTTCAAGTTCCGTCCATATTATCACCTGTATCAGTACTTTATTCCTTTTTATTATGGAATTTCCATTGTATGGGTAAGCTATGTTTTATTTATCTCCTTGTCGGTTGATGGGTTTTTGAGTTTTGTCTGCTTCTTTTTGGCTATTATGAATAATGATGCTATGGACATTTGTGTACAAGTTTTGATGTGGATGTAATTTTTCATTTCTTTTGGTGTGTAACTAGGAATGGAATTCCTGGATTGGCAATCAGTAGTATTAACTGGATTCTCATTACTGCCTGTCAGTTCTTATTTTGTACTGGTCAGCTCCTTCTCCCTTTTCTTTTAAAGAATTTTACCAATTTTTATCATGTTCCTTATTCATCTTCTGCTTCACTCTGGCCAGTGAGTTCGGTGAAAAAAATATATCGTACTAACCCTTATCAAGCACTTACTAGATGGCAGATAATCTTCTAAGTTCTTTAAATATATTAACATATAATTTTAAGAGCAACCCTGCTAGGTAGATACTATTATTATGCCCAATTTGAAGATGATGAAACTAAGGCAATAAAAGCTTAATTTATCCAAGATCACATAGCTGGTAAGCGGTGCCTGAGTCGGGATTTGAACTCAGATTGACTGGTTCCAGCACCCACAGTCTTAAACTGGACACTCTCATGGTGAAGGTGTTGCATTAAAAAGAGATACCTGGAAAAGGAGACCTTGTTTGTGGCAGAAGGAGATGGAAATAAGAGTGAAACTAGTAGTTGACCTTGGAGAGGACACACATCCCTTGAGAGAGGAAGAAGAGAAGGAATAATGAGATAGAGATTTAAAAGACTATACAGGAGGTTGTAGTGAGAAATGGTAAAATAGAAAAATTACTGATAACAGTATGTAGTTTTTAGCTTTTTTTTTTTTTTTTTTTATGTCAGAATGTGAACCATCTATTTGGTTCACATTCTGACATTAAATGTCCATGAACTGAATTTTCCATATTTGTAGGAATAAAAAATCGGTATGTTTTAGAATTTAAATGTACTGAAACATATTCTGTTAGGTTGATGTTCTCGTAATACACAGGTGCTCCTTAGTCCTCTTTCATTAAAATGACTCCCGGAGGGTGAATGTGACGGGCATAAAGGGTGCACGATGCAGTTCCTGTCCTCAAGAAGCTCACCCGTTTTTAGAAAAAAAATATATAGTCTTTTTTATCTGTGTTTTATGTTCCCTTGTGTATTGTTCCTGTTTACAGCCTTCCTAAATTCCAGAAGTTTGTAGGGACATTTTTAGTACTTTATATAACACTTTTTGGCAATATATATTCCTCGTGTCATCTAAAAAGTTAATATTTATCCCTGTGGCATTTGGGGAAAAATTAGATCCGTGATTTGCAGCACTTCGATAAAGAGTGTGGTTATTTGTTTCCACACCAACAAAGATGTTGTCCCATTGTCGAAAATGATGCACAGTCACAGCGTAATTTAAGTCCGTTCTTCCTCTCGCCTCCTGACCCCCCGCCCCGCACACACACCTGTGTGATGTTTGCAAGCGTGGTTTTCATGGTTTCATAATGGCGATGACATGGATAAACTGATACATTATTACTTCGTGCCTTTTTTTTTTTTTTTTTTTTTGCTAACCAGAAGGCATTTTTTCTGTTTTGTAAAAACAGAAATGCACTTGTTTCTAATATCTGATCAAATTAATCACTTAGTAAAATGGTCTTAATGCTTTATTTGCAGCTATTTCAGACGTCATCTTATTTTATTCAAGCCATTATCTGTTCCTTGAAGCTTTTAATTTCCCGAGATCTCCCCATCTTCATAAAGCCCGTTGACATGGGTAGGGTGAGGTCAGGGATTGGGCTGCCAGGGGTCCTACTGTTAGAACATAATGTTGCATAATTTCTTCTTTCTGTTTTGTTATGAAAAAATTTTAAGGAGGAGTGATGCGAGAAAACGCGATAAGCTCCCACATTATCTCATGCTAAAAGATTCTCTGGAACTGCTTTCTCATATCTGAAACACAGCGAAACTCAAAGGCTGGCTGCCTAGTTTAGCACTTATGTCTCTGAATGCCACGGACTTAATACAGGGCAGGTATCCCATTTCTATGCCCTCCCATGATTAATATGTTGGGACGGAGCGTGCTGGGAGGGTGTGGATGATGTCTCAGGAAAGGCAGTGAAAGAGATGCATGTCCATCTCCCTATGTATCTCTCCATAACTCAGGGAAGTTGACAAGAAGAGTTAGACGTTTTCCATCTTAAAGTGTCCGGCGGACCTTCATGTGGTTTTTGGCACACGTTACTGTGCCTTGGTTAATTTATTAGTAAATGGAGAAGAAACACCACTCTGCTGAGTTCTGTACACCTTAATTAAGGTCCTCAAATAGCTTCTTAAAAAGGCTTCTGAAAGCTTTTCTTATATTTGGAAAATATTCCTTGTGTCTTGTCAGCACATCTCTGTTGGCAATGCTTTGTGTACAGAGATAGTTTCTGCTTCCCTTATTGTTGCAAGGACACTTTCCTTTATAATTTCTATAAGTGCGTTTGGTTACACTGTTACGTCTAGGGCTTGTTATTTCTGAAAAGCTGTTCTTAACTTTCTCTCTCCAATTGGCCTTCAATTGAAATTTGCTTCGAAAAGGAATGTAGCTATCCTCATCAACTTGAAAGTAGGTAAATAGAGCTCATAGAAAATAACTATTTGTGTATCCTTTTTCTGTGTTTTAACTTCGGTATCCAGTCTTGCTTAGAAGTTTGCCCACAGGAAAGGAACTGTGTATTACACTTTTAAATTCCAGTTTTCAAGTCTGCCAAGTGTGAATTTGCAAATGAGTAGTAGTCAGTAGAGCTCACAGCTGAAAAATGAATGTTAAAAGCTTCTGTGTCTGGCATTAATTTCACTCTTGCCTTTAGGCCAATATCACAGTTTTTTCATCTGTAAAATGGGTTCTGAGTTACCGTTATGATCAGAAAATGAGCATTAACTTAAAGGTCTCTGAGATGTAATCACTTTGGTGTTCTCCAAGCTGAATTCACTCTGAGCTTTAACGAGTATCTCGTCTGAAATTGCAGATGTAGTTACACACATCTCAGGTTGTTGGTTTTCCATTTGTTTTGTCTCATCCACAAATATATGTTCATGTATTTTCCTTGTAAACAAGAAGCAGGATAATGATCATATATAAGGAAATACGTGAAATACATCTCTTGATCCCCTGTGCTTTATTTACTTATTTGGCTAATCATTTTGGTGACTCATTTATTGAGAGCCCACTCTGTCAGGCCTGGTGCTAGGGAATAAGGATGTAGCATCCAACCAGACAGACCTTGGCCTTGCTCAGTTTGGTGGAGGAAACAAGCATTAAACACGTATTAAGCAAAGAACTCAGTTATTTGCTATTGTAAACAAATACTATAAGTAGTTTTTTTTTTTTTTTTAAAGAAAAATCTGGAACACATATTTGAGTCATTAGCATGGAGGTATTTGTGTAAATCAGCCTCTTTCTCTAATCTTGGAAGAAAGTGAAGAATTTGAATGAGGCCCTGTAGAAAAGTAGCCAGGGGCTGAACTGAATTGACTTCACTAGATTTTCGGCTCTTGTGTAGAAAAAGGCATTTACCATTGAGATTTTATCGAGTGCAAGCACTTTTCAACTTTTTGGCGTCATGAAACCTTTATGGGAAAAGGCATCATAGAAACGGCTGCACATCCAGCGGACCGATCTGTACGCAAGATGACACGGAGGGTCAGACAAGGTGGAGCTGTCTCCTGTTGGAACTTTGAGACCTACTGATTCCAAGGCCGCAGCCTCTGGGGGAGCATCCAGGAGTCTCTCCTTATAAAGGGATAGATGCTCCTGATAATCGCGAGTCTTGGGGATCCCGGGAGTAGAAGAATTCGAAGGTCACTGTAGGTCTGGAGACTCCATGAGGAGATAGTGGGTGTGAGGTTGTGCTGAGTTCAGGCATTCCCCGCCATTCCTCCCATGTTCAGAGAGAGACACTGTGTCCCCTGCTGTCTTCGGCGAGTCACCTTGCTCCACAGACTAGGGTTTTGCTTGGGTCGGCCGATGTCGCATACCCCGTCCCAGGAAATCACAGAAGGCACGGGCCTCTGTCTTACTCATTGTTTTGCCTCTAAAGACAGGAATCTGACATTTTTTGATATTAAAAAAAATATATATCCCATTTCAGTAGGACGAATGGTGAACCTTTATAAAGAAAACCTTTCTGTACAAGCCAGCTGTCCTTTTGTTGGTTCTCTGGCCTTCCAGGGGACTGGCGGGCCAGGAAAGAAGCTACTTTCTGAGTCCAGAAGTCAGTTAAAAAAAAAAAATCTAAGGCCCCCGGATTGAATTGTGTGGGAATATCTTTTGTGATAAATTCTCGGAGTTAAGCTCTGCCTCACAGTTGCAGAAATCCACTCTCCTTGTACACAGACACCCCCCAGGCAGCAGATAACGTAGTCTGTTTTCTGAACAGGAATCTTATAGGTCTCAGGAGAGCTGCCTTCCACAGGCCCGATGGGTTGTATGCTCATTTGTAGCTTGCTGTAATGATTCTGCAATTTTTCATTTTCTCGCTATTCTAGGAAGGCACATCCTGAGGTTTGTTTTCAGAGTTTTATTTCATAACAGCATACCTTCTCTCTCTCTCTCCCTGTCTCCATAGATATGGACATAAATGTGTGTGTGCGCACGTGCGTGTGTGTGTGTGTGTGTGTGTGTGTGTGTGTAAAGAGCTGTGTAGATATCTCTTGATACTGTTTATGAAAGAGAACTGTGTATAGTATGGTCTGTAATGTGACAATTTTCTTTTGATGATCTCCCATTCTCTTCTTTTCTCTCAAATATAACATTTAATTCAGACGCATTGGCAGCTGCAGTGAAAACCAATGCTAAAAAGAGCAAATAAATATGGTCCCCAGTTACATGAGCGACAGAATCCACTCGGTCATCACACGCTATTCTGGAAAAGTTATCATCTTCAGCCACCTGCAAGTTAAAAACTACATCTTTGTCTCTTTCTTTCGGAAGCACCTTTTTTATAGATCGCCTTGAAATAACCAATGACATACTCACCCCCAAAGCTGCATTTTTAAAGGCCAGCGCAGACCATGACTCAGTGACACTGTCAACCTTTCTGCCACGAGAGCCCCAAACGAAACAGCCCCCCGCCGCATGGGCCGAAAGGGACAGACTAGTAAAACAACTGGGTGGTTTCGTTAAAAAAAAAAAAAAAAAAAAAAAAATCAAAGCCGTTATTTCAAGGTTTTGTGAAATCATTCGATTGGCTTGATGGGACACTCGAGTCAGCGAATCCAAGGAGTGCAATGCACAACGGGAGTCCCTTGCCCCACCTGGGCTGAGGCCTGGTCACGTGGGACAGGAGCACATTTAGCGAGCACACAAAGCGTACTGTAAGCCTTTTGAGGTGAGTGCTTAAGTGAACGACACAGCAGAGTATTATGTGTTTGTGTGACCTAAAGCGTTTCGCTCCGCTATGACGCATTGTCATCCTTCTGTGCCAGTAGAAATACAAGGACGTTTCATAGTTAGAATCTGTTAATACCAATCAGCAGTGTCACAAATTAAGGCCTTAGTGGGTTTGTGTTGCTTGAGGAAGCAACTGATACAAAATACCAGGAGGTGAAGTGGGGACAGTCTACTGTGACATCACTCTACACGACCGTTGAGCCCCCCTGCCTGTGGCCCGAAGCCTTAGCGGGGTACCTTCACAGAGACCCCAAGGGCATACTGCATTATGCAGTAAATGTATATGAAGACATGGAAAGCTGGATACTTTCTCAAAGAAAAATCATTAGGTGATCGGCTGACAACACAGATCGAAAGAGGATTTCCTATTTTTTTTTTCCAAAGAAAAACATTTTACTGCTTTTTAAAAATTTACATTTGTGGTGTAGACAAAACCTCTTCCCGGGATTTGAAGAAGTGCATTTTCTACAGCTGTATTGTTTTGGGTCTGTACTTAAATAAAAAGTGAAGGATGATTTTCAAAATATATTTTTACTGGGAGTATTGATATTCCTGTGGCAGAGATTTTGGCTAACCCGTTAATATTGATACTATCGTAAAGGGCTCATCACTCTCTTATCAGGAGAATATGGAAATGTTTGTATAAATTATGGAAGGAATATCAGATTAAATTCCCTCTTTAATTTTAGCAGTGGCTTGAGAGAGTCATGCATTTATTACTGTGGCACATTTTGTATTTGCCTAGGCATTTAAATGATGTTTCATAGTTCCCCTTTTCAGCCTAGATTATGGATATATTCTGAGAGAAAGTTATAACAATTATAGAGAATGAGAACCCGGGGTTAAAAATGATATGCACATTGAACTACAATAAGGGTATTAAAAGTATTTCATCCCATTTGTAAAATATCTCCCATGACTCTGAAAGGGCAATATTTTTCCAATTATATCTGCTTTAGCTGCAAATGGATTACCTTATAAGAACTTGTATAAAGCAAAGAGTCCAAAAATAATTGAAAGTGTAAGGACAGATAAGCTGGGCATATAAAGGCCCTGAGCAAACTTCTCTCAATAGAATTCACAGAACAGGAAAAAAAAAAAATTATCTTAACTCCTGCTTACGTCCAGGTGATCATTTTAACCCTTGGCTTCTGAGACGCTTCTTACCGCAGGGAGTGCCTAGTGCGCGATTTCTCGCTCAAGTTCTCCAGGGTCTGGAAGATGATGTTTTGACTCTCCCCAATATTAATAACCAGATTTGACCTTAGGCCTGTCCAAGGTCAGATGGACTGGCCAGGTCAGCCTGTTTGTCTGTGCGCGTGAACTGTGACATCTACTCAGAGTGACAGGTGGAGGGTGGGGCTGGCGAGACCAGGGTGTTAATCTCCAGACCACTGAGAGAAGCCTCTTCCTGCTGGGAACAAAGACGCCCGAGGGCTGTGGCTGGCTTTTTATTTTTTCTCCTCCTGCTCATATTTTCACCAATGATGCTGTGTGGAAGGAATACATTTCAGCAGAGGTAAACGATTTAAATCGTCTCAGTGAAAACAACAATACATATTTACATTATTGTTCGGAATTTTTTTTTCAGATCTAAGCATTTTACGTGCACTTATTGTGCATGGCCTTTCCTTTCTGTAGGTCCTGATGCCACTGTGCTAGCGTGTGGCATCATTAATTCCTCAAATGCCACCCGGATTTGCAAATAAATAGTACAGAAGCTCTAGAGTGTGAGGCAAGACATAGCTTAGAAACCAAATAAGCAATCTTGGAAGCTCCAGAATGCGTACTCATCTACTATAAAACATATCAAATAAACTCATTAAAAAAAAGAAAAAATCTTGCCCTCTTTCTGAGTACAAATTCCTAAGAAGCTATTTGGTTCCTAATTGATTTTCTACGTCAGTTGTTCATTGAATAGATAAGTAGTGCCTGTGATATTCGATTACAGAGCAAGGTACCCATTTAACCTCTGTTCTTCCCGGGCCAGGATCTCAAATACAATAGAACGTCCCTCCCTGAGGCCCAGTAGGATTAGCCGGCCTGCGGTAATCCCTGATACGCTGAAATGGACCTGATGGAACTTCACCTCACTCCTGTAGGATTATGCTCATGAATTCAGCTCACCCGGCAGCGTTAACCCTTTAGGCTCTTAGGCCGGGGTACTTTTACCAGGAAAAGCAGTCCATACGAAGACACCGCGATTAATAATTTCTAAGCAGTTGGTATTTCTTGACCAAAGTACGATCGTAATTTTGATGTGTGCTCTGTTCCAAAATTTGGCATCTTATATATGTCTCAAGGTTTCCATCAGTGTATCTTATATTAAGTGATCGGTTTAAGAAGCTTTATGAGACGTTCTGGCTCGTGTCGTAGCTTTCCGAACACCATGGTCGCAGTCGGATCATCCTGAGGAGGGTAAATGACTTCATGTAAAGTAGGACTTTGCTCTTCTAGGTAAACTGGAACCATGGCAAGTATGAAAATCCCCAAACCTCATTTCAGCCACGGGTCGCCCATCTCCTCCTTTCCCTTTCATGAGAGCAAATTCCGTAGGTCTGAGTTTCATTTTCTCTTTTTCCTCTCTGGGGGGGATATGAAAATGAGCTAGGAAATAGCCAAGAGGCAGGAAACCAGTGGGTGAAAAAGAACTAGGTAAGAGTTAATCCAGAAATTGGAAAGTCAGCCCCATGTTAATCAAGAGATGGAAGGAAGAGCAGGCACCTCGACTCAGGTGGGCCTCGCCATGTTGGTTTTTTTTTTTTTTTTTTTTTTTTTGACAATTTGCATTGAATTTTGCTCCTGACACTATTAGGCCATCAAAATGAGGCCCTCGCAAAGTTCCAGGTTTGAAATGGGTTATTAGTGACAACCAGCGCAGCCTGGGAGAGCCCTCCGTCATTACGAAGTTCTTACCCTCATGCCTCCAGGTATCTTTGTGTTGACTCTAAATATTCAGATTTACAACTGGTTCGATTCATTATGGAAATGAATGATTCCGGTTTTGGCAATTAGAAGATTTCTCACCATGTGCATAGGTTTCAGAAAAATTAGACAAAGTTTTATTCCAGGGACTTGACCTCCAAATAGTGTCGTGATGGTGAATATGACCTCATTGCCTAGGTACTCGTTCAAGGTCGGAGATGGTTTAACCCTAAAGGACTGGTACATCCACCCTCCTTTCCTGAATTTGCTTTTGCTGGTGGTCCTTAAACTGTTTGATTAGAGAAGACATTTGCTTTTATTTAAACATTTTTGGAGAACAAATACAATCACGATAAAAAGACAACAAGAGTTTTTGGAGGCATTTTCTGTTCTTTACCACGTTCCCAGTCTCACAGAGTTACTGTAACCGTAACGATAGCCAAGGTCAAGATGACGAGACGAGAAAGACGGTGCACACCTTGCGCTTTGGGGCTCAGTTTTTTGGTGAGAACTTACATCAACGGATGGAGCCTAAGGAAGGCTTAAACGATGGTCACACGCTCATGATATTTTGTTTATGTTTGGTAGGGAGTGACGAGATGCTGCGAAGTGGGGAGCTGTGACTTAACACGATTTCAGCAAATTTTTTAATTAACAATCTTTTTTACTTACTTTTTGTACAGAATATCTAATGTTCATGGTTACCGAGAGCAAAGATGATTTCTGTTGTTCAATTTAGGTGACATATTATTCCAATTAATTGGGAAGTGCCCCCATGGGAGAGATGGCTGGTGGATGGGGCCTCCTGGACTCCATCTCTTATGGTGGTCCTGGCTTTGCCCTTGTCTCCCGACATGCTTTTACATATGCTGTTGCTAAGATGCCAGTTCTTTGTTGTATGTTATAAAATTGTATTGCATCAGCATGAACAAAACAGAAATATTATAGACGTGAACCTTTCACCCCAAAAGACATATAACAGATTGAAAAGCTCCAGACCAGGGTAACAAGAATGCTTGCAGCCAGCATGGATGGCTTTACAGATGACTAAAAGCTGGTATTAATAAATCTCGAAAGGAGAAGAATGGGAGCAGAATTTACTGAAGTCTATGAAATAATAAAGGGATGTGAAGCACGTGCATCTTTGTGCTGTGTGTCAGAAAGAACTAGAAATCCTTCCGTCCAACTGGGAGAAAATATTTCAAAGTGGCAGAGGGGAACGTGGTTTGTTTTTCTGTTTGCTAATAAAACGTAATTTACCTCTGGAATAATTGAGTTAGAAGATTCTGGAAAAACTAATTCATCTCGGAATAGGAAGGACAAAGGAGACCTTGAGCAGTCTCCCCCTTGGCAGACAGGCGGCATTAAAACCATCCCCCAAACAAGCCCGTCTGCATTATTTGTAAAGAGGAGGACTCATTTAGTGGTGGCCAGTGGAGTGGTCTGTGAACAAAGGGGTAATGACCGAAGAGTTTAAAACTCTGAAGCAAGTGTGTTGATCCTGCAAACTTTGTTCACATGATAATACGCTGTCGCAAAAACTCTTGCCTTTTTTAAGGAGTTTCGCCTCAATAGTATATTTAAGGCCACTTTTTAAAGTGGCCTGGGCTGTGCAAACGCAGTGAACACGCAGTCCTTGACTCGGCGTAAGAGATGCACAGGAACGGCTGATACTCCCTGTATGAAGCTCCCGCACGTTGAATCACCACATGATAACTACGATTCTAGGCGCCCAGGAGCGTTTTCCGTCCACTGTTTTGTTCAGTCCTCACAAGAGGCCAGCGAGGGGCCTGCAGTTATCATCGCCATTGTACAGATTAGGAAACGGGACACGGCAGAGTCAAGCATCTTAGCCAGGGTTGTAGAGACGATCGAGGAGTTGGGGTGTGAGCCCAGACTCGCCTGCCTGGAGGCTGTGTTCTCGATCGCTGTTCTTTGCTGCTGTTACCATTAATCTGGGGCCCACGGCCACCTAAGGCACCCATAGGTGAGCTTCAGAAAGGTGTGGAGGGTGAATCTTCTGAGTGTACCAACAGGTATGCATTCCCCTCTCTCCGCCCTGGGGAGTGTGTCCATACCTCGTAGAAGATTCTCAGATCCTATAAACTTAAGAACATGCGTCCTGAGTGGACACAGAGAGCTAGGAAGTGGTAAGGTGTTTTCCGGTGGGAGGGGAGCGTGGCTAACTGGGCAGAACAGGAATGAAGAGTATTTGGATGGAGCTCCCAGGATTCGAATGTGGGGATGCCAGGTCTGGGGGTGGGGAGAAGGGGAAGAAGCCCATGCTCTGAGTCAGGAAAGCGCTGGTTGTATCCCCAAGGCACAGCCGAGCTGCTGTCATTGGAGGCATTTACCTTCTTAGCGATGGGAGACTGTGATGCAGTCATTAGTAGAAGCAGCACGTGGCCGGAGCCCGCGGATTGACGTGAACACGGGAGCCGCCCTGACCTCCGTCCTATTCCCTCACCGATCTGTACCTGTCGGTGAACACTTCAAATCAGATGCAAATGAAAGAATACTGAGTTTTGAAAGTAAATAAGTCCATTGCCTTATGTGTTCAGTATCGGTGAAATAGAACAGTGCTCCCTCAATATTGAACAAAGTTAGTATCGATATAGATATTTCTGAATCAGAAGAACAAATGCTGACCGCACCGGAATTCCTCCTCTTAGCTAGCATCCTTCAACTGAAATGCGAGAACTAGTTTTTACTTAATGTGATAGCTGTAGGTACCATAGTTATGATACAGTTTTTTTTTGTTTTTGCAAAGGGCAAAATATACAGTAGCAGCTCCTAATATATTCTCAGATACTATTTTTATCACAAAAGAATGTTTTCTTATGAGCTGATGTCCTTCATCCAAGTATTATTTTATATGACATCACTGTGAATGCATTAACACAGGCCGGCTCAGATATAATGTTTTCAAAACTGGTTTACTTTTTAGAAGGGTAATCACATTTAAGTATATATGTGTTAAAGGAGTATTTGTTGTTATTAGTATTCATAGTTATAAGTTTAAAATTTATCCGTGTCGTGTATATTTGAGTGAAAACTATTTTTACCTAGAACTAAATGTTCCCTTGGAATTCTTACAAAGCCAAGGCTGTAAGTGGCCTCTAAATTGGCCATAACTAGAGTAAAACTTAAAAGAAGTGGAACATGGTGGTAATGCCTTCCTTTACTTCCCTGATCAGAATGCACAATAAAACCGAGGTCAGTATGAAAAACAATATTTTTAAAGCCCGACTTCGTATCATAAAATGCAGTTGCGAAGCTAGGGAAGAGCCTTTAAAAAACCATGGTTTTTTGCTTCAACAGTCTGTACCTTCGGAGAATTCGACATCAGTTTATTTCCGAGGCTGCGTTTCTAGTAATTGAGCCGTCATTTTCTTCCTTCTTGCCCTTCAGAACCTGGGTGGGGGGAGATTCAAATAACCTTCAAAGCAGACACCATCACAATGAGCGGACGCTGGCATGCAAGTTACTTTTCTAAAGCTGCACATTTCGGCTCCCACTGCCGGTGAGAGTTAAATACCCACTCGAAGCAGAGTATTTAAACAGAGATTCATCCAGCCCGTGGAGAGGCCTGGAATCGTATATCCTTCTCGATGTCTAGCTCATGAAATTATCTAATACAATCGTCTTTTGTTTTCTAATTGCAGAAAGGAATCTGGGTGCCCAGCGACTGTCAGGGGAGGGGGGAAATAGCATTGTACAAAGCTTTACATTAAAATGAAAGTGAAACACTCTTAGGAACAGCAGAAAGAGAGAGCGGTCTAGTCCCTTTTTTCTCTTCGAGAATAAACTATCAGAGTTTTCTCGCTGCTAGTAGTTTTTTTCCTTTTGGGTCATCCTGGCAGAGCATCTCAGGACTGAGTGCCTGGAAACTGAGGTCTCCCATCTCCCTCAGTGGCTCCCACATGTCCAGGTTTCGATGCGGGGTGCTGGAGAGCTCACCCGGGCCCCGTCTGTGCTGTGCGTGAAGAATGGATCAATGGAGGCCAGCAGCCGGGGGCTGCTGGGGAATACCTTTCATTTAAAGGAGGAAGGAAAAATAATAACGGATGTGAAAGGCCTATTTTAAAACGTGTCCTCTTCGCAGTTTTGAGTCAATGCTACTCGGGAGCGCCCTAAGTAGCAGTATAAAGCAAAAGTATTCCCTGGTTTTAGTAAGTATCCCTCTCGCATTCTATTAAGATATCTCCATATGCCGTAGCCTCTTTTTAAGAGCGTGCCAGGGTCGGATTTTCTTTTTAGTAAATGGCCCTGATGAAAGTCAATCTTCCAAGTATTGCAGAGTGTCATGGTCCCCCAACCTCAGCAGGGAAAGCCCAGCTAATATGAGACACATGCTAATAAGAGACTGATTTTTCATTTTTAATGTTTTATGCCTCTGCCAGATGATGTATCCAGCTAACCACTTTAAACCTCTCAGTAAAGGTTTGATAATAGATGTCATTATTGAATGTCCTCATGCATGCCCCTTTGAAACAAATGATCACCTATTAGAGGATAGAGACAAAACACATTTACTTGAATGAAATGTTTAATAAAGTACATCAGGACTTGTTTTTATTGGTATTGGTCTATGAATACTTTATGTGCTAATTTAGGGCTTAGGAGTACTTAGTCATCCCAGCTCTCCAGTCTGAAAAAGGCATGTACCTTATTATTATAAACGCCAGCCTTTAATGTTTAGAACATATTTATAAAACGTACTTGTCCTCTTCTTAAAATTGAAAACATCTGTTACGGATTTTCTGTTAAAACGCTATGGACGTGAGAGCCTGGTGATGAGGCAGTCTGCCATTTTGAATAGGAATTAAGCTGACAATGCATTCTGCACCAGCGAGGCTGTGAAAACAAACAACAACAACAAAAAGGCAGATGGTTCATTTAGTTTACTAATTGTAATTTGTTGTTCATTAAAAGTAATTCCCACACAGGCGTTCTTTACTCTGATACAGTATATGAAAATTTTTACTCTGGAAACCTGGCCCCATAATTTTTTTCTTTAGCATAATTTGCACTGACGTTTGATAGGCAGTTGATTAGAGCAGAATGATTTCTTTGGAATGAAAATTAATTATACTTTTTGCAGCTTTCATTAGTCTGCTTTGGTAACTACCCTGGCCAAACAGCAGGGGTTTGGCCCTGAAATGCTGAGTATCACAAGATCATTTGCAGTGTGGTCTCCCTTTAAGATGATGGGGCCTTTTCATGGTAGTTTCTACATCTGCATAAAATGAGGATTCTTGATAAAAAAAAAAAAAAAATTCAGTGCTTTTTGAAATATACTTGAATATGTGTGTACCGTAAAGATAGCATCATACTAATTTAACCTGTGTTGTCTTTCAAACATATTCACTAACAGGGACATATCTTAGTCTTCAGTGTCGTATAATATGTTCCAAGAATATTTCCCCAATTTATGTGGGTGTCACAGAGACACACAGATAGCATAGAGTTTAACTTAGAATTCCTTCCTTCAGAGGGACACAGAACTGTGACACATTTGAAAGGAAGGAACATAATACTCTATTAACACAGGATTGGTGATGAAGCAGATTTATAGAGGAATCAAGTCTATTCCAGAGATATAATTGTATATATAATGCATCGAATGTGATTTCTGAAAATCATCTTTTAAAATAAATGGATATCCGAAGAAGATCAGCCCATATAACCCAGGAAGAAATTTGATCTTTTGTGAACATAGATGATTTCTTCTATGGCATTATGCTCTTTCCATTGTATACGACCACGTTGATATTTAGGTAATTTTTCCCGAAGAAGATAAGAATTTGAGGATTTCCGAACCAGTAGGTGAATTTGTGAGTTGGATTTGTTTTGTTTTGAGAATTCATCGCACTGGACTTCAGATTTCAGAGAGAGTTACAAGAACATCCAAGGAATAAATCCTATCTGTAAAGTATTCTTCGACCATGAGGAAAAAAGTCTCATCTTGTCTATATGAAAAAAGAGCATTAGCATTCAATAGATATAGCAATAGTTTGATAGATATAACAGCGTTTTAATGAAATGGGTTCTTTTGGTAGATATTTTTGCACTCATAACTTCTTGTAGCCAGAGTTCTGAATTTTCATAATGAACTCTCCAGGAAATGCTTTTTAACACCAAAAAGAAAGTCTTCTGTTTTATAACACAATTCTTGTTTCTGTGGAATATGAACAAGACAGTGTTTATTGTAGTCAGAAAAATTGTTGGCGTGATTCTGCATAAGTGAAGAATCTCTGGATTGTCTCAAAGTGTTAGCTGCCCATTTGCAGACAAACAAGCTTTTAGTGTGCAATTTAGGTCAATGGATCGAGGAGAGAAGATGTGTTTAGGTGACAGATTTTAAATCATCATAATATAAATATGCTTCCTTTTTCATCCGGAATTTGCTTTTTTTCAAGGTAATTTAGTGCGGCAGACATGCACTTATGCCTGTCTTTGTAATTTTAGGGATTAGGATAGTGAGGATTAAATGCTGACCCTTAATCTTCAATATCAACTTTAAGAGCGAAATATAATATGCAAATGGAACACATTCATTTTGTGTTTATATATTTTAATCTCTGTAATTTAGAGTTAAGAAGATGGAAACTCATCTTTGCCTTATTTATTTTGAATCCTAAAGCAAGATGCCATTAAAATCTTTATCCTTCTGTCTTAGTGGATAAATGTTTATCCTTTAGGGCTTAGAATATAATTTTTTTTAAAAAATGACTTTAACTAACAACACTTTTCTATCAAGAGAAGTGGCATGTATGTCTGAGGTAAAAGCATAGTTAGACTGACCATATTAAATGAATGGCTAAGTTGCTAAATCAAGCCCTGGAAAAAAAAAAAAAACGTACACGATAAACTTTTGTTTTGAATTTATTTTTTTAAATCAGTAAATTAAATTTTTATTAATAAAGTCAGTTAGTGTATTTCTGATCAAATTTACTTTGTTCTTAATAAACTTTCCTTTGTGGTTTGAATTTCAGTGTATAGACAGGAATGTCTTCTAAAGAAAACATTTAGTAGGGCAAAATATTAAACTGATATAAAAAAATCTGGGACATATTTTCTTAGACAAATAAACATGAGAGTTATATTAAGTCAGCAGATCAAAAAGAGAAATATAGTGTGAAAAACAGGAACAAAGACTCTTTTTGTGCCTGTGGCTTTGCTGGAAGAATGGGGTGAGAACCGTTTGCTTAGCTTGGCCTACTGGCTCATCACCGAGTGGTTTCGGATCTAGAGACCAAGGTCTGCCAGATCTCTTGAGAGGTAACTTGAACATCTACCACGTGCAGTTGATTTTTTTTGAGCAGCTCGTGATAAATCGATGGTTGCTTTTATTGCCAAAAAGGCAGATAATTTCATATCGCAATCTGTCCTTCAAATGTTTCATCGTGGGAAAGTCAAAGACATCTTGATCAGTTGTGGAAGAGGTCCTGAGCCTGTTCTCGGGCACCCAGACCCGCCATTCTGTCGTCACAGGTAGAAGGAGCATTGAGCCAGCGACAGGTGACACACTGCAAACAAGCACATTTAACCTGGGCTTCTCTGCTTTTTTATTTTTTTTTCCTCTGAAGCTTATTGCTTCCAGCAAATACAGAGTTGCCTTAGTGATCAACATCATTCTTAGAATCTAAACACTTGCTAGCTGAATGCTAAAAGTGGACTTAATGATGGAGTCACCACTGGCGAGGTTTTCCCTCTCCAGAATCAAGTGTTTTTCACTATAAGCAGGGAATCTCTATCTGCGAAGCTACGTCTGCCTAACTCTGACAGGTAAATGTATTCTTTCTCAGATACTGAATGTAGTTTCATCTTGTCTTGGCTGTAACTGACGCATAGATTTAAAAACAAAATTCTGACTATAAGAATATATGAGAGGGCATTTAGAAAACTGGTACATTTCCATTCCTTTATCGTGTCATAAAAAAGGCCATAATACGTTCCATTCTAATGGATTATTTTACTAATGACTAAAACAATTATGTATGTGGACTGATACTACCATGATATTTAGCAGTTTTCAAGATTTAGTGTACTTTGCCCAGTCGCTTATTGGGCAGTGGAGTATGGTAATTATGGAGTTGGAGTCAGAGAAACCTGCTTCTAAGTCTCGGCTCTGCCGCTTACATGTCATGTGACATGGAGTAAGTCACTTAACCTCTCTGACCTTCAGTTTCTTCATTTATAATGTGGGATTCTCATAGTACCTATATTATAAAGTTTCGTGAGGATTAAATGCAATAATGAATGTTATCTGCTTTGCCTAGTGCCTGGAACATAGTGAGTGATAAAAAATAGCAATTATTTTTATGAATATACCTATTATGCTATTATAATGAAATGAGCTAATTGTAATTGCATTTAGGAGAGGCTGTTTGTGAAAAACTGTTATATTCACCGTTAATATGCAAGAACCTATCATAATTTGTTATCATTGGTGTTAGCCAGTTGAAAATGGCATTGTATTTCTTTTAGATTTTATCCATGTTTTGTAAAATTTAATTTATATTTTTACAAGTGAAATTGATTTAGAATCTGGACATCTCCATTTAAAAATCAGGACAGAAATGCTTTTGGAAGGGGACAATATAGTGTGGCTTTTTAAACGAAGAGGTGAAGTATTTTAGTTTTCTAGAATTTACTTAGTGATTTGGATCCAAATACAGATTATTTTACAAATTAATGAGCTAAGGCATTGCCAATGGGAGGAAGGTTTTGCAAAAATGGCACTCACGTTTATTTTTTGCACACGTTTGTCAGAAGTTTTGTTTTTCTTGAAGATAACGTAGAGACGGTCTCTTAGGACAGCTGGTCCTGCCCCCAGGTGTCTAGAAGCCCTTTGGAAGCCGGGGTTTACCAGTGTGTCTGCTGATGGTTCTCGGCATGGTTATATGATTCAACCAGGTCAGTTAAGTGACAGGTACTCAGACACACAGAACGGGGAGTGAGCGAAGATTTGGTAAGCCAACCGTAAACATTTGAGATCATTTAGCAAGTTTGGGGTGTCTGACTGGGATGGGGTGGCAATCTCCAGGATCTTTTTAACTTCAGAAACACACCTTCCAAATGTTAGTCACTGAGCTAAAGCCACTAATGATTGGCTTAATTTCTATCGCTCACACTCTATCTATATTTCTTGTCTAAAAACCCAAAGGTGTCAGTGAAACGAGACTTTTTTCCCCAAGAACCAAATTCTCGTAGACCCAAGGAAGGTGATTCCTGTGGAAACCATACTTTGGAAGGTCTCTCTCTGCCGGGACCTTAAATCATCAGAGACTAAGGTACACACACGGCTTGTAGGACTCTGTCACCCTGTCATAGATGATACGATGATGACCCTTGACCTTTGAAGTTTTCTTCAGGAACTAGTTGTCCTGTTAGATTTGATTATAGTTCTTTTTTTTTTTTTTAAGTCTATGTTAAATTTCAAAAATTTAGAAACTGTTATCCTCAAGCATTTATTTTTGTCTCTTTTTACTCATCTTGTTCTTCAGGAATACCAAGACAGGAACTCTAAATTGTGATAACCTTAGTTCTAGGAGATCATGATAGAACAGCCCATGGTTACTTTGGAGCATTGCCTGGAAGTTGAAAAGTAAAACTTTTTCCATATACCCTTCTTAAGTGTGCCTAAAAGTCCATGCTTACCAGCTACAATGATATATTGAAGTGTGGCAATTTAGCGGGCAGGCAAGAGCACAGGGGATTCCCATTAGAGTCATCTGGAAAGTCACAATGGTGAAGACCTTAGAACTAGGCCTTAGAAGGTTTGTAGGATTGATACCTGAAAGATGGGGAGGCCACCGGGGAAGAAAAATGCAGAAGATCACAGGAGCATGAGCAATTCCATTTTCTTGTAGGCATTCTTGCTCATCGTGATCAATGAAATGAAATGCTCATGAGAAAAACAGTGTGCAAGTTAACATGTAGTGTTATGAGCGTATTGTCATTCACAAGGGATGTGAGTCTAGAGTGTCTCTTTGGTTCCTAGGTCCTGACCTTCGAGAAGGGATCGGCCTCTAAAGTTATTAAATGCGATTATTTCCCCCTTCCCTCTGGAAAAAAATAGATTTATAAGTCTCAACCTAAAATTGCTCGTCAGTATTTTGAGTCACCGAATTTACAAGGCAAAGAATGGGGCACATCTTTTGAACGATTGAAGACTGCATGGGGTACGGCAAAAAATAAGTTGGGCCTCAGCAAAAAGGCCTAACTTACATCTAGGCCTTAGATTAGAACATTTCTGAAATGCGATGGTGGTGGGAGGGACTAGCTGAATGCCAGGTGAGCAGCACGATCGATTGATCGTCATTCTGTATGTGTGTGGCGAGTACGTTTTAGTTTTGGTCAAGAGAGTGGTAGGTAAGCTTCATCCAGAAGGATGCTGATGGAAAAGAATGTGTTTCATTTGTCTTTTTATCTCCCAGTGCCTAGCATAGAGCCCGAGGCATAGAACAGGCTTATCAATGGTACAGGAAGAGAAAAGGAAGTAAGAAAGAAGGGAAGGAGGGAGAAATGGAAGGCAAGAGGGAAGGAAAGCAGAGAGAGAAGGAGAAAGGAAAGAAAGAGGGTAGAAAGGATGGCTTGGAGGGGAAATTAGCATCAAAGACACAAATCCCTTAGTACTCTAGGGAAAGAAAGTACATAGAACCTTGAAGTAACTGAAATGGGAGGAGGGGAAGTATTTAAAAGATTTTTCTGAAATAGCATTTACAAAATCTGAACGTTGGCTACGGGGACAGTAAAGGTAAAGGAAGTAGATGAGCTACAAGTGACTAAATTGTTTTTTAAACACATGGTGACAGAGGATGGATGTGTCAGAGATGACAACAAAGGAGGGGAAACTACTCGAGGAAAAAGAGCACTGAATATAATTTTTAGCACATTCGTGTCTGAGGTTCTCCCGGGATGTCGAGGGAAACAAGTAATACAGAGGAGACTAAGAACTGCCCAAATGGATTCGAAAATCATATTCATTGAATTAATAGGTGGAATAATGAGGGTGGATGAATTTTCCAAGAGAGAAGTGCTCAGCGAACCCACACGTTCATGGAGGTACCTCGAGATGTGAGAAGTAGAGACGTCAATGAAAGAAATTGCTGGAAAGATTAGAAGGAAAACCACCAGAGTTCTGGATCAGGGAAACAGATTAGGGAAAGCGAGCCTGGAGGTTGGGGAGGTGCAGTAGATGCTACTTGGAGGGAGGGAGACGCGGCTGGGTGAGGGGTTCTGGAAGTCCAATATAGAGCACCCCCTAGGGAAGTCTGGCCAAGAGGGGCACCAGAGACAAGAGGCGGTGTGCCTGTAAGAGAGTTCTGTGTGCTTAAATTCTGTGAACTTCACCCACTTTAAAACCGTGGCTCCATCAGGGGTAGAAATGGAAGTAAACAAGCAATCCTAACCTGAAACTTCTACTTCTCAAAATCAACTCAGGCAAGAGGTGTGAAGACCACCTTGTGATGACCAAGAGCCGGGTCAAGTCCAGCGATTCTGTATTATTTCTTCTTACTCTCCACCATTATCCCCAAGTATAAAATCTCATGAACTAATACAGACAGCTGGAGTGAATCATTCAATCTATATTTATGTGGGTCAAGAGATGAAAGTGTCTTTGGGGTCGGAAACAAGGTAATTTCGTATCTGGGTTAAGAGCAATGAGAGGTGACCTGGCAGACACTTCCTCTCCAGACAGTTTAAGCAATCGGGGTGGGCTTGCGGTATACATAGAAATGGCCACAACTTAAAAATAATCAGAAAGTTTTTATCTCCTTAGTTTCCTGTTTCTTATATCACCCATTCTGAAAAACCAGTTATTTCAGATGTGCATATTTTGGGGACACGAGGGGCCGAAGCTCGCTTTTATTTCTCCTGTCTCAGAAATGATCGTGCTCTCAGCCTCAGTCATGATGAAGACGGAGCGGAAAAGTTTCTGAACCCTTCCAGCTGCCTTTCTTGATCATACTGTCCAGCTTCATCCAATGACATAATGAAGTTATTGATAGAATCTCAGAAATATTGTTATCTTGTATCGTTATGGGGGAAAGGTTGCATGATTGGTTTGGACGCAGTGTACAGTTAAAGGTGCTTCTAGGTAAATAGGTCCAGAAAATTAGTCTCAAGGTGGATAAATGAGAGTGCACAGGAGGAACAAGCAGAGAATGAAGACGTGTGTGTCCAGAGCTGGCCGGGAGAGGGGCAGGCATTCGGATGGTATTGGCACTGTCACCAGATTCTCATCATGACGCTCTTGGAATGATACGCTGGTTTCCTTCTCTGGTTTGACGAAATACACCGAGCTTCCATTTCTTCCTTCTTTAGATCATTGATTTCACTCTTTAAATCTGGCCATTTTGGCAACAAAGTTGATCTTGCCTCTTTTATCAGCGGCCATGCCACTGGACCTTTACTTACCGTCCAGGAGGGCCCTGTCCCTTAAGTTTAATCAGTAACCCCTGCCATGTTCTTCTGTCCACTGTACGAAAGAAATGAATTCCTCGGAGGCCTGAGACTTTGGGTGCTGCACTCACCACTGCGCTGTGAGGTGATGCTATCTGTTCATTTAATGCATAACTCATTAACTCGGAATAACACTGGTCCACGAGGAAGGAGCGAGGGCAGCGGAAGCGTCCTTTTAGACTTTCACTGTGCCTGTTCCTTCTACAAATGCATGTTAATCACAGAATCAAAATAAACACACTTAATTGAACAGTATTGCAGATCAATAAAATCATTGACTGAGTGCCACTGGTGTTCACTTGAGGTAAACAAGTGATTTAATAGTCTGCACTTCCTCCAGGCCCCTTCGGTGTGGCCGTCAATAGCACACTGCTAAATCGGAACTGGCAGTGACCAAAAGGCCCTCACTGAGCCACCCAGCTTGACCTCCCGGGCTGCGATTATCGCCCGACGTCTTACGAGCCATTTCCTTTTTCCATTCCGTGGGTCTTATAATTCTTGTTACATAATTTGAAGCATAACTTGGGAGAAAGCGCACACACACACACCCCTATATGAAAGTTAATTCCTTAAGGACTTGAGTAAGAACTGTCCTTTTCAAGCTGTTATTTTTTTTTCCAGTTTAAACAGTTTACTCCTTTCACATTTCCTGCTTGTACGTGTGACACAGCAGAGTAGGAAAAAGGAGGAGTGTAGGATGGGGAGGGAGCTGAGAGAGAGTTAACAGAGAGAGTTTGTCACCGGCGGGCACAGATTTTGGGGCTTCACATTGAATCTTGGAGGCTGGGCTGTGACCTGTATCTATTCTTTCGTTCTATCCTTCTTTGAATTCTGAAGGAAGAACCTAAGATACCAGGGCAAAAATCTCTGTTGCCCGTCCAAATATCATGCTGTAGACTGTGTGCCAAGCCCACGACAGGTATGATTCCGCTTCATCTGAGCTCCATCGCTAAGACACTTGTACTTTGCACGAACCTGGCTGCCACCACGATAGGCATTTTAAGTCAAGTGTATTTTGGAACACATGGAATTCAGTGGCGATCAGCTGAATTAATTCATAGTTTCATGTGGAAACTCTAACCCTTTTTAAAACTCCCAACTGTGGGTCCTGTGGGTCCAGGGGAAAGAACCTGTGTAGGCCAGATGAAATCTGAGGAAGGAGCTTGAGTCACAGTTTATTTTAACTGTTCATCTAGAACATTTTGCTAAGTAGAGCTGAGTGAGAGATGTTAAAAAAGAAAAAAGAAAAAAAAAAGATCTCAGCCGCGGTTAGAAAGATGTCCTTGGCTAGTGATAGTCAACATGGCTGTATGCAAATGCTTTTAGCAATGATCGGATGTATTCAGAAACTAGTAAATCTAGAGAATCTTCTTATTTTAGTGTCTTCTAAAGGCCACACCTATTATGATGCAGCATTGTCATTCTGGAATGCTGGTAGGCACGTCAGTCTTATAGCTCATCCAAACTCCATGACTCTTTGTTGGATGAAAAAGAATCAGATCTTTAAAAAACAAAAAACAAAAACAAAAACAAAAACGTGGTGGCTGAATATAGCTTAACGCCTTCATTGTTTAAGGGGTATAAATGTGAGTACTCATGCCCTTCCTGTGGCTTTTCTGGCCATATTTTAGCCATTAAAGTAAACGGTGGTGATGACAACAGCAGCAGTTACGCTATACTTTCCATAAGAATTTCATTGCTATTAGCAAAGCATCAACTAAAAGTGTATAGTCATCCCAAAGGACGTTTGTGTCACCTGAGGCTTACTCTGGGGGTGAATAAGAGTCTACACACGTCCTCTGCTTTCCTAAACCGTTTTTAAAATCTAGACACTCAGGCTCCACTTGGGGAGTTTCTGTTTCTAGATGAGAGCCTGGAAATCTCGGCTCTGGAAAATACTGTCCCGCCGCTCCCCAAGTCAGTTTCGGAATCAATGTTCTCTCCATTGGTGTTGGCCGTCTCCACATCATGCCGTGAACGGGCAGCCTTGGCACCCCGACTCAGGCTGTCCCATCCGTCTGAAATGCTCCTCCATTCTTCCCCTAGAAACGTCTTCATCCTCTGAGAGCCAGCTTTCAAGTTGGCTCTGTGAGGGCATCACATTCTGCTGTCACACTCGCAATGCTTGGACGTGGGTTAGAACGCCTTGTGACCCTCCCTGAAAACACTCGACTTTCGATGACAGTGGGGATAATAGACTCGCGTCGAAAGGCTGTATTTTCTCTCCTGGCTCTTGATGAGGTCCACAATTTGCAAATGCACGTGAACATATCGATAAAATGAAATTCTTAGTTGTGTCGGCATCGTTTTTATTTTTCTTTCTTGGGTGGTCGACTGCAAATGGTAGGCTTGTGCTGATGTACTGAAAAGTGGCATTTTGTAAGGCAATGCTGTACTTTTTTTTTTTTCTTTTAAGGTCCTAAAGTAAAAATGATAGAATGATGGTTGCAAAGTCCATCGGCTTCTCAATTGTCCTATAAAAAATTTTCTAGGAGCTATAGAGATACATTTTAATTTTAATTTTTTTTCCCCCCTAAAGATGGTAACTTCAATGCACATTTGAGAGAATGTAGCAGAGTCGCTGTTAGACACAATTAGAACATTTGATAAGACTTCAGTAATCTTACGTATGAGAAAGCATATGAGTTTGGTGAAAAGTAGAATGTATAGACAAGAAGTTTTCTTAATGATTAAAATAGTGACTTTTTTGCAGCTTTGGGACAATATAGTTATTATAAAGCGATATTCAAATAACATTACAGTATATAGGGTAATTTTTTTTTAAGAAAGAAAAGTTTATTTGGTATACTGGCCTGGTCTGAGAGTTACACTGAGTAGAAATTTTTGACAATAGGCCAAGCATAGGCTTGCTGGCGTATAGTATTACATTTGTTTCTTTACACTCAACAGTGGTTTATGGTAACATGTCCACTTTGTAGGGTGGCAGTTCTCATGGAACTTTCTAACCTGCCTACAATCTGAGTAATATTGTTGTTTGATATATATTTTTCTTTTAAAAAGTAAATACTTTTTTCCTGCTTTTATGATAGAAATTCTAAGCAGAAAACTGAAACAGGGTTCACCCCTAATTCTCATTTCAACGTTTCATTTTCTTGAAGTGAAAGTTTTCGTTCAGTTTTCACTTTAAAAAAGAGTTAACTCTGGACTCTGGACTGTTCTATGTTGGATAAGGTAGTCTTGATATTTTTCTGTTCAAACTATATAAAATCAATTTTAGTTTTTAAAATTATTTTCTTATGTATCAAGAAATAACATTTTCTAGTCCTATGCTAGAAAACGAAAGGATCTTTACATGCAATAGTGTAAAGTTTAAGAGGAAAACGAAGACTAACTAACCATTTAGAACAGCGTCCCCAACCTTTGTGGCACCAAGGACCACAAAGGGACCATCTGAGGTGGAGCTGAGGAGGTGTTGCTAGTTAGTGCTGGGAAGTGGCTGCAAATACAGGTGAAGCTTCGCCCCCGCCCGCCGCCCACCTCCTGCTGTGTGGCCTGGTTCCTAACAGGCCACTGACTGGTACCGGTCCAGTTGGCCCTGATTTAGAAGACTGTAGTAGAATCTGGTGTAAAAGGAGCTGATATTTCGCCTCTCTTGGCTCAATCATTTCACCCCTACTAATGCTCTCACAGGTTGAGAATCTTACTAAATGGCCATGAACTTGACCAATGGACTCTTTCAGTTAACTATGATTATATTCTGATTACACAGCCACAGTGTTTTCATGTGTTTATGGCATGTTAGAGACAAAAAAATCTTTGCTCTTTATATTTTCTTTTTAACAAAGCCTTGTCAAAACTTTGCACATAAGTTAAATTCAGCACTTGTGCCGTTTCCATTTCTTTTGTAATTCACTGTATTTTCTAAGGAAAAGTGGTTACTATATTCACAGTAACTTTTGAAACCAAGACTGACAAAATTTTCAGTATCTGGCGAATTCCTTTCAAGTAGTTGGTTCTCAAGAGATATTTGCAGGAAAAATGTATACTTATAAACATCATGCAGGAAGAGAAATCATGTTTCATTAAACGTAATTTCTTGATTAAGACCATATTAAACTAATGTGGATATTATTTTAACATGGTCTTTAGTTTCCAATTATATATCGTGTGCCGCTGTCTTGGCTCATGGTTTCAGTGCTTAGCGTGGTATTTAACATAGTAAGAACTGAATGGATGAATGAATGAAAATTTCTTCTATCACATTAATACATCACTTTCACTCAATATTCGATTATTGGTCTTATTTTAATTTTTATAACCTTATCGAATCACATGACATTAGCAGTCTATTAAATCCTTCTTGGTTACCTAAACACTCTCTTGAAATCCAGATTCTGTTTCCTCATGGCTGTCCATAAGTTCTTCAAACCTTTCTTTCGACACTGACATTGAACTCTTAGTTTCTCTGCTACTCAACCAGCTAATCCTACTACCGACTTATACTTTGTTAGCAGAATGTCTACGCTCTCACCCGCCGAACTCTGAAATTTCCGTTTTATTCCTGCCATACATTTCTGCCCCACCAATTGCCAAACTTTGTAATTTTGTATTTAGCATTTCTTCTGAATTAAGGCTTTTCTTTTTCTTTTTTAATTTTATTTCATTACCTTGAACCTATACCATAGTAGTCTCCAAGCAGCTTTTCAACCTAACAACCCCTTTCTCTCCTGCCTACTCTATATAAAGCTGCCACGTTGAAAGTCTCTATCCACTCTTCTAATCATATAAGAATGTTTGCTTAGAAATCCCAGTTTTTCCCTATTTCAACTCATATAAAAGGTAAATTAATTTATGTCGCCTGGAATTGTTATTAATATAACAATAATACCTTACATCTGTATTATAATTTAAAGTTGACAGATTGCTATCTTATTCTGTTATAATCCAGGTGAAAAAGACTTAGTTAAATGAATGGTATTAAAGAGAGACTTTGTCTGGAATGAACTGCTCAATTCAAGAGATCTAAGCTTTCTTTAAAATCGATGCCATATGCACTCAATTCAGTTCTGGACCATCATATTCTATGACTATTCAGTTTAGGCTTTCCATCATCTCTATGTGATATGCTATTTTCTGTTGCTCATGATTTCCTTCAATTTAATGTAAATATTTCATAATATCCAATTTGAAGTTTCCTGACCTCAAATGTCTGCCACTCAGTTGATCTCTTTTATGACTGATCTTGCCTAAAGTCTATTCCTTAAAATTCTAGATGAGTCACATCATTCTGTGGAGGACCAAGTGTTGTTCAAATTCAAAAGCTCTTAAGTTTCCTCAGAAGAGTGACATCTATCAATTCTCATGAATTTCAGGCTCAGCGTTGAATGCCCAGAACTTCGAGAGTTACTTAACTAGCTACCTGTTCATTTATAAGAGAAAGAAAAGTCGTGATTCTTGATGAATTGTGTAGAAGTTTTGGATTAGTCACTTCTTCAGCCAAAGGTTTTAGAACTAAGAGCAGAAAAAAGCTGATTTAGAATTTATCAGTGCCGGTAATATAGATAAATGAAATAAAAATACATTATGATATAAATATATTATGCTATACAATTATTTTTAGTTCTTACCCAATACATGTTTTTTATCTTATTATAGGTGTTTTGAGGATAAAATAGGATTTATTGAGCTGAGTTAATTGCTAATTCAGTACAAATAAAATAATGCAAGATTTTTACGGTGTTTTAAGATGTTTTGATAGATTGTTTAATTATATTGCAAAGGGTTGCTTGTCCTGTAAAATTATACATTCTTCCTTTACAGAGTCGGTAGCAAATATATTTGATTTCTAAGCTATGTTGCATATCTAGAAGCTTGATAATTGCTGTTCATATTTTCTTACCAAACTGATAATGTGTTATTAATTCAGATTTTTAAAAAATAACCTTCTAAATCCCTATGTTTTGTCCTAGATTTAAAATTCTATGAGAACCAGACCACACATTTTTCTACTCCTAGGCTGTTGTTTTCAGACATGCTAACCTGTTAGTGATTAACCAAGATTAGGGTCTTGGATGCTTGTGGTTATCAGAAAGCTTTTCCTGAAGACGTGTATGGTCCAAGGAGAATTGCTGCATTTATGTCTGGGAGAGATGCTCTTAAACCATACTGGCTTCATATAAAGACTTGAGTTTGCTTGGGAGTGCTTAACGATGCTGCTGTAAGTTTGGAGTGAAAAATTTGAAACCAAAGGGACGAGGTCTGGACCTGAGATGCCAGACTGTGTTCTTTTCAGCCTAAAAGAAGTAAGAGGTAAATGTTTCTTAGTATATTTATGGGAAAAGAAATTGTATGTTGTCTCCTCGTATCGTCAGAATAACTACACCAAGAGGCAGAATGTATATTATTCCAAGTTGTAGGTGAGAAGAAAAAAAAAAATTGTACCCTTAGCCATGGTCACTCTTCTTTCTGCTTCCAAAGTTCATCTTTTTAACGTTTTCTACTTTTTTATTTACTGGTCAGTCCCCTAATTAGATTATAAATTCTGTGAAATTGTTTTGATTTAATTTGCGTTCCCATTACATAGTACTCGGAAAGTCTTTGTCAAGTAGAGGAATGAATGAATGAAAAAAAAAAATCAGTGGCAGAGTTCAGGTTCAAACTCAGATCTGAATCTAAATGTAGCCCATTCCCTTCTTTTGCTATCGTGACTCATCTAAACGTTTCTAAAATTTATTTTGAAAGTGAATGATAAAAATAGTAGTGCATTGTCTTTCAAGAGAGTGAATTGTCTATTGTCTTTTTAAACCATTTTCTCATGCTTTTTTATAAAACAGACACTGATAATCAGGTGGTAAACAGTTCGTATTGATTAGTAAGACTATGTGCTTGTCTCTCAATATCACCCAATTTTCTATAGGAAGCTTAAAAGTGGAATTGCTTGCCTCTTCTGGGAAATGCCTCTTGGAGTTGACAGATCAGTTTCTCTGACTTGCATGGGACGGGGGCCATGTGTCCTGCTTGTGTCTGGTTAAACTGCCAAGTCCAGACTCGTGAGACAGCATCTCAGCCTAGCTAATGTATGTGTTAATATTTACCAAAAACTTGACTTATTTCTAGTTGTTTACATTTTCCCTAAAGATCAGATGAGGTTTGGGAGGAGCCTAACAGTGAAAGGACATATATTAGACATAAAAAAAAAGCCAGGAAGGTATAGTGTCAGATGGTAGCCTCCACTCTCTCCCTTGGGGTTGCCTGACAGATGTCAGTGATAAATAAAGCCACCCAGAAGTCTCTTCGACACAGTTTTCTTGGCGATTATTACCAGCGGATAGAAAGGGGCAGAAAACTATTTGCTCTCTTCCCTGACTTTTAACAACTAATTGTGAGGGAACCATGTCAGAAAGAAGGTAACAGAGTAAATCGCCACCTGCTCTTGGTCAACTGCTCTACCATATTTCGTGCCTTTGCTGTTGTTTTCATATATTATTCTCCACATGCTTCATTCTGCTAGAGCATTAGCTTAGAATGGAAAGTCTCAGTTTGCTTTGCGTTTCCCGCACGTGTCTAACTGTGATGATGCGCGTTATGGTAACCGAGTTCTCCAACGGTGGCAGTTCAAGTGCTGGATGCCTGAAGGTCGTTAGCAGCTGTGCGCATGGATCACCTTCATGCTGAGAACAGGCTATCGTTGCTCGGATGAAGCTAGCCATTAAGGAAAGGGTGCCCACACCGGTTATAGCCTCCCTGCCATCCTTTCTGGACATTTGAAGTCAATTTGGGCAAAGTTCTATGAAGTCTAGAGTTTTGGCATTGTTCTTCAAATTTTTGGTTACCTCCGGGAAGACAAGGGAAAGAAAAATTGGTTTATTCATAAATATTTCACTATAGTTATTATGGCTCTAAATTATGTTTTGTTTTGTTTTTAATTGGTAATGACTTAAAAGAGTATAAACCACTGCATATAGCAGTATACACACACACACACACACACACACACACACACACACACACATATACATATTGTCTTTTGCTATTTGAAAGTATGTGGTTCCAGATGACTTTGGCAGTAACAGCATTTTGCCTAATTTTAGCTGCAAATCTAGGCAATGTAATATAAGAAGGCGAAGCCTCTACAGTGACACATATAATTAGTTCTTCATGTCCTTAATTGACGTGGCCGATCCACCTCCATCACTGCTCCTCCACTTAGCACTGTCGTGGCCACTCGAAAGGTCTCTGGCTTCATTTTTGTTTCCGTGTCGTCATATGAGGGGTGTGTGCGTGCACACGTGTGCATGCGAGTGCATACATAACACACATGTACGTTCTTCGCAGAGATGGGGTTGCAAAGAGGGTCCATGGTTTCCATTAAAGAGGATATTGGTATTTCTTTCTATACTGATTTATAAACTACAGGAGAATCCCCACATCAACAACATAGAATGGCTATACTCCAGGCCTTCTCCGGAATTAGGCTGGCCCAGCAGTTTCTTTTATCTTTTTTCTTATACTCCCAGAAATCTGCCTTTATCGTTTTAGATTTAGGAATTATACCCTCCTCCTTTACGGAAAGGCGGCACGAGACGGAACCTTGGGGCATCCCCTGGCCCGTTTGCTTTCGTCGTGCTTCGAGGCATGTGTCCAGTTTAATAACTGCATGCCCCTGCCTCCATCGGCAATTCACTTACCGTAAAAAATATTTATATCACATGAGCAATTCTTGTTTCAAAAAATAAGAAGAAACAGATAGCCGAAAGGAAAACAATAAGATAAGCAGTATTAATAATTTCAAAACGTACTTCTTTTTTCTTTTGTCATTTTCTGTATCTCTCCAGCTATACCTTTTTGTTTCTTTATCTCTGTCTCTTTGTTGTTGTTGTTGTTGTTGTTGTTGTTTCACTTTTGTCTGTCTGATTCTGCTTCCTGTCCCTATTTCTGTGTCTGGATCTTTTAAATTCTTTGTCACAGTCACTTTGTTTCTGTCTTAGGAGATATATATGTGTGTGTGTATATATATATATACACATATATATGTATATATATATGTATGTATATGTATATATATGTATATATATACACACATATATGTATATATATACACACATATATGTATATATATGTATATATATACACACACACACACACATACATATACACATATCTACATATATATTTTTATTAAAAACATTTTAAAATTCTCCTATAAATTGGTAGTTAAGACCTTGAAATTATGTTGACATGGTATTAAGTCTTGGTTCTGCTCCTTGTTTCTTTGAAAAATTATTTAACCTTCCTACGTCTTTTATTTTTGCATCTGTGGAACGTGATTGTTCTAAGGATTAAGACAGATAAAGTAGGGTGTACAGTACTTGGCATTTAGGAAATGAGAAGTTATTCTTAGGAACATATTTGTTTGTATTTCTTAACATGTTTTTCTGATTATTTTCTGATAAGTTTCTAGGAAAAGAATTGCTTGGTTACGTGGCATGCAATTTTAAACACGTATGGCCATATTGCCCTATAGATAGGTCAGGTGTATGATATTGCACCATTAGTTTTGGAGAATACCCATACCCTGGCCAGTACTGGGGGTTATTGTGCTCATTTCATCTAATTTGAGTTCTTTTAAATATTTCCTAATAATAAGTGAAGTATTTATTATTTTTATTTTACTTTGATTAATATGACATCAAACTTTCTTTATAATCCTTAATAAATATTGTATGTTCATACACTGCATATTTTTTGTTCATTGAGGTGTTTGTCTTTTTCCTGATTTATTGGAACTCTTTATATAATAAGAATACTAGCCCTTTGCTATATGTGATGTAAATATTTTACCCAGTTTTTTGATTGGTTTGTAATTTAATTTTGGGAGTGTTTTTATGTAGGGATCTTTTAATTATTAAGTATATAAATCATCAGTCTTTTATGATTTCTGCCTTTTCAGATCTAACTCTTAAGAAGTATTTTTCTTTTCTCAAGACGCTCATGTTGCTTTTCTATATTCGACTCTTTAAGTCAAGTCTTCATTAACCTGGGTTTTATAGAAGGGCAGTGTGCCATAGATAAGATAAAATCTTGGTCAAACATTATTATACTTATAGAATATGTGCTACACAATGGATTACATACAAACTTATTTATTAAAAGTTAAATCTAGTATTTGTGAATACACTTGGCGTCCACTGGATGCTGTCTGAAAGTCTGAACATTCTATTACGTGAAGCAAAGCATTATAGAAAGTGCTTGCTGAAAAGTAGTCAGAAGATTACTTTGTGTTTGAAATAGTCTGTTGTTTTTGTTATTAGTTGTGTTTGCTTTTTATTTTTTGCATCAAGACAGAGCCTTTGCAGCTTCAGTCTGTCTTCTGGCAAGTGTCATGTTTGCTTCCTCGGTGGTCTAGATTCTAGAGAGTCTGCGTGGAGAAGCTTGGCGTTATTTACGGGCTCGTTCTGGTGAGCAGGTACTGTGAGAGAGGACATTGTTTTCTCCGTCACTGTGATCTCACAATGCCACCGGTGCCTTCTAACCTCGCCACACCCTAATGTTATTTCCATCAACTTATTTCCTGGGGGCTCCATGTCATCATTCGGATTAAGTTAGGCCACCAGAAGATGTATCAAAGTCAAATCCTTTCAAAGATGAATTTTACTTCTCTGGTGCAGGTTCATTTGGGTGCGGTTGTCTCTGTACTCCTTAATGGCTTTGTTCTTTCGATGCAACGCGGAAGGGCTTTGTCGTGTCGTTTTCTTCTTTCACTTGTTTTATTTGGCTTGATGAACAACATGAAGACCCAAGAGAAGTTAGTCATTTTTGTTCTTTCCATAAATCAGAAATCATTTATTTTCTATCATAGTATATAATTCGTTTAGTATCTCTACTTCCCGCCGCCCCCCGCAACTGTTGAATAATTTCACTTTTTAAAATGTGAAGCATTATATGTTTTCACCTCTGCTCAACCCATGTTTTTATTACTAGATTACATGTCTGACTCCAGGAGTAAGAGACAGAAGGGTTGGGGTAGGCGCGTAGAGGTTGATACACTGCAGAAGCAGCCACGTGGCTTTTGTTGAGTATTCACGGAATTTCTAACAATAGATGCCTTCTAAAACGTTTGGTCTAATTTGAGTTCTTTTTAGTTCCATACATGCATATAACATCTATTACCAGTTTTTCAAATAGTCAGATTGCTCACACTTCCTCTGTGCCATCACCACCCCCGCTGGCCCCCTACGTGAATGCCTTTTCTCATTTCTATGAGGCTCAGAGGAAACTTGTAGTTTAACTGTAGCACCTACACTGGCCCTTACTGCACACGTATTTCTGATCTTTTTTTTTTTTTTTTTTCACTCCACAAATGTGGCTTCTTGTGGCCTTTGTGAAAAGAAACAGAATCTAAATTGCCAAACTTAAAAAAAAAATGGTTATTATGTCTATTATGTGCCCCCCAAATTAATATCATATTTTCCTCTGCATTTATTTAATTGACCACAGCTTGGCTTATTTTTCCAGTCATGATGAAGGAATGTACGAGGAGATACCCACATTTGATCAATAGACATTATGGCCAACTCCTAACTCAGGAGCAGGAAGACCTGTCAGGCAGGGGTTTCCTGGAAGTCCTTTATCCACCCGGCAGCCATATTAAATGACACTACACACGAGGGGCACCAAGCCGGACGCCAGCGATGCAATGGATACAACCCCCCCCCCCGTTCTCACTGGGCTCACAGTCTGTGAGCGGAAGCCAGACTCCCCAAAAAAATTGCAGTGCAGTGCGGCAGGTGCTATGAAATAGCGATGCAAACTGCTGGGGGCTCGGGGCGGTGGGGTTGGGGAACAGAGTTAGCAACTGAGGCTGAGACGACACCATGTGAGAGGGCAAATCTCTAGAGACAGATCGACCAGAAGGACCCGGTGTACTTAGCGAGGGGCTTTGTTCTGAGCGCATTGGGCAGCCCTTGGTGGCTTTTAAGAAGGAGGGGTGTGATGTGAGATTTGCATTCAGGGCGAATACAGAAGACTGTCACTGTGGAACAGGAGGTCACTCCGTTGATAGAGTGGCCCCCTACAGAAAAGCTTCACAGTTTCTAAATCTGAGGTGCTCTGTTTATTCCTTACCACCACCCGATGAAACTTTCAGACGAATCAGGATGTTCCTAGTTTGCAAATTGGATGTGAATCAAGGCTTTAGGGCTTTGTGACCTGTTCAGAGGCGTGAACGGTTTGCACCGGGCCTGTCCCGCTCTGCGTCCGTGGCCTCCCACCCCTGACCGCTCCTGGCTCACACGTGAGAGGGTAGTTCAGAGGGATTGTGTTTTGCTAAAGCTCGTGCAGATCACTGAGCAGAACTTGGGGTAGAACACAGTCTCCCGATTCACAGGGAAGAATTGACACCTGTGTCTTCCAATCAGCACAGACAGGGGATGGGCCACCCAGAAGAGACGGGAGACAGGCCACTGAAGTGCAGAGAAGGGGGTCTTGGCACAGCCAGAGGCCGGTGGGTGATGGTGGACCAGCGACTTCCCCACTGGTCATCAGAGAGGTCAGTTCATTTTAGATTCTGACCCCATGAAATTTGCACCCGTGAGGTTTATCATCACAGTCAAGGGGCGTAGTTTCCCCGACGGAACATCATTCACTTTGAACAAATGTACTGAGCTCTGATTGTGTGCCAGGCACTGTTTTGAGGGCCGAGGCTTCAGAGGAGGGAACATAGTCCTTTCATTCATAAAGCTCTGATGGGAGGAGCAGGCATGCAAACCAAGCCAGTTCCAGCACAGCGTGGGGAGTGGAGGCGCAGGCATGAGCAAAGCTTTGTGGGAGCACGGAGAACGAAGATGGTCCTGGAGCCTTCGGGGGGCTCCAGTGAGGCCCTATTTCATCTCGGGATCGAAAGGTCCATAAAAAGTTACAAAAGCAGCAAGGGGAAGATAGTCCTCAATAGGGAAATATGCTACAGAGTACACACGTGATTTATAAATTTAAAAAGTGAAGACAGGTGAAATTTTTACCGCATCTTCATTTCGAGCTTAAGGACAGGTATATCCCTTTCACCTGTAATTAGATTTTTAGGTAAATGTCCTTGTAAAGAGTTTTATCGTTTGGATGACTTCTAATCTTGATCAAGTCTGGAATGAGGGCTGTGCCACCTTTTCCGGTTTTATCTTTCAAACAACTGCTTTTCCCAAACTTGAGCCAACCGGGCTCCAGTGTGAAATATAGGTGGGCATGCATTTTGAGGGTAAATTTTAAAAATCAGTTTTTCAGAAGTACAGTGCTGATTAGTGAAATAGGTATTTTCCATAAAAGAAAATTTTTAAAACGACTTTAACAAAGTTTTGTTTTTACGTAGTTTTTTTTTAGTCTTGGAATTGAAAGAGATCAACTTTAGTGAAAAATGCGAACCTCTCTACTCAGACCTTAAACGCTAAAAATCATCATCCTTTTTGTTGATCTGATTTCGTGTTTCAACCCACTGCAGATGTCATTCCTCTATTTTTAAGCCAAATTCCTGTATTTGAGGGAAGTGTTGAACTAGGGCGACACATGACTTTATAAAGTAAAGGTGAAAAACTTTATTTTCCCATTTGCTATGTTACTGAATCTGCTCATGGTCTTAATAGCTATTCATTTTGGTTACTATTTACCTGAGTAATTTATCAGGTGAAATTCCTCCCAGGTGGCATGAGCTGACTCTCAGATTTCCACTCTCCAGGCCTGGTAGTGTGGTGATCTGTGTTGTCAGGCCAGAGAGGTCTTGGTGATGAACCATTCAATGGAAAGATCTGCCCCCAGGCTGGGGAGTTGGTTGATTGCCCAACACTAATCCAGAGCAATTAAATATCAAAGGGTTGAGCACTCCCTGAGTCTAAGGGGTGGGAAGGCAGCCATCTGGAGAAGCCAATGGTGATTGATCATCTGGCTAAGTGTTTGTTTGGAGATAGATTTGAATAGTTAAATTCATCATTATAACATTCAGATATTTCAACCTTTAGTCATCTTGAGTCCTAATTTTGATTCGTTTTATTTGATTCCAAGTTGGAAATTAAGAGAACTTATTCAGTCTCTACCAAGGATAGAAATGCTTGATTTACCTTGTATACCTCTAACCTCTTGTGGAATGAAGTGGGGTATAAAAAAAATAAAAGTAAACGTTCTCCATGTGACAGTTCGAAAATCTCATATTAAGGTGGGAAAATGACTTAAGCGATCGATTCTTTACTTTTTAAGACATGTTGCCCTAAGCTTCTGTCGTTAAGCTATTTTTAGTTACAGAAACCATAAATATTCATTCAATTCCTTTAAAATAGTCTTTGGGCAACTGAAACAATCACCCAGTCTGCTAATAAGAATCTAAAGATCATATAATGTTTTCTAGGCTGTGTTCTACATACATATCGAGTTCATTACATAAAGAAAAAACTACTTTCTCATTTTAATGGGTTTTTAATGTTTCTCCTAAGAGCATTTTTTTGTTTTTTGTTTTGTTTTGTTTTTTTTCCAATTTCTAAAGACCCACCTAACATTTGGCATGGTAGGTGGATATACTCAGAAGTCAGCATCTTAGCACCTCACCTAATGAAAGGGCAGGACAAGGACTCCAGCTTTTGGGTGTAAACAAGTCATTTATCAGCTCCTTTACTAACATTTCTTTATTATTGAGCATCTAGCACGTGCTGAGGACAACAGGGTCAAACAGAGACTAATGTGCCTTCATGGAGCTTATAGTTTGAGAGTAAAGATAAATGCTTAAAAGCACACATCCGATACGTGAAGACCTGTGCCATGAAAGAGAGGTACAAACGAGGCTTTAATCCCCTCCTCTGGGGAGCTGGGGCCGGGGGGGGGGCGGGGGGCAGGCTTTTCTGAACTGGAAAGGATCATCGTAGAGTCTTGAAAGTCAGTCTAGCTGTCTGGAGGAAGTCTGGGGTTGACGAGCAGGTTTAGCAGGGGTAGTGTCGTCCCAGGGGTGTTTCAGAAATTTGTGGAGATGTCGATGATCAGTGCTAGATTACTAAAGGCGTTCGATAGGTGGGGGTCAGGCCCAAGAGAGCAGCACCAGGAAAGTTCTCCTGCGTGCCAATGTCAATTAACCCATCCACCGTTCACGTTAAGTGATTAAACCTGTTTGTATCTGTTAGCCCTACAACCTAACCCTGTCATCCTTAACGCGTCTTTTAAACATAGTCTAATATGCTGAAATCTCCAGGAATGCAACCATCAGATACTTCACAGGGAGGTGTTATTTTTGTTTGGCTTGTGCTTTACTGAGAGTTAATTACCATTTTGAAAAATCATACCACCAATAAGAAGAAGCCTGCTCGTGAAATGGGAGCTGCTCGTGCAATGCACTCGTAACAATGCGCTTGTAAATTCAGCGATGCCACATACGGGAACAGGTGTGAGGCTCCTTCACTACCCATGTGCACATGCCTCAGCTTTCCCGTAGTGAAATATACACACTATCTTATTTTACATTGATTCTGTCTTATTTCTCCTTTATGTTTAAATGTGCTTAAATTCTGTGTGTAGATAGGTGATGTTATGTGTTATTTTATTTCAATATAGTGGAGGGTGGAGCATTATAAGAAGAAAGCCTTGGATCCAAGACGAAAACTACTGTTTTAAACAATAAGTGTGTTTTAAAATATGAGCAAAAGTGTTTCTCTATCCAAGCTGAAAAATCATTTGATTCTCTAATTTCAGAATGTTTCATAGATAAGGGCTCTTGATCTCAAATGAGATTCAGAAGCAAACATTTCCTTTTTGACTTCTTTCTGGCCTGATTTTTACAGCGATCTCTCTGACCCTGTACACAGGCAAACGTGAAAGGAAATGTGTTGTGATATTTGGAAATATTTGCATTGGATCATCTTGTTTGGGCTGTTTAATACTCATATCACTGGGTCGAATCCTCTACAATTGAAAGGTCATTTGGAGAAAAATTACTTACAAATAAAACCAAGATTTTTAGAATGCTTTCTTGGAGTAGGTCTGCTCTTCTGGAAGACAGCCAGGAGTTCAATGAAAACACATTGAGATGTTTTACAGGAGAGTATTTTGTTTTAGCAGATACCATCATGAATAAGATGCCATCCTGCTAGTAGGATGCCTACTTCCTGGTCCAGAATGCCCGATTTCATTCTTAGTATTTACAGATCTAGTGTCTTAGAGGTTACGGGAGGTACGAAATCAGGAGGAAAAAATGCAGTTTTACCTGGAGGGCAGTAACCGTGTCTGTATTAGATGTAAGAACTTCTAGCGACAAGTAATGAAGAATTCAATTGAGATTACTTAGGAATCTATGTAACAGGAAAAGTCCAGGAAGCCAAATTTATAGAACGAAATTAATATCTTTCTTGACTTGCATATTGACTTTTTTGCGAAAATTCGATGAGATAATATGGAACGGATATTTTGTAAGTCCTAAGAATAAGGTGGCTTTTGTTCACAATCTTTCAAATATAGATCATACTAGAATAAGGATGTGTCAACAGGAATTTATCACATGAAAGCCAGCAAGTCTGAACCATGTGGTAAAATCAGATGCATATGTTTTTCTTGGGTATGCTATAATCAGAAATTTTGAGTTATCAATTTTTACAATGTTTATTTGTCAAGATTCAGATAAATCTAGACAGAGCCAATTTACATTTACCACCGGCCTCCCCCTCCCCCCCCCCCGCCCCCGCACTCCCGGTCTCATTATTTCCTTACTTTTCCAAGAGTGTCTGGAATCTTCCCCCAAGATATTGTCAGTTTGTTGTCACTTTTTCTACTATGTCTAAAACACGCTGTAATCTGGATACTGACTCGAATAGATGCAAAATTAGGTCTTCCGTTTCTCCGACGGGATTAAGGCAGTTGCCACCCGCCAAATAGCATCTGCGTAATAATGAACGCGAGGGAAGAGATGTTGGAAGGGCAAAGAGGTGTTATTTTTTTCTCTGGAAATAGTATTACCCAGGGTCTGTCCTTGAAACTTTTCTGCTTAAGAGGTGCTGGATCAGGGCGTGTCCCATGGCTCGCCTTTATAGCTCATTGTCCTCTTTATCCGACTTCATTTTTCTCCTTGCTTTCTGTCCCCTGCAGACCCACAGATGTTGAGGATGGGAAGCCACTCTCATTATTTCCTCTTTCTTCTGTGCCACCCTTCCTATTCAGGGCCTCGTTTTTCCTGACTTTAATGTGGTGGTCCTTCTGCCACTCTACCCCCTGTCACATAGGGAATTCCCAGCCTGCGGCTCAGTGTCTGGTGCCTGAGACTCTAGCAATCAGACCTTAGGTAAGAGAGGTGGGGTATTTAGAACCATGAACATTCGATGCATAGAGTCAAGAATACGATTTATTGGCCTATACAGTAATGATTGTAAATAAGCATGTTTCTAGGGGGAAAAACTCATAAACATAGTTGATTATGATTGAGGAAATGAAGTAAAAAGAGAAAAATATATAGAAATTTGCTTTGGTTCTCGGTAAGAAATGCCGACTCTAAGCATTTATGCAAACTGCTTAAAATTTATGTCCAAGTATAATTGGCAGCCGGAATAATGATGGTTGTTGCAGATTCTCTGGTTTAAAAGTGACAATAAGCATGATCCATTATTTAAAGATACATCATAGCGTATGGATCTCATTAATTTATGTTTTTATTACAGCATCTAAACTTTATATTCATATGTTTATAATCTTCATCGTTTCTTTCTCTCGGCTCGATTTCAACATCGAGGCCTGTGGAGTGCAGTAGGGGTTCGTTCCGCCTTCGTACTGGTCAGATCATAAATATGAAGAGTCTGGGATTACCTATTTTCAAACAGCTATTTAGAGAAATGTTAAGAGAGACAGTGTTTGTTAAAATACTTTTAACGGTTTCTCAGAGGACATCGTCCCTGCCGTTGAGATTAATTCGTCTGGAGAGACGATTTAGGGGTATTGAGTAACTTTTTCCCAAGAAGTCGAGAGATGAGTTAGCTAGTTCGTTGTCAGTCAGTTGCTAGTCAGCTCTGCAGTTCCACAGGCCAGCTGGGTTTACAGTGAAATGAAGGAGAGCTGCTTTTCACCTTGAGATCTCGACTGTAAGTGGATAATTAAGTATTAGAGCATGCTTACCAAGGAAAGCCGTGAAATCGCCATCCTTGTGGATTTTCGAAAACTGATTTTGGTTGATTTAAGCAAAGCCTCGATCTAATCAGAGGCTTGAATATGAAAGAGATGGCATTTTGAGGTGTCCTTGATTGCCCATCTGTAGTCACGTAGGGTGATAGGAACTGCTCCCAAAACACCAATACTCTGTCCATCCAGTTTTGTCCATTTTCCTTTCAGCCGGTCTTTTTCTGCAGGCAAAGTAGGTTTGCCCCCATTTCTGATCATTAATCTCAGGCGGCCATTTTTTTTTTTTTAAGCCTAATATCAGGGTGATGAAACATTTTTGGCCAAATTATTAAAGTGAAAGTCCTTTCTCCCCCACCGTGGGTTATGCAGCTCCCCCCTATTGTTTCAGCTTTTTTTGGATTCTTCACAATAGGTTCCAGACCTGGGTTAATTAGCAACTCTGTTAACACCTCCTTGAGCTCCAGTGGTTCAAATACGGCCTGCTGAGACATTATTTCTTAAAAGGTGAGGACTAATGACCCAACTTTCAGTCACCATCTCAGAGGCCAGTTTTCAATCTCGTAAAAATTTTAAGTCAAGGAAGCTCAACGTGGAAAGGCCCGAGATGTCATAAAATACTATTCCGGATACAGTTGGTTGGACTTGCCCCGGCACCGGGTAAGCTAAAATACAAGTTAATAGTAATTCCACCTCATTTAGTTGCATTTAAGGTGCTTGAGAGTTATGCTTAATAGACCATAAAAATTATACCTTAAGACACGACTTAAATACAATAGTAAATCCTTGTTCGAAGTTCTCCCAGAAACTACAATGTTAAAAATCATTACAAATGTTAACGAAACCTCACATTTTTCTGTATGAAGACTTTTGATTATATAAAATTTTAGATGTGCCAGAATTCTTAAAATGAGTTCATTGTGGGGGCTATAGTTTGGTTTATGCCCCTTTTTTGGATGCTTCGGATAGTAAATATTTAAATGTATTTTACTCAAATATTAATATTTTATATGTATAGATTAATAGATCTCGAATGAAATAAATGTGTCTCCTCTAATAAACAGTATTAGAATATAATCTCAGTAGAAATTACCTCTAAGCGGCATGGGGCCAAAATTGGATTATAGTTTGAATCGTAAAATGATGTCAGTGTTTCTGTATCATTACTGAATGTCCATGGGGTTAAAAGGAATTAAAATGCCAGAAATTAGACTGCCACAAAAAAAAAAAAAAAAAAAAAGGGAGGAATGAGGCAGGTTATTCCCTATCTGTTGCAGAGCCAGGCATGATACGATTAGGTACTGCCAACCTGTTATTTTGTTTAATCTTCAAAACCAACCCAAGAGGCAGTTATTATAGCTTTTAATAAAAAAAGAAGGGGAACGGAGGCTTAGTGGTTAAACAATTTGCTTGAGACCATGTTTCTGTTAAGGCAGCATCCAAGCTGTAATCTCTCTCACTTCAAAATCCGTGCTCGCTTCTGTATCATGACAGATCCAATGGAGTGGCCAGACTTAGAGAAAGAAAGAGGAAGAGGACGTCAGAGAGCCGCCTCTCTGAGGCTGAGATCCTGCAGTGATCGCCACGGCGCAGAGTGTTAAAAGTCTTATACACAAGTAGAATGGGACTTTGAAAAATGATTAATTATGTAATAAGGGTGCCACCGCATTTTCTAGAAATCCTATGGAAAAAGTGTTAAAAACGAGAGGTTGGAAACTGACCATGGAGGCCGCCTGATGTCAAAAGTTTTATACAAGTAATTGCACTTTTGCTTAAGCAGTCTTTAACGTCTGAATGTCTGGTTCTTGCAAATATCTTAGTGTTGCTTTTCTCCAGTTTTAATGTGATTCGGCGGTGAGAAGTTGCCGAGAGCCTAATCAAATCAACGCTTTTGTGTGGCGGCCATATGAATCAACAGTCGTTCAAAAGTTATTGCAACTTGGATATTTAAAGTGGTCTATACCATGACATATAAGCGCAGTTTTAATCTTTGTCTCACATGTAACTTAAATATATGAATAACCTTTCTTTAAGGAAATATCCAATTTCGGTTATTGCTCGAAAAGTAAAAATAGTATCATTTTTATGGCCATGGGCTGTGCATAGTATTACATGCCTATATTATAGGTTATTGATAATGAATATCTCATGAGATTTGTAGACTTCATAAGGATCGATGGATTTAAAAACAAAATAGTGAATTTCTTAATTATTTTCCCTTTTTTCCTTTTCTATACAGAGTAGAGAGTAGCAGGCAAAATAATGCAAGGAGAATATTTTGAGAAAAATTTATTTAAGCATTGATTTATTAAATATTTTGTAATAATTCTTTTAAAGTACTTTTAGAATGTACAAAAGGGTGTATATACTACTTTTTAATTACTATTGAAGAGAATAATTTATTACCTCAAGAAAATGGAACTTTTCCTTTCTCAAGAGCAAATCTACAGCACTCCGTTGGTTGAGCATAGTTTTGGGTGAATGCTAGCCATATCATTAATGTCATGTCTTTCTCTTACTAGTACTCATTACTCCCAATCGAAACCTGCCAGAGACAAACTCTTCAGAGAATCGGTTTCCTTGTTTCTTTCTCTCTCTGTCTCATAAAATGTGTGTATGAGAGAGAATATGCTATAATGTTGTCTGAGCACAGGAATCAATGTCCTAAGCTTGTGTCCCAGCTTTATTACTAGACAGGTGACAGAAGTGTCTTCATTAATTTCACAGGAACTCAGTTTCATCATCAGTAAAATGGAGATGAATTGAGGTGATGTAAAAGCACCTTGCATCCCCTTATATTTACTGAGCAAAATTTCGTTCCATCCCTTCCTTTTTCTTAACCTTTTGTATTAATATTATGTTAAGATTTTGGGGTTGGGACACATTCTTTAGGTAAACCATTTTGTTTTCCTCAGTTTCGCCCTAATGAATAGAAAATGCAGCTTGGGTCCTCCTGGCAGATGGTCTTCTTCATTCCCACATCCCACGTGTTCTTGTTCTTCCAATGTGTCTTTGAATGTTGCTGGCACAATTGGTGGACGTGGGAAGACCTACCACCAGTATAACAAGGAGTGGAATAGATCCCAATGATTAGACACCTGCACGTAGTTTGTATGTTACTTCCTGACTTAATCTTATAAGAAATATGTGAGACAAGTAGTATTAGCCATATTTTACGAAAGAAATTGAGCCTTCGAGGAATTAACTTCTAAAAGACAAATAGCTGGTGAGAGGTAGAACAAAAAATTAAACTCTCAGAGCTCTATAAAACTTTGTTCTTCCCAAATACATTAAGTCATTTGTTATTAAAGGAGAACTATTTTCCTAAATGCAAGCACGTGGTTAGTTAAGGCACATGTTTCCTGGATGTAGATTGGACATTGGTCCTGTATTGGACATGTATTTGGAGTAAATAAAGCATGCATGTAAATTAGTATAACAAAAGGGTGAATATGTTAAACACCATAATTAGGATTCAGATAAAATGCTTTTTGGCTCAAAGCAGGGCAAGGCTATTTCTGGTTGCAGCCGTCAAGAAAGACTTTTTTGTTGAGGCAAAGTTTGGACCGAGCTCTTAAATCATGAGTAGAATTTGGATATGAAAACAGGAAATCGAGACGCATAGAAAGGGAAGAGTATGAATAAAGCACACGGATAAGGGAGTAACTTGTAGGTTTTTGATAAAAATGGTGAGCAGCTCAGTTCCTCTGGTGCATTGAGGGCAAGGAATGGAGTAATCGAGAAAGAAATGTGAACTCTTGAATGCTATTTTTAAGAATTTGAGAATTTGATAAACACTAGAGTGCCATTAACAGGTTTTGATCACAGGATTGGCATCATATGATTTAGGAATAATATCAGTGGTAATAATAATAATGTAGGCCACAGTGCTAAGTGCTCATCTCGTGACTACAGACAAGCAAGGCATTTAGGGGATGATAGGATAATAGTTTCAGTGAGTAGTAAATAGCTTTGGTGTGGACACTGGTAATAGAGAGAAAAGGAAAGATGAGGATAAGATTAAAATAGGGATGTACAACATATTAGATGCCTGCGGCAGGGAAAGAGAAGGCATCTGAAGGGACACCTTGCTTTGGTCATAATCAGAAATGCAGGGGGCACAGAAGAAGAGCAGAAGCAGGTTTCAAAGGAAGGGTGGTGAAGTCACAGAGGGACTTGTAGAGTTTAGAGAAAGGGCGAAGATGAATTTCGGGTTAGACATGTGATGTGGGTTTAGGGAGAAAGGTTTGTGCTGCAACCTTGATTTGTGGGTGATCTGCCTCAAGGAGATAGACTAATGCATGAGAGAAGACGAAAGGGTGTAGAGGAGATTTGATATCGAAAGAGCACAAGTGAAATGTGTTTATATGTTAAGAGAAAGAAAAAGATGACAAAAAGAAAACTTTAGAATCTGAGATGTTTTCCAATGAATCTGTTTTACTTGATTCTCCTTAGAACTCAAAGGGCCTCTTGATTTTTTTCTCTTTACAAATTATTGTGTGTATTAGTGTCAAGTTCATAGAGCAAAGACCTTAAAAATTCGTATTTAAATAGCACTGAAAAAGTTTAATATGTTCTACAGGTTACATTTTCTCCTGTCATCTTATTAGGTATTATATGTCTACTTCTTTTTCCCAAACTACTTCTTAACATACTCATTTGTGGTATTAAAACTGGGGTCGAAAACCATGGGATGGGGGATTTGGCCTCCTACTATGGTCTTAGCTTGCTTCCCCAAAATCAAGGCTAGAGAGGCAAAATAAAGACTATTATTTTTTTTTTTTTATCACCATTCTACCAGGCAAATGGAAATTTCTAGCTTTTCACAACTCTTTCTTCATCTTTCTTGGACCTGAGTTGACCCGCAGGTTCTATTAAAAATAGCATTGTTACAAAAAAATACATTTTGCTGTAAATAATATCTCTATTTAGGAATCCACAGGTATCTCAAATTCAGTGTGTCTAAAATATAGCACACTCTTTTCTCCAGCCTGTCTTTACACTGCATTCTCCCATATCAGTCAGTAGCAGCTTCCTGCATTCACTCGTCCAAGCTAGAAACCAGGGAGTAATATTTAATCTTATTTCTACTGTCCTCCACTATACTCCACCAATCAGTTAAGAAGTTCTGTCAAATAGTTTTTTTCCTGATTCACCCTTCAATCTGTCAGATACCTCTACTCTCTTGTCTGCCACTGATTCTGCCTCACTATTATTTTTTTCTAACCGTGTATGTTGAGCATAACCATATTGAGCCACGTGTTAGGGATTTTTCAGTTATTGGAAATCAAACGATGAATGAGAAAGAATCAGTTCACGTCTTCGTGAAACTGGCAGTCTGTTGGAGAAGACAGACATCTATCAATCAACGATATTAATATTTAATCATCGATGGGATGAATGTTCCAAAGAAAAAAATTACAGTGTGTGGAAGAGAAGAGGGCAGGTTTCTGAAGAAAAAGAGAAGAATCTTAAGGTGAAAAGCTGTGACTTGGAGGATGAGCAGGAGGAAGACAGAGAGGGGAAGGGAGGTGTTCGAGGCAGAGGGAGTTCTGGGAGCTTGACACTGGGAACGAGCCTCATGCCTGGATGATCCGCAGTCAAGGTGGTCGGAGCGCAGAGGGCACGTGAGAAAGGCGAATGGGCCATAGCTCCGGTTGGGTCGAAGCCATAGCATGTAGGGCCTGAGGACCGAGGACCATTTCCTGGGCCTTCAAAACTGGAATATTCTTTAGAGTGAAGGGACAGCAGGTGTTGACCTGGGAATGTTCCGGAAAAGCCAGACTCTGTGGCCCCTCTATCTAGAATCACGTTACTGATTTTGGGTTTTATCCTAGGAGAAAAGGGGAAACGTCGAAGGCCATTCAGTAGCGCTGTGAGTGTATCAGATGAGCTTCTCAGGTAGCGTTTTCCTCCACCACTGCCGCGTGCTCTGCCTTTTTTCTTGTTTCATTTTATTTCATTACATTAATTTACATCTTTATCTGAGCGTTTTATTTATTCTTTGCTTCTTGGATTTAGGCTGTTTTATTCACTGCCGCAAATCCACACCTAGAATGATATACACCACACATACCAAATGTTTTATAAACTGTTAAATTAATGAAACAGATTGCTTTCCAAGCAGTGTGGTTATTGTCCGACTCCATTAGAAGGAGTAAGAGTTGATGGCAAGAGACGATAGTAACGCGTAAGGACGTCTCTAGGTGCTAAAACAGTTCGAAGGTATGTTTAGGATGCAGTGATAATTTCGAAGTAGATAGTGAGGAGGAGGAGGAGGCATCAAGGATGACTTCCAGATTTCTGGAATGAGCTCCTGGGTGAATGACTATGATGAGATGGTCAAGACTGAGGGGTTCAGCCCGACCACCTGTCTCACAGATACTGTGACCTCGGGCACACTGCTTAATTTCTGCATGCCTTGACTCCTTTATCTGTAAAGTGGCCGCTACGATTAGTACCTACTCTATAGGCTATATTGTGGGGATTTAATGCGAAAATGTATATAAGGTGTTTAGAACAGTGTCTCGTACATGTAACAGGACTCGGTGGAAGTTGGTCACTGTGGGAAAGAGCAGACAAACTAACTGAAAGGCAGGGGAATCCGATGGGCTTTCTAGTTGTCGCATTTCGATGGCTGTGAGACATGCAAGTGGATACGCCAAGATGGCATCTGTAGGAAACAAATTTAGATCTCAGAAGAGGCCTGGGTTAGTGATCGAAATCTGGGAATCGTCTGAATTCATTAAGGGTGTTTAGCACCGAACTCCAGCGACACGGACGCGTTTTGGAGGGGCAGGGAGACCAGAAGGGCGGTCGGGAGGGTGAGGCAGGACCAGGGCCAGGAAGAGAGCCAGTGGCGAGTGCTCAGGGCTTCTCCTCTGAGCGCAGGCAGGGGAGGGCCGTGCTGCCGGCCGCCCCTGCAGCCCCTGCCAGCCTCAGCCACTGCGGACCCTGAAGGCTAATCTCAGCCCACCTCAGTGACATCAAATATGCCTCTCTGCCTTCCTCCATAAGTGCACAAATATGCCAGACTTCCTCTTCCTGTAGGTGTTACATGTGCTGTTCCACCTGCCTTAACTGCCCTCCGCATCCTGTCCACGAGGCGAGCTGTGGGTGGGCCTGCCACCGCCAGCTCTGGGGTGACTCCTCTGAGCAAGCAGTACCCAGAAGGGCCTTTCCGCTACCCCTGAGGGATCCCCTTTTCTCCCTAGGGGAAACCCTATGCACTCGGTTGCGTTTTCCCATTTCATTTCTGGACCTGTGCCCTTGGGTCACACTCCCTAGGGAATGCCACATTTTGTCGCATCTTGGGTCCCGCGCCCAGTGCTGGCCACATTGCACACACCAGATGTTTCTGCAAGTGAAGAGTGGTTAAAAAGCAGATCCCACGACCTTCTCAGCCTCCACGTGACCATTTCACATGCTCTCAGACCATCCAGAAAGGTTTAATACAGGCTAGATCCAGGTGCAGAAATAATATATTCAGATGTGTTCACAGCAAGATCAGACAAGCTAGGGATGAGCAGAATTGGTTCATGGGGTTATGGGATGATTTTAATGTCACAAGATTATCATAGAAATCTGTACATCACATATTTTTGTATGATCACAGTTAGCAAGTTGGTTCAGTCCTGAGTTTAAGATGGACATGTCATAAATACCTCCGTTTACAGCGAACCAGTTACCAAGGGCTGACTTTATTCTAGCACTTTAGCAGGTGGGCTGGCGGCAGAAACCATAGCTCATCGTCTCGGTACCTTTTGGGGTGATGCGACAGGAATAAACCAAAGGCAGGAGAATGAAGCCTTCAGATCTTGTAATTGTCACATCCTGGAAGATGTTTCACTTTAACGTTTGGCTTTGGAAGAATCTGCATAGTAATACTACTTCGATACTTTTTTAGAAAATTTGGATTTCCTTAGTTGAACTGAGTAGCTACATTTGACTAATTTATTTTATCTATACTTTATATTTTTGCTGTGGATTAGAAACGGCGTTTAGAACTTTTACTGAGGATGAGAGGAGAATTGTACCCCTTTTTTTTTCAGGCGCATTGTTTTGGGTTTAATAAACAGAAGAGTATAATGGCAAAAAGTGATGGGTTTATCTGTGAGACGTGAGGGCATCAGCTATTCAGACTGGGAATTTTCCCACCCCATCCAAAGTGACCCATTTTTGGACCGGAATGAATGAAAGCCACTAGAATCTAGTCCACATTCTGAGCTCAGAAGTTTCTCATCTGAGAATCATCAGTTAATGATGAGCCATTGTCATTATAATGACGAGTGCCCACGAGGATATGCCCCGTGTCTGAAATGGCACGCGTTTGGTGCTAACATATTTCTTATTGTTCGCCACAGATGACTGTGAGGCTACTAGAAAAAAAAAAATATTTTGGAGCGGTATCGTATATTCATCAGGAAAAAAATGGGTGATTCTGGTAATTGGATTTGCCCAGGTTTGTAAATCTTTTCCCACTCGTTTTATTCATCAATTAAAAATAGAAGTTATCAAGTTCAAAGACAAATTCTAGCCATAGTAGTAGACAGAACTAGAGCTCTCTTGATTCAGATTTACTCTATTTTATGTTTCCTGATTGTTGACAATTATTCCACTTCGTTTTTGCTTCTGAATCTTAAACTGTTTCACTTTTGCTATTTTTCCATGAAATGAAAGAATGAGAAATTGTATATAACCTAGCGGACACATAGAAAGTATATACAGAAAAAGAGATACTTCAAAGCAGATTATCTCAAAATAGTATACTACCCCATAAAAATCAAAATTTAAATTTCTGATTTTTAAAAAAGAAATATGATTTTCCTGACTTATACATCATTATATATATATATATATATATATATATATATATATATATATGTGTGTGTGTGTATGTATGTGTGTGTGTGTGTGTGTGTGTGTATATATGTAAAACCCATATTTAGGTTTATGTAGTATTTTAGAAATTTGAAATTTTTACAAGACGATCCTGAAAGATTTCTAGCGGTCTGTGTACTTGGTACAAATGGCCAGAAATTTATTTTGGCAGGATGTGATACATACTAAAAAGTCACCTAAAACTTTTGCTTTTCTTACGTCTACAAATTATCACCAGTGATAACAGCAGCCGATTTTCCCTAGAAACACTAAAAATATTTGCCTGCTTGAAAAGATATCAGGCAAAACTGTATGTTTCCAGCTAGAATTATGTGTTATTGGGTAAAGTAAATTATTTAAAAATTGATTAGCACTGCCTAAGAGGCAAAGTCACAGGCTGTGAGACTATGAATAGGTGTGTTGAATAGATAATGACGTGAAAAATGCGAGGATATTTATGTCTAAATGCAGAAAGCTGTGCGAGGATCCAGCTGCTTGATAAGTTTCTAGATGAATTTGTTATTAATGCCATTCCCTAACCCACTAATGAGAGAAATGAGAAATGTTTTTTAAGATTTAAGACCGCGTAAGTGCTTTGTATCTAAAACTGATGGAAGTAATTGGTAAACTGCTTAATAAGTCCCACTTGGAGGTGAATGGGAACTACAGGGTAGAAAATGTAAGCGGGCCAGTAATCCTACAAGTCAGCAGAGTCCTCTTTCCTCAAAGAAACAAAGATAGCAGTAATTAATGACCCTGACTCTGTGCCAAAAAAGCTTTCTTCTGACAACTCCAACTTAATTAAAACTTAAGACATTTCAATGGTCTCCGAAAGCCCCTGATGGGGTGAACTCTTGCAGACTCGTGAGAAAATTTTGTAAATTAAAGGAAAAGATGTGTGTTACCACTAGTACCATGAGTCTAATCCCTGGCAGTCAAAGAATCTATTTAGCCCAAGCCTTTTCTTTTAACCGCCTCACACCTGCAGGCTTGCTAGCACTTCCTGTGCACCAAGAGAAGGCGGTTTTTGTGTTTTAGGGAAGATCAGATAATAGGAGCCTGGCCGTTCCTTTTGTTTTTGTGCATTGTTCATTAGCCTGTGAGTGTTGCAGGCACACTTGATATGCTTGGTTGCTCCGGAGTAGAGCATCGCCTGAGAGCTGTAGGTGGTGCGACACGGGGTGAAGATGGGTTGGCGGAAAAAGTAAGGTTTTTTTTTTTTTTTTTTTTTTTAACGTGGCTCAAATTAAAACTCACAGTTGATAGGGCAGCCTGAATGGCTGTGGCCTGCTGTTCTTAACACAGCGGAGTGACAAGAAACGAGGTTCTGTGCTAGACAGTGCAGATTTGA
>CM053511.1:52311122-52386122 GCA_028627145.1 Eidolon dupreanum
ACGTCGGCTCTGTGCCCGGGCCAATCATTGGCATTGTATGTGCGTATTTGCTGACTTAGTAAGTTGTGTGGTTGAGGTTAATGATTATGTCGTGACTTCTCTTTTTGCTAAGATGTGCTGTCGAATTGTGATTTTTTTTTCTTTTTTATGTAGAGTTATAAACAACTGAGCCTTGTTCAGTGGTCTAGTTTTGTTTTCTTCTGTTGGTTTTTTTAGGGGAGGTTGCTTTCACCTCCAACTTTATTTCAAGAGTGATCCCTGTAAAGTGGACTTGCACCTTATTAGTTATTTATCTTTATCTTTCTGATGAATGAAATGTAATAGCCAATACCACTTATGTGTTTAACAGACTTTAAGCATGTAGATTAAGTCCCCTTCGAACCTAAGACTCATTAAGTTTTCTTTGAGATCATTTTCTTCTGTGGGTTATAAGATGGTATCTTCAAAATGAAAATAGGACCAGCTGACTTGGTGGAGAAATTGATATTAAGGATGAGTAAAGGGGAAAAAAACCCACAAGCTGGATGGTTAGGCTTTTGCTTTGCACTTGATTATGTTAGCATTGTGTATACGTAATTTGAGTGAAAGATTTTTTGACCTATTAATTTTTTATCGCTTTTCGAGATTTGCCTTCAACATAAGAGTTTCCCTTGGCATCAACTCTAAGCTTACTTCCAGTGGTATTTAAATGTGTGACTATAAAATATTTCTACTGGCATTTCCTTACTAGTTAGCAGCTGTTACAACAGCCTCCAAACATCTATTAAGTAAAGAGAGATTTGTTTGGTAACATATATTATTAGGAAAGTGATCACAAGGCCAGGAGTAAAAGTTTTAGGTGGATCCAAGTACCTTGGTTCCTAATTGGAAAATTGTATAAACAGGCAGATTTTCAATAAGCTCGTTAGCCTTCAGTTGAATTCCATAAAGTATATTGAGTGTAGCTTAACATGTTTAATTTCCAGACATCACCAACAGTAATCAGATAGGGATTTCGGAAAACAATTTATTCCATTTCAATGGAATTTCCATTTTATTAGCTGCAATTTCAAATATGTAAATGGTAGCCAAAGCTGGATATGATGCTTCAGTTAAGAATTTTTTTTTTCCCATTGTTTCTTCTAGCATCTTCTTGCCAAATCTTCTGGAGCACTTGTAATTTCCTCTGTACAGAGCCCAACAGGCTCATCGGCAGCAGAAGGTAAAAATAATAGACATGAGGAATTTCTGGAGATTTATGAGGTTTAGTTTTTTTTTTTTTTTTTTTTTTTGAAATGTACACTGTCTGGCTATGCTAGGACACGGCCACATGTGGACTCTATGAATTGAAAATGTTATAAATGGAGCATCACTTACCCCTTGTTAAGAATAAGGTTTAGGAACAGAAGATGTTTTCCGTGAGAGTATTTAAAGATTACTGGCTTCTGAATGATGGCAGTGTTAGTGGAGATGAAAGACATAATGAATACTTTAACCCTTAAAATTTTAACCTTGGAATTTGATATGGATTCATTTCCCCTTGGTTTAAATATATTAAATTTTTATCTTTCTGTACCTTCTTAAACTTTTCTGCTTTCCATGTGTAATATTAGGGAAAAAAATGAGTATCTGTACAAAAGATCCCAACGATATCAGACAACTTCTGACGAAGGCCGTTGACATCGCTGACATTTGGCATGGTGTACCGCCAAGAAGGAAATTAAAAAGTACAAGCCATTATCCTAAAGACCATCTGTTTATGAAAGTACTTAATTTTACATCACTTTGTTGAGCATAGAAATGACCGTGGTGAAGGACAGAGTATGCCTCTCTCATAAGCATGATAGTCTCATCGCTTGTTGAAACGATCTTCCTTTAACTCTTCCAGGGACTCGTTCTATTGATATTAATTAGTCACCTTTAAGCACAAACATCTTAAGCACCAGAGTGGCTTTCTGCAGTGCCAGACGTCTCTCCGCCTTTTCTTTTATGTGTCTCTTGCTAGAAAGGCTAGCCCGGCATTAGAGAAGAGCACAGAGAGCTTCCAATTCCTGCCTTTGTTTACCAGCGGGGTTTACTAATGGAAGGGCTCACAATCACGGATGCAGTTTTGTCACGGCCTCGCAAAATGGCATCATTTCCAGGGACTTACACACACGATAGCCTGGATCTCATGGAGATAATTATTACTAAGAACATCGCTTTAACCCGAATCACCTTCTACAGGGTGCTGGGAAAGGGAGAAGGGTAGTCTCTTATAAAAGGCGTGTTTTAATAAAAGCCTGTCTGACTTTGGAGGTGAACAAATGACATTGGAAGTGTAGTTGCATGATGCATTTAAAATCAAAAGAACTTTGCTTGGTCGTTTCATGATTTTGTTTTTCCTGAATGATGGTGCTTCCAACCATAGCTTAATGACTAAAACAAAAAGGCCAACCATTTGAATATAAGCTTTAGAAAAATAACAGGTCCTAGTGTTTTGTTTTTTTGTTTTAAATACTGATTTCTTTCTATCTCTCCCCATTCAGTGAGATGGTGAGGCTAGTCTGACTGAAAAAAAAAGTAAATGTTTTCTTTTGCTGCATGCATTCCTGTGTAATGTATATAAAATATGTGTGCATCTTAAGAGCATTATAGTATCTTTGACAATAACAGTAAAGGTAACATACTTCAAACTGGAGTGTAAAGTAGCCGTCATTGGAACACGACATTTAAATTATTAATGAAACCAAGGTATTGCCTTGAAATCTAGATGGGCTTTTGTTTAATTTTTGTGATATTTTAAAACAAAGTAAATGATGACGTTTTTGTCTCTAACCCGATTCTTACGAGGCTTCCAACTTTCGACGTGGTAAATACGAGTTAATGTGTTAAAAATCTTAAATTAAGCAATTTGATTTTTTTCCATTTTTGTAAGCTTTGTGTGTGTTTCTCAACCGTGGTTATTTTGCAGGCAGGATTACTGCCTAGCAATTTCCTCTTGTCTGTGAAAATAATGTATAGAAGGTGAACTAATACAATGGTGTAATGCAGCTTTTTAAAATAATCAGTCTCCTATGCATAGAGTTTTTGTGTTATTGTCTGCGCAGGAGTGTCTTTTCCTAGAATCATTCTCTAGCTACCAAATTTCTTTTTTGACAAATGAGATTGGATTACCAAGTCACAGCTGTGTATGCCACTTGATGTATTGCTGTAGGATTGATAATTCATAAAGCCCAGTACTATTTGGGGGGTTACAGTTTTCTTAGACATGAGAAAATAAGGCTGCCTGCTAGATATTTCTTTCCATTTCAGTTATCTAAGTTTTACTGGCTTTAGACTAGTTGTTGACTCAGTAAATGTAAAAATAAATGTTGATCTGCTGTCAGTGTTAATGTAGCTGTCAGACCAATACTGGTCTCTAACGTATGTAAGAGCATGTATTTTTTACCTTGATACAGAAAGGCAGTCATGTGTGAGATTTAATATACATCCTAATCTGTCTTGTCACTGCTCTGGCCATGGGTGATGTGCTAATGTGTGGGCCGCCATTTTCTTTTTCTCGTCACACAATGGAACAGATCGCCATGAATGACAGTCCAGCGCCACTCTGTAATTATTGGGGGGACAGTTAGAAACACTGCAGGGTTACCTTTAGAACTTAAATGCCTCGACTTATTTAAACGTCCAAGCAGCATGTAATTAACAAAAAAACAAGCATCCTTTGAAGGTCTGTTCTTAAGCACGCTGAGAATTTTTCTTACAAAAATAAAAAAAGTTCCTAAGACATTTTTATTATGTTTGAGTGCAAAAGAATACAGAATTGGCTTGGTTCCTGGTGTTCGCTGAGATTATTGGCATCTTAACAGAATATGCCAATACATTTTCTAACTAGGTTATCTTATATTCTTTTCCTTCATCCATGTTGGTATCGTTAAAATGCCAAAGTTTAACAAAGTAAACTATGAAATATGTAACCTACAGTTAATAGCAATTAGATGTCTTCATTGCTAATAAATGCAAACATTTAAATTGAGTACTACATTTTATTCTAGGAAGTAGTTTATGAAATTTCAATACCTGAAAAAGAGAGTCCAAAAACAAACCTAATTTTTCATCATCAGGACCAAAAATAGAATTTTGTTTACATAAATTTATAATGTAAAACTCCAGAATAATTTTCTATAATGAAGAAAATTGGAATGTTTATGAGATTATACCATAATGAGTCAAATGAACTTTATTTATTGGTTCAGCAACATAGGTGAAAATCTGCCTGCTAATGAAAATGGTTTTCTGGTAGTTTGGATATTTTGGACATGTTCTTCAAATGCCGTCCACACAAGCTAAGGTAGCAACGTGTATCATCACTTTATAATAGAAATTAAAAGCAGTGGTAAAATTTGGGCTGTGGATATTCACTAGCAAATATTTCCTTATAAATAATCCCATTGGGAGAGGAAAAAAATTCCTCTATTTTTAGAATAAATGTTATAAATTTGCCTTCCTACTTAAGTCTCCTACAAGTGGCTCTTCTTTTCTGAGAGTAGTGATATAAAGGCTAAATTGTTACCTTATGTTTTCACTGGGTACGTTTGTGACCACTGACAGTTATAATTTACAAAAATTACAATGATTATAGACATTAACATACTTGACGGCAGCTATTATTTTTATTCGAAAATACAAAGACTTTCAGTGGATACTGGACTTTAAGACCTTGTCTATAGATGCCAAGGGAGGTGGAGGATTGAAGCAATTGTTCAGAATTTTTAGACCAAGGTGGCACGTTTTTCTCAATGATGTGGATAACTGGGAGGCAGAGAGTTATTTAGACTGAACGTCCCCTAGTTTCTTTGTGTTTGTCTTTTGCTACTAAACTGGTGTCGGCTGCCAGTAAATACATTCAGATTTCGACTTTGAATTTGAATCGGTTCACTGAGAAGAATAACAAATGCAAATATTTGTTCGCCCTGAATTTCCTCAGTTCCTTTAACGCTCCAACAACACTATGTGACAAGTACTATTATTATTATTGCTATTTTATAGACAAGGAAACTGAGGCTTAGAGCAGCCAAGTCTAAAGAAAAGTTTACACCACTTTCCCAGCTGTAGAGCTGGGGCGTGAGAAGCTGTCTGAGTCCAGAATCCGTGCTTTTCACTGCTCTCTAAAAAAACAATCTCTTGTATACAGCTGTGCCCCCCCTGAACACACCCGATCCTGTCTGATCTCAGAAGCTAAGCAGGGTCGGGCCTGGTTAATACTTGGATGGGAGACCACCTAGGAAGACCAGGTGCTGTAGGCATAAAAAATAAGGAATTGTATGCTGACAATGTTCTTGAAATCTGTGAGGTCAACCAAGGGTTTCCTCACCTAAAAATAAATAAATAAATAAATAAATAAAAAACAATCTCTTAGGGAAAGAACAGACATTTGAGACAGGACTTAAGAAATAGAGAGCATTTCCATGATAAATCCCCTTCTATTTGCAACCAATGGCAAAATTCTGTTATTCTCATCTTCCTTTTCCTCCACTAACTAGCATTCTCATCCAGAAAAACTACTACCCACATACAGGATAGTTTCCTATGGATATCTGATGTGAAGTCAGACATTATGACCGTGAATTTTACTTTTTGAGCATTTTGGATAAAGTGATAATGTGAGCTTATAGCATGTAATTCAGTGGAATTTTTTTTGGAGGATATCAGCTTTGATAAGACAAACAACTCTAGGTGGTATGACATAGTAAGTGGCAGACACATCAAACATGTTGAATTTTGAAAGTGTTGGCATTTTAATAGTGATGTCTTTTAGAATCTGTCATGCGTGTGAGTTTAATTTTAATAGCTCCTAATAACTAAACCCTAAAAAAATAATATGCAAAGTAATATTCTGTCATTCCCCAGCTAAGTTTTTATGCAACGTATAATAATCATACTGTTGTTTGCAAAAAGTCAAAAAGAAAAAAAGCATCTGAATTATTGAGTTCCCATAGGTGACATTTTGAGCAGGGATCACTTATTGCAGTGTGAAAACCGGGAACCCTGCAGCCAGGGTATGCCATTGGTCACCACGCTTTTGAGGGTGGAGGGGTTCGGGGCCATTTGTTTGTTTACCACGATGAAGAAAAACTCAAAGCATGAGATTTATTGACAGCAACTGGTCATAGCATGATTGCTGTCATTTTCTCGGAAGATCAAGTGACCGACACATTTAGTTGTTATAGGTGGGTAGTCAACATTCATTAACTCAGGGTTATACGATCTCATTTATTATAAATAGCATAATTGCTACATATATATGTACATACACACACATATAAATACACTATGTATCTACTATTTAACTGTTTTGTATTGTTTTTGACTCAGCAAAAATTTCATGGCCTCTTATTGGCATATCAGGTGAGGCCCCAACAATAACCAAAACAAGGTCTGTACTCAAGAAGTTGACAGTTTAAGGGGAAACTGCGATGAAGAGGGATTAAGCTTGATGAGTAAAAACAGGGCAATGAGAACTCAGACAAGGTAGCTCATGCATAGCTTTGAAACAAAATGGAAGACATACAGGATAAGAGAGCCTTGAAATAATGGGCAGGATTTCAACAGGAGAAGATGGTGGCCAGGTGATGATACTTCTGAAATCTCATTAAAGGAAGATGTTAGGTTGGATAGTAACAGGGTCATCTCTTGTTAGGAAGCCTTATTTCTTTCTTGCTTCTGTCCCCCAACGAACCACGTGGTCCTACATACTCTTATCGTGTCGTTCGTTCATTGTCGTCCATATTTCCTGAAGCACCCGTGTTTCTTAGCAATCCTTTGCAGCCTTTTTGTAGGCTAGCATTCATTCCCGCTTTCCTCAATCTGCAGCCTGCACTGATAAATATTTCTAATCACTGATCTTTGCTGGTCGTTGCTGTGTCATACAGTTTAGCACTCAATTACGTATTGGATTTTGTTCTTGATTATGAGTTTATCTGGCTTAGTCTTGCTTCTTGGCTCTCACTCTAGATTCCAATATCTTGGAATGTATCTCCTGCTTCTATATGTCTTCCATGGTCCAGTTTATAGCAGGGACTCTGGTGGATTAATGCGAATGGTGTCTGGGTTAGTTCTCATCAGGTAGACTTTAGACACCTGAAATGCCATTTGTGGGTACTCGGACGCACATGATGGCTAACTAGTTGAAAACTGAAATTAGGGAATTAATGCTGCCCAAGGCCACTTATCAAACTAAGTTCTGTCATTTTGTAATCAGGAGCCAAGGTTTTGTTTCTGGGGTTTGGACCATACTAAGTAAACTGTTTAACCTGATCATTATTGCTGTTTTGCTTAATTTTTGATTGAACTGATCAGATTGATTAATTTAGCATACTGTCAACATGGCCTTGAGGATTAAATCGGACACTCCAATAAAATAATATACGAAAATACTTATTTCACACCAGTGTGTTATTTTGTATTCCGGAACATTTAAGATCGGAGTATTTATTTGTCATGATGTGGATGGACGAAGAAATCAGCCGACTCAATATTAAGTGACTTCCATTATTGCATAGCTATTGGGCTCATATTAGACTAAACTGACACACAATTGTAAAAGTCCTCAAAAGAGCAATCAAATGTTTTGGCCAAAATCCACTCCAGGATGAGTAGGAATTAATATCAAAAGAGTACACCAACAGACTGTTTTGACTATCTACAAGATGGTAAACAAACATTTTGGCCAAGTTCCGTCTTTTGATTATGACATAATAGAGCAATTTGAAAGAAACATTTGTATCGAGTGTCCTAATGGGGAATCATAGAGCAAAATTACCCGGGGTAATGAGTGAGCCTTAGACTATATCTGTGCTGTGAAAAGCAATATTTTGCCAGGAAATACATGCATCTTATGGTAGGCGATTGTTTTTAGCTGCCTGCATTAGTAAAGATAACTAAATGACTGCAAAATCTCATTTTCACTTTGTGCTGTGAAGACAGTACACTTAGCATTTAACCAGTTGAAATTGATTTATACAGTCAAAGGAAGCATTTCAGGACCAACATAGATCCATGGGTCAGAATCATCCAGTTTATTCATCTCCATTAATCAAATTAGTTAGATAATTACCAAATCTCCATTTCAATTTATGGATTTGAGATGAGTTATCTTGATTTGTTTGTGTAGGGTTTTAAAAGTTTAATTTCTGTGCTATTAATGGAACTGAAAATAGTGTTAAATTATTTTAGAAATAATAGATTGCTCCATTAGTGTCTTTGTAGCCTGTCATATAAATATGTAAATACATGTGCATAGGCATTTAGAAAAATAATTTTTCAAATTCTAATGCACAGTTGCGTCTTCTGAGACATTACAGTTTACTATGTAAACAAGCATTTGGATTTCACTTAAAATGTATAATATTTGCCTGACTTTGTTTCAGATTTGATTTCATATGACATGCCAGCCGCTTCTCAAAGATTCTCTTCCTCTTTACTACATAATTTATGTCAAAATATCTGAGTTGTTCAATTGATGCTTATCTATATTTGCGTATTGAAAAGCCTGGAAAAAGTTGTCCTATATGTCTGGATGTATTTTCATAAGTTATTTATATATAATGAAGTGGTTGAGAAAGTAAATTTTATAAAAAAAGTTGTCTAAGACTTTTTATAATAGTAGTAATTTATTGATTGCTACTCTGTCAGGCACTGTGATACACTGTAAATGTATTAACTCACTTAATTTCATCACAGGCAAATTGAGGGGAAAATTATTCCTATCTCTGATTTTTATCCTGGGAAACAGAGGCTCAGATATTAAAAATCAGAGTCACGCAGTTGAGAATTGATGGAACAAGGGTTTTTATCCAAACTGACTCCTGCATTCTTAATTGTTGTGAAGCGTGACAATTACGAATTGTAATTAAAAATGTTATTATTGAAAGGTTAACAAACCAAAATATTCAAATATTTTTAAAAGGAAGGTCTTCACTGGAAACGTAGCATTTTTTCTAATATTGCACATAAGGGAATATTAGCTTGAGATAAAACTTTGATACCAAGGCTTAAAACTAAAATATTGACAATATTTAATTCTCTCCTAATGAGTCGAGTTTGGTCTTCCGTAAAAGGAATACATCTCTGCTTCCAAGTTTTGGGAGTTTGTTGAATGAATATCGAATCATTAGCTGTCTTTCTCTTGGCCAGTTGGTATTTTTTTGGTAACCTACAGGACAGCTCCATTTTATATTCAGCGGTCTCATTCCCAGGTTGGATAGTTCAGCTGCAGAAGCTAGCTACCTTTTACGTTCCCAGGGGCGAAGTTTGCATTCCCATCAAGCCTTGTGTGAGCACCGGAGGATGGATTACTGGGTCTGCCTTGGTTGAGTAACAGCCGCTCAACCAGAGAAGAATTTTTAAAGGGGCCAGGAGGCCTACACTGCACTTTTTCTTCTTTTCTTGGTTGATTCTTTCATACTAGAATTCTTGAAGCAAAAATTTTCAGACGGCCTTTTTTTTTTTCTTCTTAGTATTTTATTCCAATTTGCTAAAACAAAGACAAGTCAGAAACAGATTGAAAATATGTTTGGTTAGACATAACACAAAAGATTCCCCGCCTCCTTTTTGAGCAAAAATAAGTCTTTTTCTTGTTATTCATTGGGATACTTTTTGATCAACCAGGTATTTGTCTGAATTTCAAGAGCTGTAGGAATCTTACTTTATAAATTCTCCCTTCGATTTTTCTGCAGGATCCAGGCACTTTGGGCGTTTGTTGCTCAGCCATGGTTTATTCAGTGGCCTTAAACATAAGCTTTTTCAAAGATAAGCATTAGTTCGCTGTTTTTAAAAGTAAAGTTAGGGGGGAAATCTCTTGTCATTTCTATGTTTTAAAGTAGAAGGGTTGAATTCTAATTTAGAAAACTGCTTAGCTAAATGGGAACATTTATATAAGGTTTAACATACTTATAAGTCATTTGAACACCATATTTTTAAGTCTGCAGATATTTTTACTATATTTCTATGTTGGGAAATTTCGTTCTTTGTATAGAGTACTAAACTTATTTAAGGAAGATGGGATGGCAGAATAAGGGAGATAAATTGTTCCACTATGTGAGTACGTAGAAAACAGAAATTTAATCTCAATCTTAACTGTTAATAGGGAAATCAGCTAACATCTCCAAGATTCTGTTTCGTCACGTATAAAACAAAGGTTGTGATGTAAATTATCTCTAACCTCTAAAATTCTATGATTAGCAATATTTTACTTGGATATTACAATATGCAATATTGAGAATGTATTAAAATTACACATTATATTATGAAAAATGTATCTTTTTACACAAAAAACTTGGTACCACTTAATATACGGCATATCATGCACTTAGCATATAGCACGTCATGCAAAATTTGCACCATGATTTTAATGTCTACCTTTTAACTCTATAACCATTGAAACCTTCAAATCCACAGATGTAATTTTCGAATTCGAATTGTATTTTTTCAAGAGATTTTTGGACTTGGTTATGAAGGCGGCCACCTTATATATTCATTCGCCCTGAAAGAAGCTTCTAGAATCAGCTACAAATACTGTTTCTAAAACTGAACGCTATATGTCCAGTGCTGTGGTCCAACCCCAGCCATTGCAGTATTTCTATAGTGTAGCAGCCATAAGAAATCCTGAGATAAATAAAGTGTCAATTCATGGCATGCAGGTGTGTCACCAGGGCGGGGGTCGGGGGGTACGGGTAAGAAGAAAGCAAAGAATGGATTAATGCCAACAGACTTTACAGTTTTGAAGTAATTAGTGAGCTGTGCAGGTGTCTATTAAAACTAACTGACAATAAATCTTGGGTTTCTCTTTTGAATATTGCTTTGGTTTTGCAAGTTCCGTACCTCAAGGGGTAAAAGAAAATGACTCTAGGATTAATTACCACAATGACTTATTCCCAATAAGAAATTTAACGGAGTATTCTCTTTATTTGAATTTATTATTTGTGTTATTATTAATACAACCACTAATAATGATAATGGTTTAATCATCCTGAAAGACCCCTGGAAAAGATGATATGTCTCTTGGTGACAAGGAGAAATCCTTTAGGAAAGAGTTCTCTGGTTGTCAGATGTCGTTTGTCCCCATAGTGCCCAATACAGGTTTCTTCTTCACGGCATTTTAGGGGTACCGATGTAGGAACGAGGTGTCCGAAGCTCTATTGTCCACTGGCTCTCGAGCGGAGTGCCTAATTGCAGGTAAACTTAGCCACAGAGCGACGTTCCTCCCAGCTCCTGCATCTGCTCTTTCTTGACACCCCTGCCATTAACTGTCATTTTCCTTTAAATATACGGCGAATCTGAAAGGCCAGCTCTACATCACATCATTTCAGATTAGGGGCAGTTCCTTTGAGCTGAGGAGTGTTTAGGTGCCAGAAAGAGGTCCCTGGCCTCTCTGCCAGCACATTGCCGCGGGGCCTTAATTAGCACTAACTCCAGCCATTACTGAGCAGAGCACAGAAGAGAAAGCATCATTTTTCTGCTTAGGAAGTTAGCGTCTGACCTAATAAGTTGTCCAGACTCACAGGACACTGCACCCCACAGTAACAATGGGCGCTGGTCCTCTGCTTCCGCCTCGTGGGCAGCGTGGAAGGGGAAGGAAATATGGTTCTCATCCAAAGACCATTTTAGAGTTTCCTCTGCCTTTTACTATGGGCGAAGTAGTGATTGCCTTTGAAAACAAAGTAGCGGGCATTTCTCAAATATATGAACTTCAAGTTATTTTCAGTTATCCAGTGTGTGGTGTACCTGTGTGGGTATCTGGTGATTTGTCACATAATTTTTTTTTTGAAAGAGAGTTTTCTTACCACAAGAACAACATTTTAAAGTGAAATGAAGTGTTTTGATATTGAAAATCCCTACTTGATTTCAAATTGTAAACAGAGTGAAGTCTTCACTGCAGATGCATCTCTATAAGAAACAAAATGCATTTTAAGAAACATACATAGTTTTTTTTGTTTTTTTTGTTTTTTTTTGTTTTTTTTTTTTGTTTGTTTGTTTTGTTTTTTTTTTTTTGTTTTTTTTTTTTTTTGCTTTGGCCTTTTATAATGACAGCAGATGCCCTTTGGGAGGCATGGTGGATATTGTAGAAATGATTTCACTTTCCCCACTTTTTCTAGGCTCAGAAGCCCTAAGACACAGTTTAGTATATTTGCCATTTTGGGTGGACTCATTCATCTCTGTGTAGAAAGATGATTAAACGGGAGTTGGCCTGCAGTTTAATTTCGTTCCTCCTCCTTCCTTTTTCATTTTTTTTTTTTCCTCATTTCCTTTCTTTCCCTTTTTCAAAACAGCAATCTCGGTGGTAATATTAAGATCATCACTTTTAAAGAATCAACAGCACATTTAACAAATAAAAATAATAAATAGATGTGATACTTCTAAGTCTATAAGACTGTTTTGATTTGAAAAGCTCTTTAGAAGTCGCTGTTGAAGTAATTAATGCCCTCCACTTAAAACTGATCCTCCTGAAGAGAGGAAAACTGACCCAATGCCCAGTGGGGCCTTTTTTTCTGAGTCATAAGCACAACCAGCATTTTAAGTATTTTATGTTCTTATTTTAACAGAGCTCTTTTCTCTATTATAGTGATGTCTCTGTTACTTCTATTAAAAAACAGCATTTCAAAGGTTTAAGGCTCAGCTATAAATATTTACATGGAACCGAAGTTGGCATAGAAAGACCCCAATTTAAGGACTTCTTTTATTAACATTAATAACTTTTGAGATGGAAATACTTTTGCAACTGGAAAGTTAGAATGTTCTGCAGTGACAAAAGAGAAATACACATTTTTTCAAATTTTAGCAGGAGAGACGCAGAGTTATTTTGTGGTCGCTGCTGTGTTGGTGGTTTTGTGTCAAATTCTGTACTCAGAAGAGGTTCCCGTACCTTTGACCTATAAGAAGAGGTTGTCACATACAGAATCCAAGAAAATGCGTCTTCCAAAAGTTCTTCGTGCGTGGCCCCAGGTTCTTCCTGCTGCATTGTCCCCTGCTGTTAAATGACAAAGACTGGTCCTTAGGACACACGGGCAGCAGTGAGGTCAATGCAACAAACTCCTCCTCGTACTCCAGATGGTAAAAACCAAGCTGGAAAAATATTTTTACACAGGAGACCACGATCGCTCCCTCTCGTTCGTCCTAACACTCCCCATTATTTTTTAGAACCAAAATTCTAGTGTAACCTCTGTCTAAAAACCATCCACTTAGAAAAAAGGGTAGAGTCCTGGTTCGACTTGAAGATAGTGGTTTGTAACTGTAACTAGTAAAAAAGAAAGAAATCCTACCAAACTTCTTCAAATCTTATTAACATGGAAAGAGATGGAGAGAGCCACTGACCTGTCACTCTTCTTTCTTAACGGACAAATCGAGCCTGTCCCCAGTCGAAGCGCATCTCAGCAGACATTTTCACGATCCTGTTGTCCCTAGCTCAGCTGTCAGCCAGCGAGGAGGGACCCAAGTTCAAGGTGGCCTCCTCCTCCCCTCGCAGTCACGTGAGCAGTCCCTTCAAGGCTGAGGGGAAATGGAAGACAAGGCGCAACCCAGTGGTTAAGTTCATCCTCCACTATAATTACACCTGGTCATAGAAAAACAAATAATTAGATGAAAATCAACAAAAGGCTGACTTTGGGAAATGCACTTTTTCTTTCATTTGACAGTGTAGATAGAAGAAAAACAGGAAAGCAGTTTCTACAGAAAGGAACAACTGTGCCTTTTAGGCCTTCCTGTTCCTCACAGGCCAGTAATTCAAGTATTTAAATAAGGAAGTGCTGGTTACCTGCCCCTCCTTCCGTGTCGCCCGGGTCGTTAGCCTTTGATTCTTTTTGTTACTTTTAAAGGTAGTTGTCCAGTGTTCATGGCATACACGCCAAGGGCTGTTCTAAGTACCGCAGAACTGATAAAACTGAGCTTCATCACAGGTATTGGAACCTTTAGAGAAGGAAGGACTTAAAGGTTTGGGGTACGGATGGACCGGGAGAGATCCTCGAGGGTTTCCTGTGGGGCTTGAAGCGGGAGGTGACCTTGAGTTTCTACGGGATCTCTGGGGATAGCTGTGGAACGATCAAGTTTGAGAGCCTAAGTTTTGGAGGGAAGGTAGGGTAGGCAAACACGTCAGCTGACTCTAGTAGAAAGCTTGTATCAGGAAATAATGAAAATGATTTTGAAAAACAGGGCGATTTTATAGAAATTACATCACTTTAAATTAGGTAAGACCCAGTTCAATATCACATATAAATTATATTTACAGAAATTACGTCATTTTACAATAGAGAAGATTGGATCCATATCTATCTATATACTCGCACACACACATATTAACATGTCATGTGAATTGGGTCTTCTTTTCACCAGAGTATGACTTCAAGGAAATTCATTTTCTAGAAAACTCTCCAGTGTAACAATAAAATCCAAGTTTTTGATCCTGTCTTATAGGCATATTGTCTGGTAGGGCTCAAGACCTACCCGTGGGATTTGCAAACGCATGCCGGGATCCGTCTCGTACTCTTAGTTCCCATGATCCCCCCCACTTTCAGCTGGGCCCCGCGGGGTGGAGACGAGCAACACTGTGGCCGAACACACACGCCAGGTCTCTCCGTGGTCCTCTGCTGCCTCGAAGTGCTAGAACCGCCTGTAATTGTCTAAGCACCCCGCTCTGGGGAGTTTAAAAACCAGAGCCCGGAGTGGGTCCTTAAACTTAAACTGTCCAATTTCTTGTTTGTAACTTTGCAAAGAAGAGTTATTGCCTACTGATCACGTTTCCATAAGTAGGGAGAGAAGGGACAGGCGGCCCTAGCCCATGTAAAGCGTCGTGAATACAGACTTTTTTACCCCCGTTTTATGAGTTCTCTTCCTGCTCATCTTCTTATGCCTCCCTGCGCTGGTTCATTGAATGATTTCTAGTAAAGGCTGATACGTCCCAGGTCTAGGCCATGTGTGACTATGTCGTGATAACATTGGGGAAAAAAGATCGAGCGTCCTCCAGCTCGAAGTGGCTGTCTCTAGGACAGGTCCAGAGGCAGCAACCAGAGGCCACTGTGACCAAAGCCTCTCCCCCTCGTAAGCGGCCACCAAGACATCAGCCGGGCCAGCGTTGTTTTTCGTCGTCTATGCAATCCATCTGCGTCTTCTGATCGCAGCTTGTCCCAGGAGCAGTATCGGTGGTTTTACGCAATTTGCTCAAGTTTGGAAATTGAGAGCTTACTCAGTTGGGCCTAATGCCTGAATTTGGAAACGACTTTTTCCAGACTCAGTCTTATGATTTATTCAAATTATTGATCTCTCTGATAAACAGGCATTTGTAGAAAACTGCTGATAAACTTTAAAGGTGACTCCGTTTATATAACCATAAGAAGAGCAGGACATAAACAATCCAGAATCTTGAAATTCAGAATAAACATAGAGCTTCTATATAGGGTTTTCAGTAATATCATGGAATATCATGGCAGAGGTGCAACTGTCATTGCGCATGTCGTGAACTTAGTGTTTGTTTTGTCTGTGAGTAGTATATTTTCTCAAAAGTACAGATGAGTTTTAAGAAAGATCCTGTTTTAAGCAATATTTAGCCAGCCTTTTCGCTTACTTTAATCGCCTCATTCTGCTGAACAAGGTATGGAATTGATAGCTGCTATTGATTGGATGGAGCATTACCTAATCTTCACTAAATGTAGGAAGCTTTTCAGATTTAGAAAGGTGGCAGAAAGTGTCTGGTAATGATGCTGCAGGGAATTCAAACTCGATACTGTGGTCAGTGTAAAAGTGATGTAACTATAAGAGGTATTTTATTATAAGCCCGTCGGTTTTGCTAAATGTCTGACCTGATATATTTGTGGGGTGTGTGTGTGTGTGTGTGTGTGTGTGTGTGTGTGTGAGTGAGTCTGATTACTTAGCAGATGTTTCTATGTTTTGGTCCTTTAAAATGTTATCGGTTTTAATTTCTATTAACAGTAACGTTGATACTTTTGTATAATGGGAAGCTAGTATTGAAACTTTCAAAAATTTACAGATAAAAAGAGAATGTAGCACCATAGAATAGGAAGAAGATTGCATTAGGAATTCAATATAGAGGAAGGGGACACGAAGCATTACTAAAACAGATATAAACGTGACCTTCACTACGGTTCAGTAATTATCCTGGTCCACAGTGTGGTGTATGTATCATGATTTTCCTTTTTCCTCTTTGTTTTCATTTTTATCTGGGTACTTCACTGGTGAGTAATTGCTAAAGGGAACCCATTATGCAAGGCGAGCATTCAGTTTGCAAGTGAATTTGCTTGTAGCTATTGCCACATTTGAACCTCACTAATGTATGTAAATTAAAAACTCTGGTATTCGGAATTGCTCCTGTTTGAAATAAAAACAGAATCTGATCATTACAATCTGCAAGCCAGGTATTATCACTGGACTAGTGAGCCGCTGATGATAAATTGTACCGAATAGCTTGTGGATAGAATATTTTATCTTAGTTCTCTATCACACAGTACTGCATAAAATAAGAATGATTCATCAAGCATGAGAGCTGCTGGTTTATGAAATTCATCGCTCACGGCAAGTGTATTTTTTAAAATTCAAAAGACAAAGCAACTCACAAGGGTTATTTAGTAATCAGCGAGAATTACTTATAGGTATAAACCTTAGTGGAAAGGAATTAAAAAGACATTCACTGTACAGGAAGCATTATTGCAACAGGAGATATAATTTGACTACATCCCATCTAGGAGCCTTATTTTGACCACATTTGATTTAGATGCCACCTCGTTTTTTTCTCATCAAAATTGCATAATCCCTCGTAAAGGAATCATCCATCGGCTAAGACGGCGTCAAACTCAGACCAGAAACATTTGCATCCTCCACTCCCTTCTCTCCTGTAGCCCGCAGAAGATATTTTGTTTATCCAAAAGGACATGTAAAGAGGAGAGGCACAATATAAAGTCATCTTTCTTTCATATTTACAATAAGAATGTTTCATTTCTTCTCGTGTATTGATGTCCCAAGGCAATGTTCCAAATGAAAAGATAATAACTTATGAAGAAGTGTCAAAAACTAATTAAGTTTTGTAACTTGTTTTCCCCTCGCACAGGGTATATTTTTCATCACACTGTCCAGTCACATGCTGAGATCCTTGCTAACATTATCACATGCCAGTCACACCGAGTCTCAGTGGTGCCTCTGCTTCTATCATTATTTTCAGCATCAATTAATTTTCTTCTGACCTCGCCTTTAGAGAATGGAGCAGAGAATTATCAGCACATGCTTTGCAGTCTATTTTGAAGGCATTAGGCCACCGTGTGCATTCAAAAACGGAGTCAGCCCAACATTATATTTTCTCACCTGCGGGGTTGCCTAGTAACCTGAATTAAGGATTTTCACCAGGCCTTCAAGACCGATAAACAGGATGGGGAGGCAGGTTGACCCAGGTGGGAGAGTCAGACCTACTGATGGAGATCAGAATTTCGAAGGAAAGCCAACAGGAAACAGAAATCTTCGTGAACGTTCGTTGTGGAAACAGGTTCCATGGTTCCATAGCTAAATGCATCCGTCCCGCTAGGCTGAGCGGACACTCAGGAACGGGACCCTCCTTCACATGCTCTCAAGTGTGTGCTAAGCCGGGTCTTGACTCTCCCTTTTATCTCGCTGTCTCTTTTGGGCCCAGAGTGCCCCATTTCTGCTTCTCTAATGAAGTATTGATTATTTTGTGAAAGTATGAAAACACCACCTAGAAAACGCTTCATTGTCCACGGTGCAAACGTGGGAGTCGGAAGCACCATCTTGCCTTCCTCTGTGGACGGCCTGATTCTGTTGACCCCTCTGTGCCTCTAGCCTGTACCCCGGCTTCTCGTGGCCACTGCAAGAAATGGAGTTCCTAGGTCGCCATGTCGCTTGAAAAGACAAAAAGAGAAAAGAAAGATTAGTGTATTGTAGGGGTGGAGGCTGTTCTTCCTAACAGTGCTGGAGTCTGTCCTTGACACGTTGGATTCCTTCAGACACGGTGTGTGTTTGTGTGTGAGAGAGTGCGAGTGTGTGTGTGTGTGTGTGTGTGTGTGTGTGTGTGTGTGTTTCAGGGAGGGGAGAGGAGGCTGAGGGGTAGTTTCTCCTGAAAGGTACAAAGCGAAGGAGTCGCACAATTAGGATGTTGGCTGGTCCTGACAGTCCACTGCAAATGATGGTGTCAGGCCACAGAGGGGCTGAGGGTGGCAGGAGTGACATTCGCCCTAGCAAGATGGAAATAAACGCCCTGTTTGATAAGAGAAAACAGACAATTTATGTCCACCCTGAAGAGTTACCAGCTAGTGAGCCATTCCTGTGGGTCAAGTGCTGCATTTGCATTTTGATGGGATGTTATCAAGTAATTAATGCACCAGTCAGGATTTATTACCTCAGGAGCCGACTGAAAGGTTCATTACAAAATCGGTTTCACTTGAAGATAGGCATTTCCTCAGAGTTAGCTTTTGACATGTTGTTCCTCGCTCTCTCTGCCCGTGGCAGCCATGGTGGAAGGCCAGTGAGGTGAAATTCATTGCTTAATAAGGGCATTCACTTTGGGTATTCTTGTGATAATAAATGTATACATCAAGGCCGCACTGCCTTGTCAGTTTAATTGCTTCTTGCGCTCCTTAACAAGCCAATCTTAATCAGTCTGGACCACGTTATGAATAATTTAGGGATCAGCAGACTTCACGCTTAATAAGATGGACTAGATTATAAAACTTAAATGCACTGTTTATAGAAAGCATGCAAAACACTTTAAGTTTTTATTAGCAGGAAGGAAAAAACAAGCGGTGAGTTATTCTAACATTTGCCGTTTGTGAGCAACAGCTGTGTTTCTTAACGCCGTCACCCCCTCCACTTGTGTCGAAGGCCACAGTCCGGCCTCTCCAGCCTTCTAAGCCTCGGTGAGACATAATGGGAAATTTGAGCAGGCTATGAGATTAAAGCCCCAAATCGATGGCCAACCAGCAATTGTCATTTTAGAAAACATTCTTTTATCTTTTTAAATGCAAAGCAGACCTTATTTTAAAACAGTTTCCGATGGCCAAAATTCTCTTTGTGCGGCTGAGCTGGGGCACACATGAATTCCTGACTTCATTGGCTGCAGAGAATGGACGTGGAGCCTTCTAACTTTTCTGGAACAAAATAAAAATAAAGGGACGTCTCCTCTCCCTCACAGTGCGTTTGTCCTTTAGAACTGACTTGAAAGAACGCATATGCACGACGTAGTTTGTTGTCAGAATCCAACCAAGGAGGTTTAGCCTCAAAAGAGAGGGGCAGGAATGTATAATATTAGAAGAATGAACAGATCTCCCTAAGGTTATTAAGATTTCTGCATTTAATAAATACTGTTTGATTTAAAAGGACTGTTTAACCTTATTGTTTTAAAAGAAGTCTTTGTCCTCCATTTTACCTCAACATTTGTGGGCTATAAGTCGTCCGTAGAGAAATGCATCATTCAGTTTATGACATCTCATATAGGCCTCGCGCAAGCATTAGAACCAGGTGCTTCAAGCATTTTGTCTCTGCTCCCGGCCTATTGTTTGTTCTCTTCAGCCCGAAACAGACAGAATTCCATTTGGGCCAGCTTCGTTTTTTTGTTTGTTTGTTTTTTGTTTTGAAATCACTTTTATTTAAATCAAGACACATCCTAACAACCACGCACTGTCCTCTGGCATCGCTGTAAGTCACAAAACGCATGGGCTTGCACGAGCACGCGTGTGCGTGTGCTCACGTCGACGGAACCAGGACCAACACGTCTGTATATTTTTTGGGGAAAAAAAAAAAATCTCGCCCTTTTAGTCATCTGCTGAGGCGTTAAGAGGAGGTGATTGCCGAAAATGAATTCAGGAATCAAAAGTATGCGTGGCAGTAAATGAAAAGCAACTTCAAACCCATTTCTCCACCTCTGGCTGGACCATCCTGGCCCTTTGTTCTCGTGCAGGTTAATGGAGATTGAGGGGATGGGCAGAGGAAAAGCAGTGTAATTTTCTGCTATTTAAGCTTGGCGAAATGGCACTCTTCAGGAAGCAGGAAAAAGTATGAAAGCGTAATAGGCATTTTAAAAGTAGAAGTCCATATAGCTGCTTCAGGGAGCCTCAGATTTAGGCATGCATGGAATCGCGAATGAGATAATCAGCATTGTGAAATTGAAACCTGTCTGCTGCCTGCTGCTGCGTTTCCCATTCACTGGAGTGATTTGTAACACTCATCTTCTGCCGGCAAAGCAGCCTTCAAGATTATCCAGAACTGTCAATAGTAATTGCCAAAGTATTTTATTACCTACAGAAAATCAAAGGAATTTTATAACCAACAGTTATCAGGTTTCGATACACGGTATAAAGAGAGCGATTTTAGTTGGAATACAATCGTGTTTGGCTTGCTTTAATGTTCTTGAGACAATTCCTGTGCAACCAGCTACAACACTCACTGTATTTCAGCTGGAGGCTAGAATACGCATATGCACTTGTAGCATAAAAAAAAAAAAAAAAAAAAATCACATAATGCCTACAAGCTTCTACAGGCAAGTGGTTTTTAATTGCCGTACAAACTCTGCCTTAGCTAATTACTTCTGAAAAGAAAGAGGGTTTTGTGAAACTCAAGATGACATTTGAAGTTCTGCCATTAAAGAAATATGGTTTAACTGGGGGCATTCTCTGTATGTTATGGTACCGAACGTGGCCGCGAGTCAGAAAATCTGACTCTACAAACTTTGGAATGAAAATCGAATAGTTACGGGAGTGCATCACTGAGGACATTTGCAGTCTGTTGAATTCCAGATTAGCAGCTTTAGGCCTCAGAATTATTTTTATACTGCAGGGACAGCCACTTTTAATAGTTACTTGTTTTTGGGGAGTCAATAATGTTTTTCAGAAGAAATATAAGGACAGAACAAGAGTCCCCGCAAACTTATCCTACCTTCACATTGGAATGTAAATACATTTACTAGTTAAGAGGAAATAATGAGAAATTCTTTATATCGATCGGTACTTATTTAGGTTGAAGGTCCTAGACCACGGGTCGAGGCCAAAAAAGGCTTCTGTGGCCTTTTAGTGGTTCCGAGACTGAAAAGCGTGATTTTCCTATCACACATATTTTCACTAATTTCTGTCAGCACACTTGAGCTGTCTGTCAAGCAGCAATAAGCATTATCCGTGTAACTGTAAAGGCAAAAATTTACTCTAAAATATTTATGAGCAGGGGAAATTCCTCTGTCTAGCATTGAAATGAGAATTCAGGCTTTTTTTGGGAGAAGATGCGTCCACGTGTGTGTGTGAGTGCACGCGTGCACAGCGGAATGGATCAGAGAGGGTCAGGTGGTGTATTCAGAAGTTCGTTCGACGTTCAGAAATCAGTATTAAAAATTTTTTATAGGAAAAGAGCCAAGACTTTAATATTTATTCCTGTTAAATGCAGCTGCGCAATTAAGATAGCTATACTTCTTTGAAAACAGTTATTTATACTAATTGTTCCTAATTGGGCTCTAAAGAGGCCTTTATTTTGGTGGAGTATGAATGGTGGTCCAGAGGTGACTAAGCATAGTCTAGAATAACAGAGGAGCTAATGTTATCGAAATGTTCGCTGTGTGTATCTATCCTCAGGGGGATTACTTCTAAAAATATATTTTAAGAACTCTAATGATTGCACACTCATTTTTTTTTCCTTTTAAGTATGAGAAATAGTGGATTTAATATATGCTATAATTTCAGAACCTAGAGTCAATATGAAGAGGAAAAGTAAATAAGAATCTCATAAACAACCCACCCCCACCAAATCACAAGAAATATCTCGGCCCCATTGTGTTTCATTTTGTTTTCAAAACTCATTTGACAACCTACCAATGGGAAGTTAGTATGTCATTTGTACAGAGAGATGAATAACCCTGTATATTTTATATTCACATTATAACTACACAAAGTTGATTTACACCAGATTTAGAAATACTTCTGTTGTAACACTGTATCTTAATTCAGACTGGGAATTTTTGCATTGAGCTCAGGAGTTCCTTAAATGTCTGCAAAAATGCTCATCTCAAAATGAAACAAGTGAATCTGAGATGGTTTCTCTTTAATGTTTCCAGAATATTAGAAAATATTCACATCCTTAATCATGCCACAATAAAATACTGTTTCACAAAAGGAAGGCCGTAGCTGTGTGAAGTCATGATTGACATCACATCAGGTCATTTGTGAAGTTACGAAGCTGATGGCAGCAACATGGGTAAAGCCATCGAGGCATTTTTTTTTTTTTTTTTTTTTTTACTTTAATGTGTAACTGAATCTCACAATGTATATGTAGTAACTGCGGGATCCCTAATAAGAGAGGAATTCGAATATCTAAAAATCTATTGAGCCTTTTTAAAGACAGGAGTCCTCAACTATTAAGGACTCAAAGATTTAGTGAGTAACATAAACGGCAAGGGAAGGAATACTTCCATTGCAAACAAATTACCCTTCTTGACTCAATAGACAAATCCATATCCTGAAGAAAAGAAAAATAAATTAGCATTTTTATTGGCTTTTCAAATATATGTCTTTATGAAAAAACCCTGAGTTTTCAGAATGTGCCCAGGTCCTGCCCAAGCCAGCGACATGGACACTTCTCCAAGTGTAGTTGATTAACGTGGAAAAGAGAAATTAATGAATCACGTTTGTTGATTTGGGGGGGTTACCTTTTAATATTTATTTCTTTAACCAGTCCACGGCAAGGTTTAAAAGTCGGATTAGGTGAGGTGAGAGGTCACGGAGAAATTCCACAGCTGCGTTTGTGGGGACCGTGCCCCCCTCCTGTCCCATGCGCCCCAGAAAGTGAACTGTGGCTGTGTCGTTCACTCACACCAGTCAGATCAAAGCCCAGCTCGATAGCATTAAACTAGCCCCCGTTTGAGAGATTTGTCTTACAAAACCCTGAAAACTGCTCTGAACGTACATACATTGATTTTGTTGCCGGAATCTCCGGAGCTTTGATGAAAAGGCAGTCTCCGCACGCAGGTGAAAGGGGTTTACCTCTTCAGTATTAAAAAGAGAAGATTAAGGATTTCTGTTCCACTAAGGCCGCACTAATCAGAGGCATGCAAGGGTGAGAGCGGGCCTCATGCCTGATGCCACCTGGTTTTCCGAGGTTGCACAAGAAGTTAAAAATCTCTTGCGTGACCTCCTGTGCGGTGCGACTTAACGTTACTCCATTTGTTTGGCACAGTTAATCAAATGGCATATGGCACGTGACCATATTCGTTTCCCATATTTTACAAAAAGTAGTTACTGACTTTAGGAAGGGCGTCCGCTTCAGTTATAATACCGAAAATGAAGATATTTTAAGCAACGAAGGGAAACACCTCCAAAGGAAATCAGATCTTGAACGACTACCCAATTTAGTATTCACTGGAGATATATAGCCATCCTCTATTTTTGCTATGAACTGCAAGTCTATTCTATTGACTTCCATTAAGTAGAGGAAAATGATTTTCATAAGTTTCTGGCTTTTTCTCTAGAGAACAAGAGTTATCATTTGAGTTCAATGGAGAATACCTGGCATTCGTCCTTGGTATGAATGCTTACACTTTTTTTTTTCCCCTAGCCAAGGATTACATGCAACTTTACTCTTTTTTTTTTTTTTTTAAAACATCAGAGGATTGCAGAGTCCTTAGACAGTTTGCATGCATCATTTCTCAGCAGGGAATTTCAAAATGAAATGAATGTACCTATGGTACAAGAGAACAATTTTACACGCTGTAGCACTAATTCCTATAATTATTTGTGTCCATCTTAGCCATGATTTGGGTAAAGTGATATGAAACATTTCTGAAATTATGGTATAAGTAAGGCTTTAGGGGTGAAAGAAAAGGTTTAAATAAACTAACCATGCTGTACAATTTCCTATATTGTAAGATATCTGAAAATGTAACAAATTTATCTAGAATCAAGTCTTATCAACCATGTCTTTGATCTATTGTAAAAGAAAAAAAAAAATACAATAATGCTCCTGAAACAAGCACTCCAGAGGCAGATGGAGCTGGATAAGAGAATTTCAGAAATTAGATAACGCTCATTTTCCATCATTTATAGGAGCCACTTGGTTTGCCTTTTAGGCATATGTTGTCTGCGCCTTCTCCTGACTCCGTCAGCATGGATCATCATCAAGCAGTTTACATCCCACTCAAATACCATGTAGTGTGATCATCCAAAAAAACAAGATGCCTAGCTCCAAACCAGTTAATGTGTTATGCCATTAAGACGAAAACTAGTGAATCCAGGGGAAAAAAATGAGATGACCTTATGAAATTCCTGAGACCTGACCAGCAAACTCTCCATGCAACCTCAGTGATGTTCTTTCTGAAGTAGCCACATTCCCCAAAGCCTGCTGTGAGAATGGCATATCAAATTAGTTTGGGTTATAGATAAAATAGGGCTAAGGACAGAAAAAGAAATCTTAGCAAAATGATATTTTAGGAAATGTAAAGCTGGCTAAGGTGAAAATAATTTATTTTATAGGGCAGAGCAGATATTTTTGTTCCGGACTTTCTTTATAATATGATCATTTTGGCAGTTGGTAGCTTTCAAGAGTTTGAAAGAACTCGACTTTTCATTATTTTTGTTACATGGGCTTATATGGTTTGAATCTTAAGGTATTTAAAATCTTAAAATATGGTCATTTCTAAATACCCTCAGAGTTCTTAAGGCAAGTTTACATACTGGGGTAAAAGACAAAACTTTTTTCCCTTCTCCCAAGCCAATCCATAAAGATGCCTTTTTTCGCCTCTTTGATGTGATAAGGAAGTGTTAAATCAAAGTGAATCCCCTATTCCGGGCACCTTGGGACTGAATGGTGCTTAAGCCCATTGTTCCTACTCCTGGACGTTTAGACAGGGAACTGCACCTCTCTCTGCAGATCGGAGAGGACGTTGACAGGTGTCCTGTGCCACCTGCTATCAATTAGCATCATCATCTGACTTCTAGTTGGGATCATGACATCATGTACTTTTTAGTAAGCGTAATCACCACAATGTATTACCAATTGTATCACACCACTATCTTGTGATTAAACTGTCGAAGAGGCATTTTTGGTATTTGTTTGAGCTTTCAGGGCTTCACTTCCGTCCATTCCAAACGTTTCTGACAAGTTCAGAGCGGATCTAAAGATATAACTGGTGTAGCATAACCACTGTAGATTTGGTACGCAGAGAAAAAAACTAAAGGCTAATCTTTGAAATTCCCAAAACCATCCGTTGTAGTGAGTATTACGAGAGAATGAAGATTAACTGTAAGTGTCGAGGTAATTAAAAATAGGTTCTGTACAAATGGAATTGGATTGGCTGCTCCGCCTCTCTTGCCAGGAATTCTGTGTCAATAAATGAATCGGGGGTCTCTAGCTTCTTTCTGGTTCAGACAGCTCTGCCCAGTGAAGAATATGAGAAAGGGGACGATGGACCGGAGGGTTTGCCGTTTCGTCTGGGGGTACTGTCTTCTTTAAACCAAAAGAACACCTATGGCTTTGAATTCCTGGAAAAGTATCACACTGCCACGTACATGACAGTCAAGGTTGTTGGAGCCTCAGTTCTATTAAAGACACAGTTCCCTGTGGGAGTCATTCGGTTTTGTTTTTCTGATATAATATTAGAAATTATAGTAAAGGGTTTATAGTCAATGCCCTTTTCTGTGTCTAGAATTCCCCATCAGGGGCAATAAAGATACAAAAATAGATGGACAGTTATGGTTTTAAAATACATAGGTAAATTTTCTGATCTATGCATTTTTTAATTTATGCATCCAATTCCTGTTATGGTTTAGTTTTCTGTATCAGTTTTATTTTCACGAAAACCCCAATAAAAATAAATTGCAAAGTGTAATAACTGGCAAATTATCAAAATAATACAGCATAGTCTAGTGTGATTTCCTTGCAATACTGTTGAATAAATATGGCCTTAAACACAAATATGCAGTATTTCTAGTGGGAAAAACAATTATTGTATTTAACAAATTCTATAAATTGTGTTTTTAGCTGCCATTGATTATAACATAACCAGTCCATTGTAAGTTAGATATCTTATCTTATTAGTCAGGAGAAGCCAGCAAAGCTTTTACTAGTCAATTGTTCAAAGATTTCGTTTACACAGTTCCACAACACCAAATGTGCCATGCTAAACCGCTTGCTTTGAAAAAACAGCCCCGTAAAAAGGCTGCTTTTCTAATAATCACCCCAATAATCTAAACAGTCTTCCTTCCGTAATACCAAAAGGGGGGGGAAAAAAAAAGAGCAAAAGGAAGCGTAAGGTTGACTTACCTTTTCCTATATCTTTTATTTCTGTTTAAATGTCTATCCTTTCTTTGTGAGGGTTCACGCATTCCTACATCTCGCCGAGCTGTACAAGGCGAAGATCTAGTAAGCGAGTTAAAGGCTGATGACGCTAACGAATCCCAGCGCAAATGACTGAATCGATAGGAACCAGCCACTGCTGTTTAAGTGTATCGATAAATGTACCTTTATTTTCTCTTGAATGGATAAGTGTCGCAGTTAAGAGTCCTATGGATCTCTTAATTGAAAGTTAATTTTAAATCAATAAAGTGAGTCATTTAAATATTGATTGGCCCTTTCTACACGAATTGTTAGCTGATTTTTTTTTTTTTTGCAACAACTTTGTTTAAATGCAATCAATAGCCCACAATCAGTATGTTCTATAAAAAATTGACAGATGTCCCTAAAATGCCTGCTAGGCATATTCTTATCTGTTTACATATGCAGGGAAGATGTTTCTGTCCTTTTCACACATACCTAAATAGTTACTCTGGGAATGTAACACATGCATGCACACACACACACACCTTGTTTTCCTAAATAACACAATTGTTTTTTTCTGTTACATTTAGCCTCTTGGCTACTGGATCCTAGTATTTCGTATACATCTCCAAAGGTTTGAAATGAAAAGATCATATGATATCATAGTTACAGGAACCACGTTTCTCAAACACATCTCTGTGATTGCAAATTGAAAAGAAAGCAGTGTTGCATAGCCATAAAATTTTAAAGACATTCGGAGAGAGAATCTTCAGTATTTTTATGTCATGATACATTAGTGGTATTACCGAAATAAAAATCGTCTTCTAATGAAATAAAATAGTCTTGCCAGTGTGAAAATGTTTATCAAGCATGAGGCTGGCAAGTACTTTTAATTTGTGCAGCTACTCTGAGAAGTCATCCCTTTGCATAACAGCAAATAGCCAGGCTTTTTTTTTTTCCCCCTTTCAAACTGACAAAGAAAGCAGCCAAGTTAAAGGAATACAAATTGTATTACACGAAATTCATCTTGATTAACCTAATAAAGTAAACTAAGGTACTTGTAGCTTTCAACATATCAGCAAATATGAATGCTCCATTCATAGCTTCCTATGGGGCATTCAATATTTGCCTGAGAAACAGTCTAAAAATTGTAGGGCCGTCATCAGAACCCCCTTCCACAAAAGGGCTCATTTTTTAACAGGACTTCTAATAACAGCCCAATCCATTTATGAGGCCACTAATTGAAGGTGCAGGGTTTTGAATTTTTCCCTTTTGAAATCTATGTGTGAAAATAGTATTTATTAACAAATGCTCTTTTGAATTAGAGAGGACCAACATTAACAATTTTAAAAAACTAAAAAATATAAATAATAGAGTTTTACAGTAGCTTAGAGTCAGGTTCAGTGATAGCAGCTAATATGAAATGACCCAAAGTTAACTTATAGAGGTACATCATTTACTGTGGTTCTAAAGGCTCAGTCGAAATGCAAGTCCTGCCATTGGACTTAGAATATTGATAAAAGTGAGCAAAATGAGAATAATAATGTTTTAGCCTCCTCCTCTTTTGAAGATTGAAAAATACCAGCCTAAAGTGTAAATATTTGCAGGTAGCTATGTTGAGAGTCCAGTGCTGTAGAATTCCAACTTTCTGCTGTCAGTAGAAATTCAGCCATTCTGCAAATCCGCTCTCCTTTAATCGTGCACGATTTTCCTCTTAATCTGCCATCTCTGCACCCACCCCATTCCGTTTTGAGCGTTAGAGACGTTCCACGAAAAGGGGTGACTTCAGGGAACGGTGGCATATCATTCGTTCATATGCATACGAGTTCAGCATGGGAAGATGCTGCGTCTGGGGCCAGCCTTACGAGGTGACTGATAGCTCTTATTTGTCTGATAGAGCTGGCCGGGGAAATAGAGCTACAGCTGGAACTTCATTAGGTCTCCTCATTGATTGAACCCTGCTGAAGTGATGCAGCAGGCTCCTCAGATAACTGCTGGTAATAGAACAAAATGAATTCTTATCACAGAGATTGGAAAGGCCATTAACCCCGGCCCCCAACGCTTTTCAGAGGTCACAGACAGGAAGCCAAGCGGTGACTGGGAAAACTGTTTTCTGTCTAACTACAGGTCACGTTAGAAGGGTGTATGTGACTTTTTTACCCTTCGGCTTCTGTACGGATGAAACCATTATACTGGCAGATGTTAATAATCAACTGTAAATAAATATTGGACCCGGAGAAGAAAAACGAGAATGCACAGGAATTTATTTCACTAAATATTTAATAAAAGAACAATTGTTACTGCGATATTTACTGCCAATTCTGCTGTAGTTTTAAAACTAATACTTTTTCATATAAATCGGAGAGAGAAATACATCGAGGCACTTTTAAAAAGGAAATTTAATATGGTTTTATATAAAAATATTTCCTTCCTTCCTGTCCGTCCTTCAGAAATGGAGATGATAATTGTTCATGGCTGCCTGGCTTCCTCCTGCCCAAGAAGCCAGTAGCAGGCCCTCTCTCTGAATGAGCGTGACATTCCGCTTGCCTTTCGCCTGGTTGAGAGGAGTATATATATCTAAGGAACAGTCCTATAATTTCCCTTTAACGCAGCCTTTCAGTTGACCAGGAGCCCACAACCTCGGCCCCCCATCTCCCAGCTGAGGACCTTCCCACATTCGTCAGTCTCTGCCACTCCTCCGTCAAAAAGGACACATCCATTTAAAGCCGGAGCAGCACATGACAGTTTTTCTGCCTCTGTGAGCAGTACTCAGAGCAAAACTGCTGCTATTTTTACACATTTAGCCTGAGATGGAAAAACTATTACAGATGAGGAAATTTTAGGGCAAGATGCACCTCACAGAAAAAGTGGAGAAGTTTCTTTTCGTCCCTGGCGTTATCTGCCTGCGTGTGCATACACAGAGCTGTACGAAAGACTATTTTTAACAGTATGTCGGTGGCTTCTAAACTTACGACTGCGATTTAATTTCGGTGTTTGTGGTCGTGCAGCATTTTCTGTTGGAGCCAATCTTTCACTAGGAGTTGGTTTATTTAAATGTAATTGGGTCCTGTGGATGGAAAAAAACTACTAATTTTATGTCTTTGGAGACCCACCAGACATTTGGTTTGGCCTTCTGTACATAAATAATGACAAGAAGGTGTATAGTGTCATTGCCCTGCAGGAAACACCAGAAGTGGTTTGGCAGGAAAGAAACCAAAACAGATTATTTGGATAAACAGAGAATCAGATGCTTCTCTGCCTCGAGTTATGTATATGTACACATAGATATGCATAGTTGTATATTGTATTTTGGGATCTTTGTAGAACATAGGCTCAAAGAGGAAAAAAACAATTAATATTAAGAACTCACATATGTCAGCTACTTTAAAGTAACAGAGAGGCTTAACTTTATGAGTTCATTATGTTTAGCTCGAGTTCGTATTTGAGTCAGATATGAACAAAACCATGTTTAAAGTTGCATCGAGTAAACAGCGTCGAAGAAATCAACTTCTAAAGTAAAAATGAAGTCCTTTTGCATGCTCGCGTCTTGCGTTTTGCTATAAAACTTTTCAGTTTATTTGTTGTATGAGTTAATAAATGTGCTTCAGAAATCTAATGAGGTAAATGCTTTCACTTATCTCATTTATCAAGAATGTTCGATTCTGTTTCAGATATTTCCAGGAATGACACAGAGGCCTGGAATTTTAGCTCGTGGTACCTGGGGTGAATGTCACGGAACTTTTAGGCTTGTAATTAGTTGCTTGTGCCCTATGAACCTGAGTAGGAACCCTTGAGTTCAGTTCATATTGCCTAATGAGGAACAGGCATTGTTTTTCATTGTTGGATTTCAATCTACGAATGTTCGAGAAACTTGTTTTAAGTAGCATTAGGTGATGCTAAGTCAAATTTAAGAAACAGAGTATATGCTTCAGAGGAAAAGAATGCTCATATTTTTCCTTTGCATCTATAGTAAGTAAAATAGTCATGAATATTTCATACGTATCTTCAAAGATATATTTGAAGCATTATCTCCCTCTTTTAGCTTGAATGAATGAAATAAAAGTTATATTTTTAGGTTCTCTATAAATTGTAGGGAAATGAATGAATTAGTGGTACATAGTGTTTGAAGTAATGTGTTTTTATAACATGTCAGTGTAATTTACAACTGTGGGCAAAATGTGTTGTGCTTTTTAAAATTTTTGATGGCATTCAATTTGATTAATTTCTCCAAGAACCAACTAAGCTTTATCGACATATTCGCAAATGGCAAGTGTTATCGTGAGCCTTTAAGGCAAAGGTAATATCTGTGGGGAAAGGATTATACACCGTGGTGATGTTTAAAACTTTAATTTTTGTACTGCCCGTGGCCTTTCTCGGCATCTTTAACGCCATCGGTATCCTATACAGATAAAAATAGTTCTCAAGCTGTGTGTCCTGATAATTTTATCTGTGTGGTTGTGTGTTTTGTAAGCAAAGTCTGGACTTCTGGATTCATCGATGGAGAGGGGGTGGGGAAAGACCCTGCTTTGCTTCTTGGCCATCTCAAGACGGTTTGAAATTAATAGTCTACGTTTTCAACCTATTCTATTTTTTGATTTTACCAAACTTTTCTAAAGTAACTTTTTTCTTCAGTAAAGTCTCATGACATTTTTTTTGTTTGTTTTCGTTGAGAATATTTACAAGCTTATTAGAGAGAAAAAGATTACAAAAGTTGGTAAGCCAAAAATATCAACATGTTACAGGGTTTTCATACTTCTAGGTATTGCAGTGATAAAGTTTGTGGTTGAGTCGGGAAACTAAAGAAGATGTCTGGGAATCAACTTTATTTAAAAACCAAGTTGAATTCTTAACCTTTCCTTTTTTATAAGTTTGGTTTTCAAATCAAACATTTTTTCCTCTTTTCATAGGATACATATTAAATTTTATGACGCTGCCTCACATACAGTCGTTTTAATGCCACCTTGAAAATATTCTTTGTCTAGAACTCAAATTCTCAAAATTATGCCTAGTATTAGTCATAATACAGAAACATTAGACATTCTGCTGGTCACATCCATGCTCTAGGTGACATCCGTTATTGTCCATTTTATATTTAATAAACTGTATTATACATATGGATTTAGTTAAGTGTTTGGAGAGGTCATTAGCACTTCTAGGCTTCAGGAATAACATTTCTTGCCAATATGTAAGCATGTGGTTCTAAAACATTTGATTATTTCAGTTTAAAAAAATGAATTAATTCCTTTTGGACTTTATACTGTAGAAAATGCAATCAATCTCTTTCGAAGAGGAGTCCTGTTTTGTTTTTATCTTAGTGATTAGCTAATTTGTCTTTATAGATATGTGGTTGGGCCTAAACCCTTATCTACCTGTCTTTCTATCTATCTATCTATCTATCTATCTATCTATCTGCCTGTCTATCTATCAATCAATCATCTATCATCTATCTATCTATATCTATCATCTATCTATTGTTCTATCTATCTTTTTATGTATCTACCTATCCATCTGAATCCACTCATGTAGAGGAGGTGACAAAGCCGTGGGGAAATAGGTGGCACGAGTCAGTGACCTCTGAATGCTCAGTGTGCCACAGACCAAACTGAGCTCATTTGGGTTCAATTTCTATTTGAATTAGTAGTTTTTTTAGAACATTTTGATTGAGAACTTTGTTATTCCTGATATTGTTATTCTCTAACATTGTCTTTAAATAATTAAAAAAAAAAAAACTAAAAAGTTGTGACTCCCAATCAGATGACTTTATTCTTGTTTTTCTGGCACATTAAAAAGTTGTACATTAGTGCTATAATAGGGAATACAGATTTCCTGGAGTTATGTGACACCCACAGAAGAGCTCATGAAGGTTATGTGTGCACAGCTTATTAACCCGGGAGTCATGGGCCTAGGCACTCGATGTCCCCTGCTAGTGGCCTGTGACATTATCCATATGCACATTTTTGTAGGAAGGAGGTCCATAGCGTCCACAGATTATTACTATCCCTCAACATGAAATGCTGCTCTCTAAAAACGCTGAAAGAAAATGAGTAGCACATAGTTAGATTCATCCATCAAATTGTATTTCTAAAGCTGGAGCCCTGCCCTCTGGTGCTGATGCGTGCTTTACCCTGAAACGCCACTCCGCCAATCCGACGTGCACTCACCTGGCACGGCGGTGCCTCTCAGGCACCCTGGCCGCATGGCCGACTTCCTCTCCCCTGTACAAGCTGCTAACTTAAGCACTTCCAGGGACATCATATTTTTAAAGAAAGCATCTTAGGAAACTGGAGCTTTCCCTAAATCAGCTTGACAGAAGCAGCATACAGATTCACCTCTGCGCTTCTGCTCCTGGGGATTGAAGCACTCGGTCAGAAGAAATCCACTTCAGTGATTTTGAAAAATGGGCAACTGAGAAAGAAGGTAGAGAGGGGCTAGATGATGACGAATCTGGTTCCTCTCAGAAGAAAGGAAAGAGGAAAAACATCAAGCTAAGCATCAAGTAGAGTAACGAGAAATGAGGGTGAATAAGAAAGTCATGAGACTTATGTCTTAGCAACGTAGTGAGGGAAGATCCTTTGGAGAGTGATTAGTGTGTGGATTTAGAGCACTGGAGATGATGAATGTGAATAGACTTGAAAAAGTATTAAGGTCTAGGTAAATAGAGAGCTAATAGTGTGAAAAGGAATGTGAACAGAGAGTACAGTAGGTATAAGAGCACACAAAACACATTTGAGGTAAAGGCACGTTATTGTCCCCTCTTATGAGGTCTTCTTCTTGGCCTTTGTAGCAGGTACTTGTAAGCTGACAAAAATAATTGCAGGTGTTCCAGATAATGGGGAAGCCAAAAGGATCCTTAAGACTCATATGGGTCCAGCCGAGGAGTCAGGCACGCGGTAGTTTTATGACCTGTTCAAGGTTGCAAAGCTAATTCATTGCACGACCCAAGCTTCTGATTCCCAAATGAACATCACTTTAGGTATCTTTATCATATTCTGTTGTTTACATAGCTTGAATAGAAGGTTTTAAAAGCCGACCATTGTCCTTGATCATTTATCTGTAAAATGTTTCTCTGAAACAGAAAACAATTTTTAATGGCATGATATAGAATAAGATGCCTCTTTCTCCCACAGAGTTCATTGTTCATGTTGTCTTGTGCCACGAACATTGGCTCCTGCTCCCAGCTTATCACCTGTCAAGTAGTGATAGTGGTTTCTATCTTGTCTCCTCCTTCAGATTCAAACTCCTGGAAGGCACCAAAGGTTGTTTTCTTCTTAGTGTCTTCTAGACGAATATGGCCTTGTCACCTCGTGGGCTCTGAGTGAATGTGTGTTTATTTGAATGTCTTCTATGCTGTGAAGTAAAATTATGTGTCTAAATCTATCATTATTTTTAGTCTTTAAAGCACTTTGTTATTGTTACACATTTCCAGTGAGATGTAAACAAACAGTTTGAGAAATGGCAAATAAGGGATTTAGGCAAATTAGGGTAGATTAGGAAGCAATAAAAAAAGGTTCAGCTAAAGTTAAATGAAACAGCAGGGAACCAAATGATGCTCTACAGATAGAATATTGTAGGTCGTTAGAGCTTAATAGGCAAATGTTTTCATTTTAAGGGCTATAAAATAATTTTTAACTGCAATTTCCTCACTTGAAAAAAAAAAGTTCTTTGAAAGGAAAGAAAAAGAGAAATTGAGAAAGTACTGTTGGTTTTCACTTGTAAGTTTAATTTTTTCCTTTAAGCCTTGTTCAGCACAGTCTTTTCACACCCAGTCTTCTTCCCATCTGCAGATTTGATAGTGACCCTTTGAAGATATTTTCTCGTCCAAACGATCATAATCCATAAAATCAAAAGTCAAGTTGACGGTCCGTCTCAGCCCCCAGCCAGCGCTTCCATGACCATGCTTCTCAGGGGAAGTGTGGGGAGATGATTTCATTGCCATTTTGCAATAATCGTACTCTTATTTCACTCTCTCGAGCTCTCGTTTCAAGGAAGAATTTGCTTGGACTTCAAAACATTAAATGCATGTGACATATATTTACAAGGCAATCACAAAAAAAAAGGACTAGTGAGAGGAAAATGGTGGAGGGTGACTCATTTCTTCAAGGTGTTCACAGTGGTAGATGTGAAAGCGAAGAAGAAAGATTGCTAGCGAAGCTGGCATGCGTCTCTAAGAATTCGCTCCCTCTTTGGCCTGTTAGGATTTTAAACTCTTTTACCTTCGAGAGAGAATAGAAAATACTTGCATCTAGGAGCAGATGTGTCAAAAACTCATTGAATTAATTGGAATCAGAATCAGAAGTGGAGAAAAAGGCTCTTATGACCTGTAGGATTCTTCTCCGTTGCTGCCATTTTTTTTTTTTTTTTTTTTGCTAGAACCCACTGGGGGTGGGGGTGGGGGAGTCCATTGGGCGACAGTCTGGGTGTAGCATTTGGCCTGGGCCTGGGAGAGGCAGAAGAGTCCAAATCCCGTGCCCCCCAGGAGTTTAGAGGGTGCTAGAAGACAGAATCTACTTACTCGACACAAGAAGCCAGGTAAATCATGACCCTTTAAGGCACTTTATGAAATTTGGTACCGTTCAGAGGGGTGCTGGACCTGTGAGGTTCATCATGGTTAGTGGAGGTATTAGGATGCAAGGAATGAGTAGGACTGAAAATACGAAATAGAGTTTTATTTGTTTGCCCCTGCGTTTCTTTCTTTACCTTTTTAATTATTTAGGCATGGTCCCTAGGACTGAGAGGGGAAATGATATGATTCAGACTCGGGGATGAAAGGAAATTGATAAGATTGTGTTGAGAAGCAAGAAACTAAACCGAGAAGCTAGTAACAGACATTTAGGAGAAAGCAACAAACATTAACTGGATAGAGACTATGGAAGGCTTTGAAAGCGGAGCAAAGAAATTCGGGCTTGATGAGGCAGAAAATGAGAAGGAACCAAAGTTTTGAGCATAATGATACATCACGGAAGAGGTGTTTTAGGAAGCATGTTTTAGGAAGCGTGTGTAAGAGGGACAGTGTCAGTGGGAGCTGGTGGCAGAAGGCTCATGCAGGGCCAGTCGCTACAGTGGACACACTTAGGGGCTTCACCAAGGGAAGTGTTGGTAAACAGAAAAGAGTTACAATAAATCCACAGAGCAAACCTGCTGACTAAATGTAAGCAGAGAAGGAGCCAACGATTCGGCTGAGGTGCCGAAGCCTGGTGACTGTGGCGACTTCTCAGGGGATATGGGAAGGGGATGCAAAGCAGGAGCCCTGAGCGACTTCCCCCCTTTCAAACATAAGGCTTTTAAGCAACTGGTAGAGAAAGGAAGTAATGTGCTCATAATCATTTGGGTTTTTTTGAACTAGCAAAAAGATAGTCATTTTTCATCATGATTTTTAAGAGGCTTTTGTAGTTTTCATAAAACAATCTTAGGGGCTCTGTTTTCTTTATAACATTGAGAGCTTATTGTATTAATGCCAGCCCGTTAATGTCATTTATGCTGAGTAAGTATAGAGGAGCTATTTTGTGGAACATGGAACGATGTAAGTCCAGAATGTTTTTGTGTCTCTCTAAGTAAAAATGATTGGTTGAACTGAAATATCTCTGACTGTTTTGTTATACTTCCATAATGGGTTGCCTTGTAAATAGTAATTATTCAATAAATACTCATTGACTACATGGATAAAAACAAACCCAGAACCAAGCCATGAGATGAACAAGACGAAATGAAACAGCCATGGCAGGTGACATTTTGGTGGCGATCGATTAGGAGACATGCATTCGTTCCTATTTCCAGGGCCATTAGCAAGACAGGATTCCCTCTGTGCCTTTGGCAGAAGAGAGGAAAGCAAAGTGAACCGACGCCAATCCATAATACCCGGCAACCCTTTTGGAGGTGTGACAGAGATGGGGCACAGAATCGTATCAAATGGAAATTGATTTCATTTGGCCTCGTCTTCTTGCATTCTAATTTTGTGCCTATACAGAGATACTTCTCAACAATTCATAGTGTAACTGCAAAAAGCAGACACCGGTCTTTGCATTGCCAGTCCTTGCAAGCAACTTTTGCAAATTAGAGGTCAGTTTTCTTCACTCTGAAAATAGAAAATAGAATTCTAGAGTATTTGGGGTGATACGTTAGCTGTTGCCTCTTAAGGGCAGATAAGGTCAGGGTAAAGAAATGTTAGTGTATGGGACAGGCGATAAAAATTAGCCATATCAAAGATGTCATTTATATCTCGTATGACTTATTTTATTGGATCAACATATATGTCTTTTCTTTCTACATCCTTAATAATGTCAGTGTTAAAAATCTTCAAAGAGAATTCAGCATTTGGATCAAATTACTTACCACAGTAGAGATGTTTTTATTTATAGTTTGTAGAAGTGAGATAGAAATAAATTACTTTTTTATTTTTCACTTTTTTTTTTTTTACCACTAACTCCTCCCCCAACATACTTTTTATTTTCTAAAATTGACCTTTCTGTTTATTGTGCACCTTTTTGTATTTCAATTCTGGTCCTCATTTGTGAATTGTCCACACTTCTTGAAGTTCGGTTTTTCCTCCTCCTGACTGTTATCATATTTTCGAATAGCAATATCTTTTTTGCAGAATTATTTTCTGTTTTAATCATGTTTATGGCAACACGATTTTAGTGCATACATCACCTTTTATATCGGTGACGATCAGGAGTCACTTCGTCTGGCGAATCATGACGATGAACTTAACCACACATCTGTGAGACCTTTTTCTCATCTTGTACCAAAATCTCATAATGCATGCGCTCTGTGCGTTGCATATGAATTTTTTTTGATCAAACTTAGAAATATTATTAAAAGTACAATGGGATAGTGTTGTCATAGCACATTACTGAAGAGTTTAATGAGGAACTGTTTGTGTTCTGCGAGGTTTTCATCTTTGTTGATATAATTGTATCGCTTATATGGCCTTTATAATACCTATAATGAAAACATGGTGGTCTTGGCCCGTAGCTGGATAGAATTGCCAGTCAAATCATTACTCAGCAAAAATGATTTCTGTCATAGTGTAGCAGGAAGAAGACAACATGAATGTTTTTATGTGCTAAAACAAAACCGGGTTTGCTCTCTGACCCTATTTCCTAGCCCCTGTCTGACACCATGTTGGCCCCTCTTTACTTTCCTCCGTCCTTCCTACTCCCCCCACCGCTCCTGCCCAGTTCTGGTCATGATCCTGAGAGCCTCCGTCTTCTGTGAGCTCGAAACGTCCCAGCTTGGCTTCCACTGACTTCCAGCCCAAGTGTGTCCTCTGGTACCCTTTACTCGCTCATTAATCTTTCCCTCACCACCAGCTCATTCCCATCTTCACACCAACATTCTCTACATCACCCACGTATAAAACCCTCCCACGGCACTGTCTTCACCTCCGCATGCTGCACACTTCTCCCATCCTCTTTACAGCCACACTCCCCAGAGCATCGTCTGCCCGTGACGTCACCAGTTCCTTCATCTGCCTTCTCTCTCATACCCACGTTCAGAGGGTGTTTGCCCTCCCCACTCCACAAAAGAAGCTCTGGCCAAGGACTTGAGGGCCTGTTCATTGGCTAATTTAGTGGTCCATTTCTAGTCCACATCCGACTAGACCAACCAGCAGCCTTTAAGGAGTTGACCTATCCCAGCTTTTCGAAATGTCTCTTTCACTAGATTTCCCAGACGCCATTCTCTCTTGATCTTCTCCCTGCTTCATAGACTGTTCTTGCTCAGTCTTCTTTACTGGTTCCTTATTATTTGGAGAGTGAGCAGAGGGGTATTCCAACAGAGAGTAGGCAATAAGTAGGGAGCATTCCCTATAGGGAATTTAAAAACAGCAAAACAACGGATCTTTAGCCTGTTTAGTTATTGTTTTTACCATGCACCGGCCATTCTAAACGACATCAAAGATGAAGCGCTTCTCCCTGGTGGGGTAGACTCCTGGCGACCCCTGTGTGGTGTGCCCCCGCGTGGAAGTGCAGCCCAGGATCAGTGACGGACCCGCATCCTCCCGGTGCACATTCAGCCTCGTCTTGAGGATGTGAACTGCCATGTATATGTTGACCCCTCCTCACCCCTTCTCCTCTCCCTCTGCTTCTTTGCCTCTCCCTCTCTGCACCCACCCCCGTCACTGCCAGCTTCAAGCCTTTGCTCCCTATATAAAGCAGCATCTCGAACTAAACATGTTCTAAATGACCAATTCCAAGCCTTCTCTCCCCTCCCAACTCATTCCGCCCACATTTCCCCTCATCCCAGTAATCGGCATCTCCGTTCTTCTAATTTCTTGGGCAGAACCCATAGGGATCATCTTTGGTTCTTGTTTCTCATGTGCCTTGTCAAACCCATCAGCAAATCCTATCCACTCCTCTTTAGAAATGCACAACAATTCCTCTACTGCCTCCTTGGTCCAAGACACCATTTTCTCTCACGACGTCACCAGTGCCTTATAAAAGCCTCCCGTCAGATCCCATTCACTTGACTTCTCTGTGTAATTTTATACCTGTGCCTCAACTTCTGGAGAAGTTCTTTCCCTTTGGCCATTGTTTTACCAGTCCCTCCAGAGTCTTGTGTCTACATCTTCGTTCTCTGTCATTATTTTTTCTCATCTTTCAGTAATCTTCAGCGCCAGTTACTTTTAAATTTTCCTTCCCTAGAGTTCTGGCCTCAGCTCTCCTCTGCCATCTTCTCTGTGTTCTTCCTGAGAAGTGTCGTTTACTCACGAGTATTAGTTATTGCTGCTTCTAAATATTTTCAACTCACTTCTCTTCCAAGATCTAGTTCCATAAATTTAAATGTTTACTGAACAGCTGTGGTCTAATTCATGTCCAAAACTGAGCTCATCATCTTTTCTCTCACCCCAATCTTTGACTTTTTAACATGCCTTTACTCCCTGATGGTATCACTAGCCTTGCTTTTTCCACAATTTCTTCTAGACAACAATAGATCGAAGTACAGTGAATGTTCCAGTGTTCTTTTTTCTTTCTTTTTAATAACAAAACATCTCCTCCATTTCATCCTCCACACAGCATCTTGAAGATGCAAATACGATCGTGGCATCCCCTGCTTAAAACTCTCACTTTGCCAGAATCAAGGGATCCTTTGCCAATATTTGCATTCAGGGAAAGGAGAAAAAAAAAATTGGCTACGTCTCAGAAACCATTTTTTCTGCTGCTAATACAGTCCAAAGAAAGCAATGTGCCAAATCTCATCAATCTGTTTGCTCATTAATGAATGATTTATTAAATAAACATTTCATGGGTATGCATAAGTATTGTCTTGAAAATTCATAGCAAGTTCCAATAGTGCATTTTTCACTCTTGGCTCCAACCTAACCTTTCTAATCTTCCTTTTCTGAGGCTATGCATACTTTCTCTAACTTTCCCCTCCAGATTTATTTTACTTATGTTTGTATCCATCATTTGCCTAGGTCAGTTCTCACAAGTGTAATTTGGGGTATATGACCATATAAATTTGACCTTTCCTGACGTGGTGAAATGTAGAAAACTCCACACAGTGAAAATCCAAGGATTATTTACATATAATTTAGAAAAGTTTCCTGCGTCTTAGGTTAATGCTAAATTTATTTCGACAATTATAGTGTTGATAAAAAGAATCGATCTAGTCATCTGAGGATTTTCTTTTATGACCATATATAATTCACAAAATAAATAAGGGCGCACGTGGAAAGCAATAATTTCCCCTGTAATATATAACTGTATAGCATAGTTTATTATAAGTAGTAATGGTGCATTTCATGTCAACATATTTAAGACATTAAATATTTTAAAAGTATAGTACAAAGATCGTGTTTCCTTGTTGTGCATGGTCACCTGGACGTGGTGATGACAACTTATATTTCATCCTTACAATGACTTGGCGTGGCAAGCAGAAGAGACCATTTTATCCCCACTTTGCAGACGAGAAGACTGGCTCCAAGATGTTAATCGATTGGAGTAAATTTACACTGATTGAACCCAGAGTTTTAATTCTTATTCTATACACTTTCCATTTAACTTGTCTTTGTGAAAGCTTGAAAGTACTGTCTTTGGTTCACTGTGAGTTGCTTTGGAGAAAAAACACGTGTTTTGTGCTTTGAGAGTGCGTTCAGTAGGCCATATGATTTAGGTGACTGGAGTGCAAGGAATAATCTAGAAAATGACTCAAATCCAGTGTTTTTGTATAAGTGGAGATTTGGTAGAGTTTTGGAGATTGCCACGTTTGCAGTCCCATGCATTCGGAGATTGTGACTTCTTAAGTTTTTCTCTGAATAGGAGGCTGAGGGTTGGGATTTGGAGCGGGGGTGGAGAGGACTCCTCTCTCGCAGGAGAAACCTCACGAGGGCTGACTCATGCGCTGATGCCAATCCTTTGGCATTCACCGCCTTCACTATGACTTTTGTAAGTGGCCCAACCAATGTGATGAACTGAATGGTCTTTAGAACTTAGTACACAAACTGCTTCTATTGAGCCTATGTAAAATTTGCTTAGGGCTTAAAAAAAACCTCACGAAATCGCTTAGGAAACCACTGTTCGGTCTCGTTATCATTTGCTATTTCCAAAATATCTACACAAATAATATTGATATTTTAAAGGCTTAAAACACTAACTTAAATGATGGACAAGGAGTATATTACATATACGAATAATCCAAAAAGCCATAATACCAAAGCGATGTAGTCTTTCATTTAAATAACTCGTATTCGACAGGCTAGACCCAACATAGACCAAAGCCACAGAAGAACCATGCGTTGAGTACAATTGCTACTTATTCAGGACTAGACACTTTATATTCATTAACTTTACCCCTTATTGCTCCCTGAAATCTGAGTATTTTGTTTCCATTTTCACGTTTAGGATCCTGAATTTCACAGAGGCTAAGTAACTTGCTCTGTCGAATAGCCAGAAAGCTCTGGACCTGAGATTTGAGCCCAAGTGTATTTGGTCCTTATGTCCATGGTTTTTGCCTGTAACATGACTATATATGCAGAGGTCGTCAATATTCTCCTAATGAAATAGTTTTTTGAACAACACAGGCTCTCCAAGGACCAGGCTCACCTTTTACCTTTGCTTCCTCAAAATTTCAAGCAAAGAGAATGAATCTCAAATAGTTAAAAAAAGATCGACAATTATTTCAACACAGGGTCTCTTGCTTTGGTTTTCCATGCAAGAGTGAATAATGGTTTCCCAGATAATGGTTCAAAAGAAGTATACCTAAGGAACTCACCGAATGTGATAGAAATAAAATCATGGGAGTTAGGAAATCATTACAAATCACAGAACACATTTTTTAAAAAGTTGAACCCAATTCAATTCTATAACTGTAGTAGTTTTAAAATAATGCAGTGTTAGAGGGAGGCCCCTGTCACTATAAAGGTCTTTGAGGTGAAACTGTGAGAAGGTATGGAGGCTTCCACAAGAACCAAATAACATGAAGGAGACAAAGAAATGCATCCTCCCCTAGGGTAAATAATACTATCGTAAGGAGTATTTGAAAGAGTTCAAGGAATAGTGATAAAGATGCACTACTGCATAAACATTTATCTCCTTTTCTATTTCAAAAAATAACTTCAAAAGGCATTTGACTTAAAATGAGGCTAGTCACGAAATATAGTAACCGTGGAGTAGAAGGTTGAGGTTTTCATGGAGTAAAAACTAGCTGCGAGGTGGAAAGCAAAGGGTTGAGAAGGACGGCTTGTTCCTCCACAAGAACAAAGGCCATTATTTGGTAAGAAAGGAGCTGTGTGCAGACCAGAGGTGTTCCTATGTCGATGACCAACCTAACAGGGCCAACACAACATGCTAAGAGACAAAAATCTTCTTAGACAGTACACAGAGATTTTGTGACAAATTCTATAGAGACTTAAGTCTCGGTAACTGGGCAGCCGGTTGATAGTTGGGAGCATGATGTTATCTCTGACTTATGATCTTTCGATTTCACAACCATCAGAAATAAAAGTCTGCTATGGAGAAACACATTAGGAATTAGTAAATCTAAGAAAAAATATTTCAGTAAGAGAACTTTAGAATATGAGACATGAAGAAAATGTATGAGTAATTTATTGAAATTAATTGATTTCAGGAATTTATTAAATTCTTTTGAGGTCCCACCACGCTGAGGTCATAGATGATTCAAGCATCAGAAAGCAGTGATGAGACATCCCTGGCCAAGACGCCCCAGGAGAGAACTACTCCCTTACTGTATAAAAATAACTTCCGGGTAAAACCAGATGGGGCCTGGCAAAGGAGCTTTGCTTTTCCAGAAAATAAAAATTTTACACATCTAGCCCCATTCAGATAATTGACACTGGAGCATCCAGTGCACTTTAATCTGTTACTTCCTAGAAGAAATAATTTTAGAGAAAGCAGTGCAGCCCAACAAGAAATGACGTTGCTTGGTTACTCAACACCGGTTGGTAGCATGCTGATTCGCTCAGCTTTTTTAGACAAGCACTGTCTGTATCCAGGTAGGAAAAGGAGGGAGAAGACCACTTGAACCAATTTTTAATTGCACACTTGCTTCATCAGAGGCCTTTATTAAAGTGTAAACTACCGAGATAGTAGTGAATGTCGAATTTGACGTGTTCTTCTAAATACTGATCTTGTTGTGATGAATTTGCTTTGAAGGAGTTGGAGCTGTTTTTATGAGAAGGTAGGAAATTCAGAGTTTTTAGGCTGCCTGGCCCAGGAGTCCCGGGAGCTGTCTGGGGACAGTGCCATTCAGAGGAAGAGCACAGAGCATCAGTCAGGCGGACTCAGCCCAGATCTCGCCTCCGCTGCTCTGGTCCTTGGGAATATTTACTGCAGACGTCTGACCTTTGATATCTCATCTCTTCCGTGAAAGCAATGGTTTTTCCGTTACAGATTTACTGCCAGGATTGAGAAAGGACACGCATGTTACATGCTTAGCACCTGACACGTTTCCAACAAATGTTCGCTCATTATTCTGAAATGGAGAGATATGTGAAGAGCTTCTCTTCTGAATCCACAGGATCTAGAAAACGCCCCTTTCCAATGAGTCGCAAAGCTATGCTAGAGGTGGAAGGAGCTTCCAGAGGGCAAGGAGGAGGGAGAATCCACCAGCTTCAAGGATTGTTGAAACTTGCGGACTCTCTTTTAGAATTTCATCTTATTCTCCAATTAAAAAATAAAACTTGGGATCATTTTTTTAATGGATAAAAGTGAGGTGGAACTCAGTGTTACCTGGGACTACAGAAAATGTTTTTCCTTCTCTTCTCTGCTTTAGACTAGTTGGCTTAATGTTTATCCTGTTTGGCTGTATATATTTATTTTATGTGATAAACATTGTGCTAAAAATAACGACATACTTCGTTGTTCAATGCATTAACAAATCGGTGGGGGTGAGATGTGGAAATTCTATAGGCAAATATTGTCTTCGTACAATACTTGGCAGCTTAAACATTCACCTATTATTTTAAAAATTCCAATTTCTACTGAACTTGTGCCAAATGCTTCCCCAATTTTGCTGATAAGAATATAAAAAGCACATGGCTGTTGCAATCATCAGTGCAGATTAGATTAGATTTATTTCTCAATCACAACCAACGATCTTAAACTTAGAATTTTGTTTATATATCTTGACCGTTTTAAAACATCAAAATTTCCAAATCTTTCCCTGAGTATTAGATTTGTATTGATTATACTTTTAAATATATGTGTGTGTGTGTGTGTGTGTGCGCGCGCGCGTGCGTGCGTGTGTGTGTATAAATATTCCAATTAGTAGGGGGAAAAGAAAATGATTTGCCAGATAAGAACTGATGATTTTTGAAATCAGATAAAATACCTGCAAGTTATCAGTTTACTTACCAGAATAAATATTATTCATATAAGGAAAGGAAAAGGTGAAAAGGAAGAATGTGGTGGTGAGCTGATGGGTGGATGTGTCAGCACAAAGTAAGGAGAGCGAGCCGTGAGAACGTCCCTTTTCATAAATCGAAGAGAATAAGAACCCTACACATTTAGGTTCAAACCATTGTTTTGGGGGATGTGAGCATGTGGGTTACTCTAAAGGAACCGATGTTGAGTAGAATTCAGCCCAAATGAGGAAAATGAACGTGGGGAATAATTGCAGAACTAAGAGGAAAGCTACTTTGAGAATTTAAAAATATGGCTCAGTAGATCATCGTGGTTAAGAGAATATCCCTGAAATAAGACAGCCCGGATTCAAGTCATAGTTCCACCCGTTGGTAGGGGTGTCCTAATATATATAAAGGGCATCAGCCAGTACCAGGCACGGAGCAAGTACTCTGTAAAGCGCTGTTGATGGCAGCGAATGTGATGATCAATACGCTATTCCACAGAAAAATGCGACCCATTACGCCCACATTGTGTTAATAAAAATAGAGTAATTTGTTACCGTTTCCAAATGTATGATCATCACCAAATTGACAGAATAGAGTAGAATACTGGATAAATTGTCAGTGGTATTATTTTTAATAGTATTAAACAAGAAAGGTCAGGTGCTAGAGAACACAAATTAGTAATCTAATTAAATCACCAGCAAAAGAGACAGATCGTGTTAACAGCAGTCAGATTTGTTATTACAGAGCAATTATGAAAGTGAAATATTGAAAGATGCTGTGTATCACTACTGAGTTTTACACAATCCATCTTACATAGGCAGAAAAGTGTAGATTAACCAGCCTGTTTGATGAGCTAAAAGCTCCTTTATTAAAATATTTATCTCATTTGCATGAAGGGTGCAACACTGTTGCAGATCTGAAGAAAACATTCCGTGACATACCGAATGACATTCATTTGTGAAATTATTTGTACAAGTCGCTCGCATTGGAGCTGACTCCAAGGGCCACGTGACCTAATTCGTGAGGTTAAATAACAGTTTCTGGTTTTGACATTTTGTACGTTTCCTGAAATTGCTCTCAAATGAAATGATTTCCATGTGGCACCAAACTATTATATGGTTTCATTGTGTCGTCAGTGAATGTAAATCTTTTATGAAATGTCAGAATTTTCACAGGACTAGTGAAAAGTCTGAAAAGTCACTTTCTCCCTCTGTCCACACTTGGTGTCTGGCCTTCACAGGCTCCTAAATACCACATTGTCCCAACTGGACGCATTCAGAATTTTAGACTTTGGTGCCAGGCCAACCTGGGTTTTATTCCGGGCTCTGTCAGGCTCAAGCTTGGAGACCTAAGGGTGAGGGGGGTGCCTTAGCCTCTCTGAGCCCCAGGGTCCTGATTTGTAAAATAAGGATTAATAATTGATTTTATTGTGAGGAACACATGACTGTTTTTATACAAATAGCTGTCACAGTTCCTGGCAGAGATACAAATTTAATAAGTTGTCATTGTTTTATTTTTATTTTCATGAATCTTTAAGGAGCAGTAGTCAATTGGTCAAATTCACTGGGTACCGCTGATATCTATTTGAACTGGTTGTTTAATACACTGGTGTGTGTGTGTGTGTGTGTGTGTGTGTGTGTGTGTGTGAGATAAGGATTCTTTGATAAATCGTTTATTTTTTACTAGAAAAGAGGGAAATAAATGGTTTTACACACGCATATATTTACAGGTATGGAACAGGAATTAGTATCTGTTTGGGTATAAATGAATTTAGAGTTCTGAAGTTCAGCCAAGCCTTGACAAATTCCTCATCTTGAGATTCATCTGTTTTAGGATATAGTGTGTAGATTAGGATTTTTGAATAAAAGTGGCCTAGGTGGCTCTGATATGCCTCACTCTGTCCTTGGCTGAGAATCTGTGAAGATGAAAGTTCTTGAAGAATTCACAACTGGTTAGAGAAAATATACATGGATCATCTAGAGTTATCTTAATGCATCAATAAGTTAATACGATAAGTACTGAAACATATGTATAAGCCAACTGCGATGGGAGTACACTTGCTTTGGGTTTCGAGGGAATAATAAGAGTTTGACAGGATAGGGTCAGAAAGACGTTCAATAAGTAAAAGGGGTGACATTGATGAAGGCTTACAAACACCAGAGGTTGGCACGAGGAAGAGGCAGACTTCCTGAGTGACATATTGGATGAACATCAATACTGTTGTAATCTACGTAAAAGTTACCCTTGGATGTATAAGTGAGAACTGGGGATAAATTCTTCTTTTCAAGACAAATGTAAGATATAGTTACATGAAAACAATGTTTTTTGTTGCTGGGCAGAGGGCACTGAGTGTTTGTTATGATCGTGTTATTACATAGATTACCACCCAAGACCAAAGTTTTTTGTACATAGCAGGAAAAACAATTAATAAATGCAATCCTAGTGCCTTGGTGTACACTTCTGTTTTCAAGGTTAATTATTTGTTCAATTAAAGCCTTCAGAATCAACCAGAGATTCTATTGCCTAGAAATATTAGATAAATATGAGTCTCCCTGGCAGTGGAAGAATTGTGTGACCGCTTTTTTAACCTTTCTATAAGATCTGCTCTTTTTTTTTTTTTTTCCACTCTGAAGACCGTAACTCATTGCATCTTTCTTTGTATTATTTTCTCTTAATTTTTGATTATTTATACAATTATATCTGCATTCTACAAATGAGGGAATGGAGCCTTAAAGAAATTAAGTGATATAGCTGGAGTCCCAGGCCTACAAAGTTGGAAGAACCGTGATTTATACTCAAACCATTCTGTATTCCTGAAAGATGGCTCTTGAGATTTGATGAGAGATTTGGTTGGAAAGACAAGGAATTCTTGTCTTTTCCTTGAGATCACTGTGAGGCTGTTGAAATTGTCAGGAAAAAGGATGATGGAGGAATAGAGAAACCCGCATGACGAGAGACATTGTAGAATGGGATCAAGAGCACGTGGAGGAAGAATGAAGTGTTGAAAGTGATTTCTGAGGTCTGTTTTTTTCTAGATTTCTCTACAACAGGGAACACAACGAAAGAATGGAGTTGGATGAAAATAATGATTTGTGTTTGAGGTTAAGTTGAGGAAACGTTGTTGGCACTCTGCTCTGGAGCTCAAATAAAAGGTCAGAAAAATGATATGGGTTTATCAATATGACAAGGCCATAGTCTTCAGTTCTCCTTAAGAGTTTGTTTTTGGCTTTGGCCTCTCACATCAGCTACCGTATACTGAGTTGTTTTGTTTGTTTGTTTGGTTAGTTAGTTGGTTTTTGTTTTTTGGTTTTTTGCTACCTTAACAGAGAAGTAGAAGTATGCTCATAACTTATACAATGTGTCGTCGTCCTCATAATACATAATCCTATAATATAGTCTTGGCAAAATACCCAAGAGGTAAAAGTCAGAAAGATCCTTTCCTGCTTCCATATTCTGTCTACACTGTCGTACCTGTTGTGTGCTGCTGAGCACTGAGAAGCAGGTCCGAGCTCACCGCTGTCTGGACTCGTTTGCTGCCCACTGCCCACTCGGTGCCGGGTGTGCCGGAGGCTCCCCCAAGCTCTGCCTGGTGCTTATCTCATCGACAGCCAACTTTTGGGTCCCTGTGGCGTTGGCTCTGACTGCAGAGCCGGACATGGTGTGCTGATGGCCTCTCTCTGCTGTTCTCTGCAGAAACCGCCTCTCTGGGAGCCAGGGCCTGTGAGGACGACCTCACGGAGCAGCAGCTGAGAGCAAGCTCAGGTAACTGGTCTACTCCTTCTCAAAGCCCTGTTTGTCCTGACCGAGCTACAGTCGCTACTCCACTAGTTCATGTAACAAATGGATCTCTGCGACTGCTCTAATGAGATCTGACCCGATCCCTCATACAAATAAGTTCAAGGCAAAAGCAAGTATATCTGTGTTTGGACGCATATGTAAAGTAACTTCATGTCTACATTTATGCACTACGAAGTTTCACCGAAGTGGTCGGTTTTTATACAAACTATGTATGAGTCAATAAGCCAGATATTATTTTTACACATGTCAAACAACCCAGTTGATGGAGTTATTTTTGGTAATTAATGGGTCGATTGGATTTTATATAGCCATGTCAACACATTTACTAGTCCCAGTGCTGTGTGTGTGTGTGTGTGTGTGTGTGTGTGTGTGTGTGTGTGTATGTTAAAAATGGCGGCCGTGCCTTGTTAGCTGCATTGTATTCAGATAATTTAAGAGGAAATTCACCATGTTGCTACAACACACCTCATTTATTTCTGCTATATAAACAGGATCCCAGTTTCCAGATTCATACAATTGGAATAATAATGTGGTATAGAGAACAAAAAAAATGATTATAAAATGCCTTACACATTCATAATAGGGTATTGAAATACTTTAAAAAAAATCACAGTTTTGCAAGTGAAAACATTTCTCCAATATAAAGTCAGGATTTCTCTCTTTAAAAATCTCTTCAAAGTTAGGTTTACCTTCACCTATGCATGTCTCGTGAATACTTTTTAATTTTATATGTCATTGTTCTCTAGAAACTGGAGAGCGTGTTTAAGACAAAATAGCATAAACCCTGTTCCCTTCTTCCATCTCACGCCAATCAAAAGATTTCATAGATGACCAGATTGGAAATAATAGGGCAGAAATCAAGACTATGACAAAAAAAAAAATGTCAAAGTAAAAGATACCGCTTCCCCTCAATACATTATTGTTTGATCAACAAAGACACCAGAATCTCCATCTTCACCTCAACCTCTCTGAGAAGCTTTATACTTAGATACTGCCATGCCTCTGGGTATTCTCATGGATACAGGAAAATCATCTATAACAGATTCCAAATTGAACTTCTCTTTGCTGCAAAACCATTTCTTCTCCTCTTTTCTCCATCTCAGCTGATGACATCTGGTCATAGACCTAATTAGCCCACGTAAGAAAACTAGGAGTCATTAAAATATTAGTACCAGGGACTGCTGGGCTTAAGTCTTCAATGAGACAGATGAGCTCACTCATTTTAGACAGTGTTTGTACACAGGTAAGTTAGCTATTTTGGGATTGTGATAAATGCAATGAAGGAGGTAGAAGAGGTCACATCTTGGAGCAGGTTGTCGACGTGTGGTCCTGGAGAAGGGTGTGGTAGCATCTCTTGAGGGAAGGAAGTGAAGTGAGACGCAGGCACAGAGTGACCGTTGGATTTCACATCCCGGAAATTGTCGGTGGCTTTGAGAAGAGCAGTTGTCATGAAGCCAGACTGGGGAGAGTCGGATAATCGTGTGATGTAGTAGACAGAGAGAATGCAAAAACACCCAAACCAGCCTGAAACCCATCCAAACAAAGACTCCCTCTAAGTTTTATTGAAGGCAGACAGAGGAGTGGCACAGAGTTTGGACTTTTCCTCTTCCAGTTTTGCTTCCTGAATTCTATTCGGCCCTCCAGCTAACCTGTATTCCCTGTCTACCATAGTCCAGGCACTGTTCCAGGTGCTTCCAGCGCAATGATAAATAAGATAATCACCGTTTTCAGTAAGTGTGTACCCATTAGGAAAAGTGGGCAACACGTGGATAATTCCCACCTACTATGAGAAGTCGTTTGACACCAACATACAGGAAAAAGAAGAAAGTCTTATTCAGAAACATTAAAACCAGTTCCAGATTTGAAGAAGGCTTTTTGGAGAAAGGAATAATTAGTGGCAATCATCATGATGCAGCTGGCATTTTTAAATATTTACTTTATGTTAGGCTCTGTGCTGAGGGATTTTTATATCTTATAAGAAACCTGGAGGTAGGCATTATTAACTCCATGTTTACAGATGATGAAACTAGTGTTTCCCAAGCTGGGCTTGAAGGAAAAACAAAAACAAAAAACAAGAAACATTTATACAGTGGAGAAAAATTGTTCTGCACAAGCCAAGGAAATATAATGTTAGGTATAGGAAGAAGGCGTAATAATTGGTGCGTGTTTCTAGAACAGGGGCTCACAAATAGTGGTCCCTGGACCAGCAGCAGCATCATCACCTGGAGGCATGGAGATGTCAGTTCTTAGGCCTCCCTCTAAACCTGTCCAATCAGACACTCCAGGGGTGGAGCCCAGCAGTCTGATTTCTAACAAGCCAGAAATCCAGGCGATTCAGCCTCCCTGAAGTCTGAGGTAACTCAGTATTCAGTGCTAGGTAGGAAGTGAGGAAAGATGAGACTGGTGTGGTGGACAAGGACCAGGTATCTTGGAGGCATTCTTGCCACGTACAGGAGATTGAGCTTTTTCTGTTATTAGGGATGGCAGTCACTGAAAGATTTTAAGTAGATTCAAGTAGATCATACAAAAGCTAGATTTGGAGGTTGGGGTGGGGGTTGGACAGGGAGACAGCAGAGGAGTTGGGGGAAGAATCCTCACAAGCTGGTTGTCTTGAAGAGATGCTCAGTGGGTAAAACGAAAGATGTTTGAGTTTCTGTCCTCTGCTTTCTCTGTACTTGATCACTCCCTGGTCTTAGAAAGTGTGCGGTGTTTGGCTTAGAAAACTCAGAGGAGAAGATTCTGAAGCCCACTGTATAATAAAGCAGTGGGAGCCAAGCACAGTTGTCTGGAGCCTACTGAAGTCGATTTGCTTAAAAATTGTCTTTTATAGTTTCATAGAATTAATTAATAGTGGTTTTTCTAATCATTTTTTAATTACTCAAATGACAATACTCTAAGCCAGTCATTCAGAATTTTTAAATATAGCTTATGCATAATGTGTAAAGTAACTTATAAGACCATCATTTTAGCCATGATAACAATGTTAGGGAAAATTACCACACTTCTATAAGACTACAGTATTATTCTGACACATTTTTAAATCAAAATGTATCAGCATTTGTCTGAAAACTGGGAAGTTCTACTAGACCTAAGTACATTTTAAGCTTAAATACATTCATATCATAAAGCGTAACATGAATAAATACTGTATTTTTATAGTTCATGAGTCAAATGAATAATTAGATACATAATACAACAATACAACAATATTATGAAATGCTGTAATATTTTCATTACTGTTACATGTAACATATTAGTGAAGGAATTTATTGATGAAAACGAAAACTGATTTAGCATCTTTATCTTGGAATTTTATGTAATTTATTATCTTTGTTTTGAAAATTTATGTAATAGAATTTATGTGATTTCCCTCAGTTCTGAGGCATCCCTTCAATACGTGTAATGTCATATACATATAGTTTTTTTTCCTACAAAGCATCTTACTTTTTATGCCTTTTTTTCATGGTACTCGAAAATTAGAACAAAGCCGCCCCTTTCCTTAACCCAAATCCAATATACAGGTTTTCTAGAGCAAATGGTTTCTCCACATTATTTAGAAAATGAATGTCCACTTTATTTCAGAAGCTCTTTGAGAATGAAAGTGACCTTTTTTTTTTTTTTGGACCCGTATGAAACTTTATGGTGTATATAAGTTCCCCTTTGATTATTTTTTGCATGATTAAAAATTTGCAAAGTTCTATGGCTCCAAAGAGGCTACCTGTAATAAACAGCTTTCACCTTCTAAACCACAAAACAGGTCTGAATTGCTGGAGCATTAGAGCTAATTGCCTGCCTACTTCAAAGGAAGAACCAGAAGAGAGGAGGGGTGGGGAGAAAAAGAGTCACAGAAGCAGAGGCGGTGTGGGCAAATCCACCACCAGAGGTTATGAGTTGTGGCTTGGCCGGGCCGGGCAAAGTTACGGCCTCAGAACTGCTGTTTGCGATTAAGTTGATGGGGAGAGTCTATCCCAGTCTCTGGCTGTGCTGACACAGAGCCTTTGTTCACATTCAGATTTCTCAAACTGTTGCCAGGGTCAGGCTGAGGTCAGACACCACAGTGATGTATAGAAGAACATGTCTGGGAATTTCTGTCGCCCTTAAAACACATACTAGAAAATGAAGAATCGGGCCCTGCAGAAGCGGTCTGATGAGACCCAGATTATACTGTAGTTTTTCTTCGAGGGCCTTCATAATTTTCGTTTTCTCCTCCTGACATGCACTGTTTTATTAATGTGAGTTGTGATAGCCCTCACAATTTTATGTCCCCTCAAGATAAGGACCCCGGTAGCAGTCTGACACTTCATTTTCCAGCCCTGGGGGAAAAGGTCCAGTAAATCTGCTCCGAGGAATCTCGCCTCCCTTCCCCAGGATGAGTCGAAAAGTAATTGCCGTGGGTTGTCACAGGTCGCGGCCTGACACAGGATGTCGCGTCACATGTGTGGATTTGGCGGGGACACAGCCCAGCCCCGTCATGATCTTGGCCTTCCGGCCTCCCCCACGGAACCAGTGTCCCCACCCGCCCGGCCCCGTGCAGGGAGGAGGGAGCTCGCGCTTGGTCAGCAGTTAGCACTGCCCAGTAAAAGCAAGTGACCATTCTCTGCTCTCCAAGTAAAATGTCCACGTGTTTTTGCCCGAAAAAGACGCCTCCCCCAAGCCTTGGAGGACCGACCCCTCCACCAGGACCTCCACTCTGCTTTTGTTCAGCAGCGAAGTGCAAACGTGGCAGAAAGGGGTTTGCGTGGTGCCCGCGAGGATCCACAGTAGAAGCAAACTCTTGCTTCGAAGGTAGTCGACGGCCTTGCCCCCCTCAGCCTTTTGGGGGCGCCCCCTCTGAACCCAGACCTGCCCCCCGTGTGGTGTCTCGCTCACGCAGTCTCAGATCGTGGCTGGCAAGACAAGCACCAAATAGCAATTTTTCGTGTGTGCTCAGCTGCTACATATGACAGTGGATATTTCACTGTGCTGTCAGAACGTTATTAATAAAACATGGGGTATGGAGAGGGCCCCGATGTCCCCTTTCAATCACTAGAGCATTTGCAATGAAAATTTTATGCAGTGTGTAATTTTCAGTTAATGCTTGACACTTAAAATGTCCGTCGCAGCGTTTTGTCCGGTTATTGAAGGGTTAATTGTATCATGTTCTACGCATAAAAGCTCTGCTTATCAAAAGCAAATAGACGAGTGTATGCATATGTGTGCCCATGACCTTTAGCCTTCGCAGGGTTAATTTATATGGTTGTTAAAGATTTTATGAAATTGAGCAGCCTGGTGCTTCAAATCCCATTTTACCTTCTTCTCCTAATTTATGTAATTCCTACCTGAACAGGGGAATATGATTTTTATTTTATTTATTTATTTTTTTTTGCGCTGCCATGCTGTGGGGAGTTGCGAGTCTGGTTATCTGGCATTACTCAGATTGCTAAAAATTCATTAAAATGTGACATCAGCACAGTGAGAGACAAATGATCACAGGATGAAAGAGAACAGTGGGCCTTTCACGGATTAGTGCACTGCAGACCCAGCACAGAGGCTAACTGCATAAACAGATTAATCCACCGGCAGCAGTATAGCTAAGATTTACAGAATAATTAAATAGGGTTGAGTTACTATGAGGATTTTCATGTAATCTAGCTGGTGTGAACCCGTGAATGAGGTGTGGGGTGATGTGGTTGTCACAGAAGAAATAGACCTTCTCATGTCCTATGCCCTGTATAGCTCCCCCTAGAGAGAGAGAGGAAAAAAAAAAAAAACAAAAAAAAAAACAAACAAATCCCAACGTAACCAAACTTTTGAGATCTCACTCTGACAAATTCCAAAGAATTCCCCCGGGTCTGGGGACCAAAGGCAGAAGTGACACCTGTCTTACACTTAACCCGTCATCGTCACCTTATTTCACGAAGAGTTTTTATCTCCGAGTTGGGTTCATTTTGCCATCTGTCCGAGTCTGTGTGGCTCAGAAGTGTCGACCCCTGAGATAACAGAACTGCCTTAGGCCCATTTTTTCAATCTCTGACTGTATGTAAAACGATTTCATTTCTTTTAATTTAGTACGGGCCCGTTTTCTCATTGGATCGAAAAGGAGTTGCTTTAGATAAAAATTTGCACCAGTAGACGCAGCAGGTTCTCATGTAGACTTTTGAAGAAATCTCTGTTCTTTTTTGAGAATGAGCGTCTGCAGATGATTTCTAAGTCACTGAGTTTTTCAAGGGTCATGTAGTGATTCGAGTGTACCTTTTTTGGGGGTGGAGGGAAGGGGTTCGATCCTACTGACTGGTCTGCCTTTCTTAACAGAAGAACAAAGTGAGGAGGCAGAAGGAGCTATTAAACCCACGTCAGTGGCTGAGGAAGATGAGAAAGACCCTGGTGAGGGAGACACGAGCGAAGGCAAAACCTCTGATAAAGACTCTGGTAAGATGCTAGAACCTGTCGCCTTTCTTCCCCAACCGACTTCCATTCCCTACGACCAGCCCTTCCTGCACGCACCCACCCCCAAGCTTATTAAAAGCTTTTATTCATTTTAAACTGTCTTAACATCCCCACTGCTATTCATTGCATGTGCATTTTGCATGTGATTTCTATCAGTAGCCTCCCATTGACCTATTTTTAATCATAACCATCTGACAGAATAGATGTGGATAAGTTGAAGAATATTACAGGACGACCAGCGAGATTATTTTTTAATCAAATCAGTTTGTGTGCTTGTAATTTTTTAAGCGCCTTTCATTAATCTTAGCTATACTTGTGATTCCTCTGATGGCATATTAATTTTTCATAAGCACAGGATTAGATATCACTTGAATTTTTTCATTCAATCACAGGCACCCCGCCCCAATACCACGGAACCCTAAAAATAAATGTTATTTTTCCTCGCTTTTTTACAACTTACACTCAGGAATTTGCCCTTTTTAAGGGCATCTATTTGAGGCATTTCAAACAAAATCCAGTGAAAAAGTTTACAGATGATTCAGCCTAAGAAAGAGGAAATATCATTGAAGAGGGATTAGGTGCTGGGTAATTTTGATCTTCTAGAATAGACAAATCCCAGTAATGAAAGCTACTGTCTTTGAAAAGAAATCTTCACGTCATGACATTTACTTGTGCACAAACAAACCCTAGGCCGGCATCTGGTGTGGATACCTAAGGCTTTTTCTGTGTTTGATTTGGCAAATATATGACTTCATCCATGCTTTGTATGTATGAGATGGAAATCTGTGGTCTCAATGAATATTACATTGGCCAGCGACTTTAGCTGCACGCTATACCTACTCTTATTATGTTGGACTCATTGAAGCAGAAGAAGTGCTGAAACGGGTTCGAGCCCATTAGTTGCAGGTAGTCATCTATCTTTCTCTTGAATTCCAGCGACAGCCGCATATAAAGAAGCTGGTTTTCACTAGGAAGACATTGGGTTGCACAAAATATATGTGTGTGTGTGTGTGTGTGTGTGTGTGTGTGTCTGTGTGTGTGTATCATTTTTACATGCAAGTTTATTTTAACCTGAATTATCCCACATTTGTAATGCAGTCTTTGCATAGCTTAGTTTTGCAGTCCCTTCAGAAATTATTTGAAGGGCCTCCCTGCTCCCCACCCCACATCCTTCAATGCTAAATTGCTCTCAGGAGTCCAGTGAGAAAGCACCACTTAAATTCACGTCCAGGATGTAGTGGCTAACATGTGATTCTAATTTGACTTAAACAAAGAGGATCTAAGGTCGGTATTGAGCCTAAAGCGATGTGAAAAAAAAGATGCCATAGCTGTGTATTAGGAAGCCGGCTCCTGAGGTTACCGACAAGGAATTTGAAGTACCTAGTGATCAGTTAAGGTCAAGGGCAGTGCCATCTAAACCTCATTTGGAAAGAACTGGAAATAGCAAGGTATTCAGTTTATTCACTCTCTTAAGGATGGACCTCATCAAGGATTCTGACTGCAGTCAGTGGCCTCTTTCTCCCAGGTTGTACCAGAAGAGATTGCAGGCTTTATCCCACCCAGTCTTAAAAGAATGTGTGAAACACACAGGTAGCCCAGTCATGGTCATTGAGTGCTCACGTGATACTCAGGTGCGTGACGTTACGCTTGGTTTTAAATATCGAACACCTTGTAACGGATAGATTCTGGGAATCTCTTGAAAATGGCTCCAACTTAACATCGAGGGAGGAATCCTGCCTGGGACACACCCCAGATCCGGGCCCTCTGTCTCCACCAGGACCATTCACTGCTCTGCATAAGTAATGAGCTCCATCACTCCCTGATAGCCTGATGAGTTATCGTCCTTTCTTGGGCTCCTGATTGTACCATCTAGACAGGATGTGAGTATAGGAGAAGATACAGAGCATTGCAGAATGGTAGTTTAAAAAAAAATTATTCCTGCAGAAATGCCTCCCTAGGTATAACTACATGGAAAGAAATGAGCTTTAAGCACCAACTACAAGCAATTACTGTGATGCAAATATTTAGCCTTGAACCCTCCCAGACTTCAAGACAGTTCTTGTGATTGACAGCTAACACGAACTTGTAACGAAGTTTGCTGCTTTCTAAATTGAATCTGATTAGGTGAAAAAATTATTACATGGATTTTTTTCCCTTTGTAAATATTTCTAATGACTGACTAGCCACTTATGCACATATTGTGTTGTCTTTATGTCAGTTACAAACGTCGAAAAATTTGAGCAAACTTATAAATTAATCACCATCTGAATGTGTTAGATGGGAAAACGGTGCGACCCCACTTTAACGCAGAATTTTTTAGACAGGAAGGAATTAACACGTGTTAAGAAGCCTGTGTTTGTGTGAGCTGTTGTGCAGTGTTGCTGAAATTAATCTCTAGTTTCAAAATGAAACTTGGCAGCATGCGAATTGTATTTGTTGAATATTCATTCATAATAGAAAAGCCTCCTAATGCCTCATTTATATTGTCATTTAAATCTAGTGCCACTTTAGATTAATTATAATCCAAATTATAGCTCTGTGCAGTACAAGAATTAATATAGAGTTTATCCAGATTAATACATTTGCATTGAAAATGTAATATATCTCTGCCATTGCTAAGGGGACCACTTCTTAATAAGGGAGTAAACATGAGGAAAGATGGAAATTAACCTTCATTATTGCAATTAAAATTATCCTTTCATTCTACTCTCATTAGAAAGAATACTGTACCGGTAATTATAATTTAGAATTATTTGAAGTTGAATAATATCTTCTGTTCTATTCAAGTTTTATAGTATTCAAACATTATCAGATACATTGATTCATAAATAATAGCTTACTATTTTATTTTATTGTTTTTTCGAGATTTGCTTTGAGTACATATGTGTTATTGGCTTTCCTCGCTTGGTATGGGTATAAACCATTTTACAGCCTTCTGTATTTTAGGGATTGAAAATTATTAAGTAGGCGGCATCTGAATTAAAATGAATTATGTCATTTTTATATTAGGAGTCTCATGCAAGTTAAATAATCTCATAACTGACAGATAATCGTTGGCTCATCTATTTGGCAATGCTTATTTATAATTAGACTTCATTTTTTAGTTTAATGCATTAAAATGACATTGTTTTTAGAGAATATTGTGATGTCCTCAATAACACAAAATGATTTATGATCTCATTTCAAAATTTTGTCTAGGGTATCAAACAGGGCTTATTTTAAATAAAGTTACAGACATAAACTATGAGTAATCACAAAACTTAATCAAAACCTTCCTGTAATTGATTGGCCATTATTTAATATATTTCTAGGATAAGCAGTGCAGAAAAAGAACCCAGAATCAAGACCTGGTAATTTGCCAGGAAGGCCATAGCACCTGAGTTATCACCCCTTTGAAAAGTAGAAAAGGCGCACGTGCGTAAAACGTAACTTCCATCATTTCTGTAAATAATCCTGATGACCTGCCTTATCCTCAAGAGTCTGTTTTTGTCATATGTCACTACATTTCCTCAGTCTCTGCTCTTCTTGTCAGTGGCATGCATTTCTGGGGTACCTAGCTATCGCTAGGGGATCTAGCCTTTATTTATAACTTCTTTTTAATTCAAAATAAAATGGTCTTTATGCAGCTTCTAGCTTGCCTTAAGATCACAGTTTAATTAACTAATAGCCAAAAAATATTGAAGTTGATGCATATATTAGGTGGGATACTATAGCCAACAGTTATCTCGAGGTCTATGAAATAACCCTAAAACTTAACTCTTATTTTTCGTTGTAGCACAAACGTCACTAAATTCAAAAGCAACTAAATAAACTGCGATGTTGATGAATGTTAATACACATAAAAATAACATGGATTAATTATACCAAATATGTACACCGATGTATAGTTTAGCTTTAGTAAAACGTTTGTTTGAAATTAATACGTTTTTCTTGATCCTTTATAATACCAATATTAGAATATAAATGCTTATGAAAATAAGGCCATAGCTAAACATGTAATAGATTTAGAAGTTTCTGGAAAGTTTATTCTATTTCTGAAGTTACATAGGGCCTGCAAGCAACAAGAATCATGGAAATTCTCTTTGAACTTGTATGTAACAGTCTTTGACATCATAGGGAACTGGACCAACTTCTCATTGGGTCATGTCTGATTCTACCGTGTACAAAAAAGAATGATAAAGGACAATGACAGTATTATTTTCTTAAAGGAACATATTCTTACTTGTTAACTGAGAACTTTAAAAGAAATCTTCCAGTCTCACAGGAGAAAGCAACTGATTGACACTTGCAGATGTAAATGACAGTCATTTTATACAAGTTGATCTGAACCTTAAGGTGTAGATTTTATTTGCAAATACTATATATCGTATTATTTTCTTGAATGTTTATTTTTAACACTTTAAAAATCAATAACACAAAGTATATTCTGCATTGAGAAAGAAAAACCTATTTTTCGATGCCAGAATTAATTACGAAATAAACACCCATTTCTGACATATATTTGGGTATCAAATACGTAATAATGTTTGATCAACGTAATGAAATTCTTTAGTCTATCTCAAATTTAAGTTCATTCAAATACAAATATGATAAACTATTTTTTTCAGATATCTAGAAGGAATCTAAATTTCTTTAAGGCATCTGTATATGTAGAGAAAATGTACCAGTTTAAATAAAATTTCATGATTACAAATCCAGAAATCAATGTCACTGTAATCTATTGAAAACTTAGCACTAATCCTCTACCTACCACAACCCCTACCCCCCCGCCAAGGGAATAAAATTATCATCATTATGTCATTTAAATTCTATTTTAATTTTGCTGTCCTTGGAGTCACTCTTACTTTTACATTTCTTTCAGAACTGGAAATTCCTGAAATCGTTTCTAGATTTTAAACATGCATCTCCATCCAGGATGGAAAAGATATATATATTTTTTTGGTTCATTTTTACTTTGTTTCCATAACATCCTTGACCTTATTTTTAATTTAAAACTGGGTTCTTTTGCAATAAGGCGCAATTTGTTCATTTATATGAACCGTATGTGGATTGGAAAAAAAAAAATCAAGATAAATCTTCATGCACGGCATACAATCAGATTATGCCTAGACTCTATATTTACGCGGGGTCCGATAGCAATCAATGGTTTAGCTTCATTGCATTTCAAGATGTGTTTGCACCCAGTTGTCCACTGATAGTGTCTGCACCCTGGAAATAATTTAGTTGCAAATTGACTGGAAGATGGTGAAAATTGAAAGTTAAAATTAGAAATACTCATAATAAACAGCAGAAAAAAAGGTCAGATGATGCCGTGCCATGATGAGATTGGAATGGCTGGTAAATGAGGTTTTGTGTTTGTCATGAGATGTGTGTGACATGCCTACCCAATGTCGCTAGAATATCCAGCCTCACAGAGGAGATTATCGGGAAAATTGATGCTGGAAAGAATTTTCTGTTAGATTGGGAAATTAGAATCGCACTTTTTTTTTTTTTTTTTTTTTTTTTTTGATGTGAGGCTCCTATGCATTACATTGCTCGTCTAGGCCAAATTTTAAACCCTCTTTAACACTGAATATTTGGATCAACCTCATAAAACAATTGTCTTCTTGAGATTTGGACTATAATATGATGTGTACAGCCAACTGCTGAAACATCTAAAGCGAAGAGGAAATCACAAAAACAGCAGAAGATAGGCAGCGTAGTCGATTTTGAAATTCTACATTCATCGTATAAAAATATTATTTTCGTTTCTGAATTGTAACTAGTTAGATCTCAGAATTTTGAAATATCTCCAGTGTCTGAGAATTTTAGATGAGAGAGAGAGGTGATTAAACATCAGTAAAAATAATTATTTTCTAAGTTAGCGTTTGTAAATGGGAGTAGATTTGCTGTAATGTGACAAAGGCATTCAGAGACACCAGAGAACACGTGTTATTGATGAATCTTTCAAGGTCACCTGGGGTTATCTAAACATGAGATAGGAGTACATTTTAAAATATATTTATAAAGTCCACTTAGTCAGTGGACACACAGAAGCGCGCTTTTGGCTTTTGAGAGTAGCATCTTTTAAAAGTGCTTGTCCTGTTCTTTTTGTGATTCGGTGGATTTAGAGTCGGCGCTATTTGAAAAAAACACATAATTTTTTCAGGTTTTGACATTGTTAGTCTTTTGAAATTGAGGTATTCTACTCTTTTTTGGGAATCAGGAATAATCACGCCAGAAAAGGAGCTAAAAGTCAGTGTGGCAGGGGTGACCCAGCCACTCCTGCTGGCAAAAGAAGAAGATGTGGCAACAAAAAGATCAAAACCTACAGAGGACAATAAATTCTGTCACGAACAGGTAAATGTGCTTTTTGCCCTTCGCGCTATAAACCTGTTTTATTTACTTATTTTTTATTTATTTTCGATTATTGCTCCTGGTAGTTTTAGAGTCGCAAGCGATCCCATGCTGTTGACATGTATGTAGACATGGCGATCGGCAATGTAATTAACCCTCGGGATTACTTCAAATGCTCTGCAGTCATCAGAATTCATTAACTAATAGCGGTCATGTTTATTCAATATTTTCCAGTTCTATCAGTGTCCTTATTGTAACTACAATAGTAGGGACCAAAGTCGAATCCAGATGCACGTCCTGTCACAGCACTCGGTGCAGCCCGTCATCTGCTGTCCCCTCTGCCAGGATGTCCTCAGCAACAAGATGCACCTGCAGCTGCATCTGACGCATTTGCACAGTGTGTCTCCGGATTGTGTGGAGAAGCTGCTCATGACAGTAAGGACGCCAAATGTTGATGTGTGTGTGACATAATCTCTGGAAAGATAGCAACACAAAATCTGTAATTGTTAGTCAATAGAAATTCATTCGGGACGTGGTTCCCTAGTGTAGCGGTCAGCACGTCTGCTTTGCATGCAGAAGGTCCTGGGTTCGCGCCCCAGTGGAGCCATGGTCCATGGTCTACGGCCACGCCACCCTGAACAAGCCCGATCCTGTCTGATCTCGGAAGCTAAGCAGGGTCGGGCCTGGTTAGTACTTGGATGGGAGACCACCTAGGAAGCCCAGGTGCTGTAGGCATAAATAAGAAGAAGAAGAAAAAAAGAAAAAGAAAAATTCATTTCTTCTTTGCTACTTAAAGCAATCTTACTATGTTATAGAAATCACAATTATCACAGCAAGGCCCACTTGTTGTCTCTTTGACTTCAGGAAAAGAAAACCAATATGATGCAGGCATATCTTAGTCAATAACATATTCTGAGGTCTTATTTTTATATCTATAATGTTAATCAAGTAAGTCATGTGAGCACATCGAGTTTCAAATTTTCTTAAGTATCAGTATAAAAAAAAGTCCCACAGAAGCCATATTTTAAGAAAAGATTACAGCGTTGCGACAGCATTGATCTGAAATTTGAAAGGACAGCAGTGACCTGTCAGAGCCACAAAATGTCCCTGCTTTGGTTGGAAAAAAATCGAAGTGGGCTACGCTACCGCCAGATGGCAGATGTGATGGAGTCTGTGACTTCTGGGGCACGCTTGACATGGACCCCTTTGGTTTCCACAGGTGCCTGTCCCCGATGTGATGATGCCAAACAGTTTGCTACTACCAGCAGCCGCCTCTGAGAAATCAGAGCGAGACGCACCTGCAGCCATCAGAGCTGAGGGGTCTGGGAAGTATTCAGGTATGGCAGCCTGTGACCAGGAGCTGTAGAAAACACACTTCAGGGGGCTTGCATTTACGGTGGTGCTCCACGATTGTTGCAGTCGAAGATTGAAAAAGAAAAAAAAAAAGGCACAGAGGAAAAAAATATTCCAAGAGCCATATGTTTCAATGCATATTTAATACCTGGCTATCTGTCACTGCTCTTGGGGGACCCAAGTGTTGATGACCAAGAATATTCTGTATGTTCCAATTCCTGGAAACGGAGGTATGGCCCTTGGGTCACGCTGGGGTGGTACGCTATAATGACCTTTGACTTCTTGCCTATCCTGAAATCCTTTGAGGTCGAGGGTGATTTCTTCTTCACCTTTGCAATCCTGGCGCCTAGTCCAGCGCTCACTGCCTAGTGGTTGCTCAAGAGATATTTCTTCAAAGAACTAATTACGCAGAAACTCGTAGAGTCTCCTTTTGACAGTATTTCTTGGCATGCAGGCAGTCGGCCTTCTTCCTGTAAGCGGTCCGTTTGTGCTTTCTCCCGCCCAGGTGACAGTCCAGTGGACGACAGAAGCATGGCCGGTCTCGACGATGCCAAGGCTGGCGTGGAAATCAAGAGCGAGGAGCAGAAACCAGCTAAGGAGCCCGCGGAAGTGTCCGAGTGGCACAAAACCAGCAGCAAGGATGCGAAAACCCCCGAGGCCTTGCAGGAGCCGCTGAGCGAGCAGCAGAAGAGGCAGCCCCTGTCCGTGTCGGAGCGGCACGCGTACAAGTTCCGCTGTAACCACTGCAGCTTGGCTTTTAAGACGATGCAGAAGCTTCAGACCCATTCCCAGTATCACGCGATTCGGGCGGCGACGATGTGCAACCTCTGTCAGCGAAGTTTCCGTACATTCCAGGCTTTAAAAAAACACTTGGAGGCGGGCCACCCCGAGCTGAGCGAGGCCGAACTTCAGCAGCTGTACGCCTCCTTGCCCGTGAACGGCGAGCTCTGGGCGGAGGGCGACACGGTGGCCCCGGACGAGCACGCCCTAGAGCAGGACATGGAGCGCGAGTACGAGGTGGACCACGAGGGCAAGGCCAGTCCTATAGGAAGTGACAGCAGCTCGATCCCCGACGACATGGGCTCTGAACCAAAGCGGACCTTACCTTTCCGAAAAGGGCCAAATTTCACAATGGAGAAATTCCTGGATCCGTCTCGCCCGTATAAATGCACAGTGTGTAAAGAATCTTTCACCCAAAAGAACATCCTCCTGGTCCATTACAACTCAGTTTCTCATCTGCATAAGTTGAAAAAGGTTTTGCAGGAAGCCTCCAGTCCGGTACCTCCAGACGGCAACGGCAGCGCGGACAACAAACCCTACAAGTGCGGCACCTGCAACGTCGCCTACAGCCAGAGCTCGACCTTGGAGATCCACATGAGGTCTGTGCTACACCAGACCAAGGCCAGGGCCGCCAAGCTGGAGCCGGGCGGGCCGGCGGCGGGCGGCCCCGGCATCGCAGCGAACGTCAGCAGCCCCGGCCCGGGGGTGCTAGACTCCGTGAGCTTAGCGGCGGCGAGCGGCAAAGACACCCACTTAGATGCCAAAGAAGTAAACAAGAAGCAGCCCCCGGAGCTGCTGCCGGCGCAGCCCGCGCACCACGCGCCGCAGTCGCCGGCGCAGCTGCAGCTGCAGCTGCAGCATGAGCTGCAGCAGGCCGCCTTCTTCCAGCCTCAGTTTCTCAACCCAGCCTTCCTGCCGCATTTCCCGATGACCCCGGAGGCGCTGCTGCAGTTTCAGCAGCCTCAGTTTCTCTTCCCGTTCTACATCCCCGGCACGGAGTTCAGCCTGGGGCCTGACCTGGGCTTGCCCGGCTCGGCCGCGTTCGGGATGCCTGGCATGGCCGGCATGGCGGGCTCCTTGCTCGAAGACTTGAAGCAGCAGATTCAGACCCAGCACCACGTTGGCCAGACTCAGCTGCAGATCCTGCAGCAACAAGCACAACAGTACCAGGCCACACAGGCCCCGCTGCCGCCCCCAAAGCAGCCGCCGCCGCCACCACCGGCTCCAACCCCGCAGCCGCAGCCGGCCAGCAAGTTACCGAAGCAAGACCAAACCAGTGCGGCCAGCGCCGACGGCCCGGTCCCCAAGGACGTGCCGCCTTACAAGGACACAGAAGAGACTGCGGATAAGCAAGAAAAGCCAAAGCAGGAGTCCGGGAGCGAAGGCGAAGGACTCAGAGAAGGCAGCAAGGACACGAAGAAGCCAAAGCCCGCGGAGCCGGCCATCCCGCCGCCTCGGATCGCGTCTGGGGCCCGAGGAAACGCGGCCAAAGCGCTGCTGGAGAACTTCGGGTTCGAGCTGGTCATTCAGTACAACGAAAACAGGCAGAAGGTGCAGAAGAAGAGCAGAAGCGCGGAGGGGGACAGCGCGGACAAACTGGAATGTGGGACGTGCGGCAAACTCTTCTCCAACGTGCTCATCTTAAAGAGTCACCAGGAACACGTGCACGGGCAGTTCTTTCCCTGCGGGGCCCTGGAAAAATTCGCTCGTCAGTACCGGGAGGCCTATGACAAACTGTATCCAATCTCGCCATCTTCCCCGGAGACGCCGCCGCCGCCACTTCCACCCGCCCCGCTGCCCCCGGCTCCCCCACAGCCGCCCTCCATGGGGCCCGGGAAGCTCCCCAGCGCCGTGCCCGCCCCCCTGCAAGCCCCGCCCCCCACGCCGCCGCCGCCCCCGCCGCCGCCGCCGCCCCCGCCGCCGCCCCCGCCGCCCCCGCCGTCCGCACCCCCGCAGGTGCAGCTGCCCGTCTCCCTTGACCTTCCCCTCTTCCCCTCCATCATGATGCAGCCGGTGCAGCACCCCGCGCTTCCGCCCCAGCTGGCCCTGCAGCTGCCCCAGATGGACGCGCTCTCCGCCGACCTCACCCAGCTCTGCCAGCAGCAGCTGGGCTTGGACCCCAGCTTCTTAAGGCATTCGCAGTTCAAACGGCCGCGGACCAGGATCACGGACGATCAGCTGAAAATCCTGAGGGCTTACTTCGACATCAATAATTCTCCGAGCGAAGAGCAGATCCAGGAGATGGCGGAGAAATCCGGCCTCTCGCAGAAGGTCATCAAGCACTGGTTTCGAAACACACTTTTCAAGGAACGGCAGAGAAACAAGGATTCGCCATACAACTTCAGTAACCCACCCATAACGGTTCTGGAAGACATCCGGATCGACCCGCAGCCCTCGTCCTTAGAGCATTACAAATCCGACGCCTCGTTCAGTAAGAGGTCTTCCCGGACGAGGTTTACCGACTACCAGCTTAGGGTTCTGCAAGACTTTTTTGACACCAACGCTTACCCGAAAGATGATGAGATAGAACAACTTTCCACCGTTCTCAATCTCCCCACCCGGGTCATCGTCGTGTGGTTCCAGAATGCTCGTCAGAAAGCGCGGAAGAGCTATGAGAATCAAGCAGAGACTAAGGACAATGAAAAACGAGAACTCACTAACGAACGGTACATCCGAACCAGCAACATGCAGTACCAGTGTAAGAAGTGCAATGTGGTCTTCCCCCGGATCTTTGACTTGATCACGCATCAGAAGAAGCAGTGTTACAAGGATGAAGACGACGACGCCCAAGACGAAAGCCAGACCGAAGACTCCATGGACGCCACCGACCAGGTGGTGTACAAGCACTGCACAGCGGCCGGCCAGACAGAGGCAGCCAAAAACGCCGCCGCCCCCGCGGCAGGCTCTGGCTCCGGGGCCAGCACCCCTCTGATTCCGTCACCCAAACCAGAACCCGAGAAGACGTCTCCCAAACCCGAATACCCCCCAGAAAAGCCAAAGCAGAGTGACCCCTCCCCGGCTTCCCAAGGCACCAAACCAGCGCTGCCGTTAGCATCGACGTCCTCTGACCCCCCGCAGGCCTCGGCAGCTCAGCCCCAGCCCCCCAAACAAGCCCAGCTCGTCGGAAGACCTCCGTCGGCCTCGCAGACCCCGGTCCCTTCCAGCCCCCTGCCGCTCTCCCTGACGTCGCTCCAGAACAGTCTACCTCCTCAGTTACTGCAGTACCAGTGCGACCAGTGCACCGTAGCCTTCCCGAGCCTGGAGCTCTGGCAGGAGCACCAGCACATGCACTTCCTCGCTGCTCAGAACCAGTTCCTCCACTCCCCGTTCCTGGAGAGGCCCCTGGACATGCCCTACATGATCTTCGACCCCAACAACCCGCTCATGACGGGACAGCTGCTGGGCGGCTCTCTGTCACAGATGCCACCGCAGACCGGGTCCGCCCACGGCCCGGCCCCCGCCCCCGTGGCCGCCTCTCTGAAGAGGAAGCTGGACGACAAGGACGACACCAACGGCAGCGAAAAGGAGGGCGGGAACAGCGGCGAAGACCAGCACCGCGACAAGCGCCTGAGGACCACCATCACCCCCGAGCAACTGGAGGTCCTGTACGAAAAGTACCTGCTGGATTCCAACCCCACGCGGAAGATGCTCGATCACATCGCGCGCGAGGTGGGGCTGAAGAAGAGAGTCGTCCAGGTGTGGTTCCAGAATACGCGGGCCCGAGAGAGGAAGGGCCAGTTCCGGGCGGTGGGGCCAGCCCAGTCCCACAAACGGTGCCCCTTCTGCCGAGCCCTGTTCAAGGCCAAGTCGGCCCTCGAGAGCCACGTCCGCTCTCGGCACTGGAACGAGGGGAAGCAGGCGGGCTACAGCCTGCCCCCGAGCCCCCTCATTCCGGCAGACGACGGGGGCGAGAGCCCGCAGAAGTACATTTACTTCGATTATCCGTCTCTGCCGCTAACGAAAATTGATCTGTCCAGCGAGAACGAACGGGCGTCCACGGTGTCCACGCCCGTGAGCAAGACGGCAGAGCTGTCGCCGAAGAACCTGCTCAGCCCTTCTTCTTTCAAAGCGGAGTGCCCCGAGGATGTCGAGAACTTGACCGCCCCTCCCGCCGAGGCTGGCTACGATCAGAACAAAACCGATTTCGACGAGACGTCATCGGTGAACACGGCGATCAGCGACGCCACCACCGGCGACGAGGCCAACGCGGAGATGGAGAGCACCACGGGCAGCTCCGGCGACGTCGCGAAGCCGGCTCTGTCCCCGAAAGAGCCGAAAACCCTCGACGCTTTGCCCAAAGCAGCGACCACACCCACCCCGGAGGTGTGCGATGACAAATTTCTCTTTTCTCTCACGAGCCCCTCGATACATTTCAACGACAAAGACGGCGACCATGACCAAAGCTTCTATATCACGGACGACCCCGACGACAACGCCGACCGCAGTGAAACGTCCAGCATCGCCGACCCGAGTTCCCCCAATCCCTTTGGGTCCAGCAATCCTTTTAAGTCCAAAAATAACGACCGACCAGGTCACAAGCGTTTCAGAACCCAGATGAGCAATCTCCAACTCAAGGTCCTCAAGGCCTGCTTTAGTGACTACCGAACTCCGACCATGCAGGAATGTGAGATGCTGGGGAACGAGATCGGCCTGCCCAAACGCGTGGTCCAGGTGTGGTTCCAGAATGCCAGGGCCAAGGAGAAGAAATTTAAGATTAACATCGGGAAGCCTTTCATGATCAATCAGAGCGGCCCGGAGGGCAGCAAACCAGAGTGCGCCCTGTGCGGCGTGAAGTACTCCGCCCGCCTGTCCATCAGAGATCACATTTTCTCCAAACAGCACATTTCAAAAGTGAGGGAGACCGTTGGGAGTCAGCTTGATCGGGAGAAAGATTACTTGGCCCCGACCACCGTCCGGCAACTGATGGCACAGCAAGAACTCGATCGGATAAAGAAAGCTTCAGACGTGCTGAGCCTAGCGGTGCAGCAGCCCAGCGTGATGGACAGCAGCGCCCTCCACGGCGTCAGCCTGCCAGCAGCCTACCCGGGGCTCCCCGGCCTTCCTCCCGTCCTCCTCCCTGGAATGAACGGTCCGCCCTCCTTGCCCGGATTCCCACAAAATTCAAACAGTAAGTCGTTTGAAGGCGGGTCAGTCTGCTTAACTAGTTAATAGTAGACAGCTGATCACGTGGAACCAAGAACAGGGTAACATTCGGATCTCTTTTCAGTAAGTGAAGCCATTAAATTATTTGAGAGATATGTCGCGTTGGCTATAATTAATAGCCAGGTCAGTCAGCCTGAATGTGTGCAGAAAAATAAAGACTAGGTAGATCGCAGCAGCGTCTCAGAAATATATTCATTATTTATATCATTAAACCTTTGTCTTAGTAATATTCCTTTTATATACTCATTTCAGTACTGATTATTGTACATGTTAAGAAAGCGAAGCATTAAATAGCACATTTATTGGTATCTTAATTTATGCTCTTGCCAAGGTACACAGGTCTTTTTGGTTTGGGTGGTGGTGGTGGTGGTGGTGATGGTTTTTGTTTGTTTGCTTGTTGATTGGTTGGTTTTTCCGTAAGCGCTAGGAAGTTCAAAAGCTAAGGGCCTTCTAGCCACAGGAATTCACCCACATGACACCTGGCAGGTAATAAAGCTTATGTTTAAAGCGGAACTACTAACAATAGGACTTCTAGGATCATTTGTAATTTGGCATCGCTCTGAGATTTTGATTTTTCTATCATCCATTGCTGCTCGTTATTTAAATTTACAACCTTAGAAATATATTACTAGCACTGCGTGCCCTTTGACCCCCGCTCCAGCCAAAGCCTGTCGTGAATTCATAACGGAATTATAAAGCTGTTTGAGGCAACCCCAGATGACGAATCCAATTCCGTATTCATCAAGAGAAATGTAATTTGTGCAGTTCGATTTTACGAATAAGTATAGGTATCTAATTATATTAGGTTGAAAAAATTGAATACAATGTGCTAGACAATCACAAAGCCAAGCATACAACAAACGTTAACTGTTTAATAGGTTAAATGAAAGTTATATATTTTCTAGAGTAAGAAAAAAATGGTTCTCTTATAATTTCTTTAAGTTTTAGTTTCCAAATTAACAGTGACTCTTTTTTTCCTTTTAAAAGGCAATTTTGACATTCTAAAGAGATTTATCAAGAACTAATTACACATTTCTAGAAAATTTCCAAAACACATAGGAGAGCTGCTTTTACACAAATTGGACTTTTACATAAATTTCAAACTTTTCAATTTCACCCTTTCTTCTGAAAACCAGACTTGACATATGACCTTAGGAAGATATTCCCATTTTAACTTTTAGCTCGGGAGACATGAAAACAGTGGCCTTGAATGGCCTCTTGGCCACTGCCAGCTCTTCCGGCTCCCTGTCCTCTTACTCGTTGGCACTAGAGAAAAGCAGGACGCATCCGCACACATCAAGGACGTCCCCAAGGTCATGTCTACAGTGCCCCTTCCTCTGTCTGTCACTCCAACTACCTCGCCCCTCATAAGACTTTGGGCTTAATTGTCTGAATATTCTCGGGGCCTTAAATAGTAGAGCTACAATTGCATGTTTTATCTGTACGTTTTAATTGTCAGATATCATTGTTTTAAGAAGAATGCCATTGCTGATTTTTTGGCACGTGAATGTATTAGCTTTCTAGTCTCATTTTATATATCCCTGTGATTATTAGTTGACACGTAGAAAAATGTCTTACATGGAAAAACTCCTATGGTCAGTTATATAAAAGTTTTTCCATATAATGTCTAATGTGAAAAACTCTATGAAGTTACGTATATTTTAGTTATATAAAATATCACGTAAAACAGTAAAGTTTGATATTTTACATGCACTAAGAATAGTTCAGGTATCTGGGATTGATGCTGTCTGCGTAGTCACCCCCGGAAATAGTGGTCACAGCATCTCGTTTTTCTTTCCACTGGATCAAAAGGAGGCCTTTGATTGGACCATGGGGTCCTTCGCTGACTGCCTTTCTGGTTTGCACCTGGTACCCAGAGAACGGATATGACAGGAAGCGAGAAGGGAGGAGACAGAAGATGTTTACGAAATACTTAAACGACCTAACCTTCCTCCTCATTCTACTCCCCATAAATATCATTTCCCTCCCCCCTGAGATGCGGAGCCTGGTCACAGCTCTCAGAGTTGCAGGACGGTGACAGAGGCAGGCTCTCCTTGGTGGCAGCATCTTCAAATGCACCAGGCTCTGAGGAACTCAGCCGGCACTAGGTGTAGTCTGCTGCTTTATTAAATCGTGGACCGAAATAGACCAAGAGTATTATAAAGAGAAAAGGTCTGTGAACCTACCTACTGCAATTCACCGGTTCTCTTGAATTCGTTTTTTTGTTTGCAATAGATGTTAAACATTAGCACAGCAGAGGAACCAGCCGGACCCCATGGGAGAGCCTGAGTTCCCACACCCCCAGTTCGCTTCCCTTTTAGGCTTATTTACCTGTAGTGAGTAATGCTGACTATTTTAGCCGTCTCACGGGCTGGAGCTATGGTTCTCCATCTTTCCGCCATCGTCTTTCTACTGTAGTGTTTTTCATCAGACAAATACCTCCTTTGCTTTACGAGAGAAACAGACACACCAGCTAGGTAAAACAAAAGGAGAAAATCACTTTGTAAATAGAATATTTCTGTATTTCTCACATACCCTGGGTTCTTGCAATAGTTTATATGAATAAACTTTCGAGAATGTGACATGTTCATCTTGGGCCCATTTCAATGGGATTTAGCTAAGGAAAAGTGTTCATTTTAAAACTATCCTATCCCTTCGAAGGTAGATTTGAAGGTTTTAATCCCAAGGACTCACTGCAAAGGGACGCCACTGAATCTGAGGTGTACTGTGAAGTAAGAAGTCTGATTCCAAAGGCTACACCCCACAGTCGACTCAGTTGCAATGTACATGTTCAGTTCGAGTGTTTATCAAACTCTAAATTTCCTGATTTAAATATTTGTTTTATTCCTTTTTGGGTGGCATTGTTACTTTGCTTTACCAGCTTTAATGCTCGCAAAACTCCCTTACCTCACTCCCAAGAAATCTTCAAATTATTGAGTCTTTCAAAATCATGAAGAAGTCCCATTCAAAGGGTAACATATAGCATATGTGCCTGCTTGCTGAGCAGTGGCCCAGCCCTGTATGCAATATCATTACTTAGAATTACTCATTTCTTAATAAAATGAATTATTTTCTGCTCAAAATTATTTCATATCTCTCTTTTCCTATCATGATCGTGTACAAAAAGGGAAAGTGGCAGTAGAAAATCCCATGCCTGTATACTCAGAAAAAAATTAGAAACCTTTAAATTTACATTTTATCCTTTAGGGTGCTAGCTTCTTTTGGCATTTTGCTCAAGATGAATCGAAAAATAGCTTGATTTTCTATTAACGCATTTACTGTATCGTTTTAAGCGGTGTCTGATTTTTATACGTGCCATTAGTGTTTAGAAAGACTGCCTAACCCAATTTCCTTAAATGGAACTTCAAAACATGCCTTTTGCATTTTTCTCATACTTCAGGGTAATTTACTAGCACATTTGGGGTAAATCTTGATAACAGTAAGTCTTTAATAATTTTATCACAATTGTCTTTGGCCCCGTGTACATAATTAGTTTTATTTTTCACCTCAGAAATCAATTTTCCCTCTGGGAGACCTAGATCAAAGAAACCTGGGGAAAAGGAACCACATGTAAGTTATTGTGACACAGGCATTTTCTTCTGAAAGTATTACTTTTGGGAATAGGCAGCTGTTTCAGAGAGAAACAAAACCGAACAAAATGATGGTAGTTTGAGATTATCAGTACATAAACCTTAATCTTTCAGTGAAATCTCAAAGAATATCCAAGAATTCAAAGAGTAGGAGTCGGGGAATGGGAGAGAATATATCTCCTCCTGCATTGTGATTACTGTTCAGTTTTTCTCTTCTGTTGCTGGTTTTCCTGTATCAGTGGACTACCAAACTTTGGACTGTACATTTTTACAGGGCTGTATCTTCTACTCGTAGGCCCGATTTACATGGTTTAGTATTCTTAGTGCATAACTCTTTTCTGAATTTTTTTCTTTAACAGCTGATTATTTAACTCAGCTTACTCCTCAAGACGCTGAGTTCCTGGAAATCCCTGAATAGTATTTGAGTACCGTAGTTGGGATTTTAGAAGAATACTGAGGTCTTCTAAAGATGTCCTTACCTCAGTGTATGACCTGTTGATAAGAATCTGTAGACTCCATCTTGGGAGAAATTGATCCATCTTGCTTTCTAACCACCATCGCTGTTTTTTGAAGTCTCTTAGTTCCTTAAAATTTCTCCTGTCTTAAATTTTCATGTCACAGAGATATGTGAGCCAGCGATTTCTTTAGATTTTTTTGGGGAAAAAAAAACAGTAAATGGAAGAGGGTGCTATTATTGAGTATGAAGTCTCATGATACTAGACTTAGAACTAAGGTTGGCTTTATGAGTAGGCCAAAGAATTTGGCTGCCAACATAGTGTCATTCTAACAAGGCAAAGGCTCTTTTGTCCTTAGAGAAGCTTCTTCCACCTGAATCACTCATGCCTCAAATTCTGTAATTAGATAGTAATTCCTTTGACTTAATGCATTGTCCTCTGTTAAATGGAAAATAGTCTAGGGTATCAAATCAGAATACCATAGTGGGAAGAAACCTCAAGTTATTGAATCTAGTCTATATTAAGCCTTTTCAGAAATAGATGTGTTCATATCTTTGGTTCTTGCTTGCAAATAAAATTTTATGGGGAGGCAAGTAGAAAGAAGATGAAGATATACCAGGCATAGTAGTGTAGAAATAAAGGCAGGGGAGTTGAGGCTTTGGGTCCCCAAAAGGGACTCCATTACTTAACAGTTTTCTCTAGGGCTACGTCTGGGTCCCAGGAAACAAGGAGTCTGTCATGGTAAATTGGATTAAAGATTGGGGAATTCACTCATTCATTTCTACCATACCTTTTGCAAAGCTTAAGCCATTTTAACTTAATGTTATTTCAAATGTGTCAGCCATTTTTCTGAAAAATGTTCGTAGTGTTATCGGTTTCCCCCAGAAATACAATGTTACATTCAAGGAATTTTTTCTTTTTTTCATTCTGAATATTTGCAGATTCAATTTTCTTAAAAAAAAAATGGAATTTGTAGCATCCGTCCCCACTTATTATGAGGATATTGGGAAACTATTTTCTAACATGATGGACATTCCTTAGAGGCTATTACTGAAACAACCACAGAACTTATATCAAAGCAGATTGGAGAAGAGTTGGGTGTGTTAAGGTTAAAAAGAAGAGCAGCCCGTGATAAGCTGGGCTAATCGACAGTAATAATGATGAGGGTCAAGTTGAGAATGATGTTGAGGACTTCAAGTGCTAAGCCTAAGCAAAGCTCTCACAGCTAGGTGACAACCAATTAAGAAAGTAAAGGGTTTCTTTTCCTAGCTACAGAGCTAGAAGCATGTAGTTTTTGTGTAACTTTTTTTTTTTTCACTTTTTTTTTTTTTTTAACGCCCAAATGTTGCATTTCTCATGGAGGCAAGATTTTGTCCAATATTAAAAAGACGACTGCCTTAAATCTGTGATCATTCTCTCTCTAGCTATGCACTAATCAATTAAACTTCATTTCCCTTCTGGTGAATTCTTCCATCAGCCCATCAGGCCTCCAACACAGCCCTTGTCATGATCATTTGCTAGTGACCCTTGCCTTGGTCAAGAATGAACTACCACCCAACCATTCTGTTCCTTTTGCGGTTTATTTTCCCCCGACAACATTTTCGGAGAAGGCACAGACTTCTACAAGTCTCTCTTCTATCTTGAGCTGTCATTTAGTTTCTTCCCCAACTATCCAGCTCATAGAAACGGTTTTGTAATAAGTTATTACGAGCTACTACATTAAATTGGGGACTTGACCCCCAGCGAAGATCCCTTGTGTTCTGACAGGGGTCGCGCTGTACCTCACATTTGCCTGCTGCTGAACACTGAGTTCCTCTTCTCTAGTGAGGCGAGAATCGTTTTTTGCATACTACAAGCAGATCTTAAAGAAGCATCATGTTTTGGGGCCGGTACAGTCGAGTTGATATATTTAATTCCTATCAAGCACTCTGTTAGCGGGATTGTCAGGGTGGGAACGGGTGGCTTCTCCCACCCCCCTTAGAAATGAAGTGATGCCTGACGGCTCAGACGTCCTCGGCAACAGCTGTGACTTACGCCACTGCTCTGAGGTTTCTGATGTCTTCAGTGGTCATTCCCTATTGCTATTTAATTAGCTTATCACCTTCTCCATTCGAGGGACATGTATTTTTCTACTGGAACTTAGGCAGACGGATTTCATTTTCTTTGAGAGCTAATTACTTTCAGCGAGCGTGGTAATTATGAGGCTGCCAAGTGAAGACGAGGGGGCCGGCCCTTCAGAGGTAGAGCAAAAAAATTGCTAGAAACGAATAACAGAGTAGGGATCTCGCAACGCGTATGGATGAGAAGTACCCACTGTTCTCTTCCTCACCGTCTGCCCTGCGTACTGTGAGAGCCTTTCGTGTTCCGAGTAAAACGTCGCTGAACTGTGCAGGTGACGCTCCTCAGCGCCCGGGAGGGGGTTGCAGCGCATACGAGCGATGTCACCGGCGCAGAAGCGCGGGTGCCGGGGACGTGACGGGGCCGCACCTGTCCGCGGTGGGTTCCGCGCGGGGCGGGCGCGCCCCCGCGCGCGTGGCTCCGTGCACTGACCCTGGCGTCTCTCTGCTGTCCTTTGCAGCTTTAACACCTCCCGGTGCAGGCATGCTTGGGTTCCCTCCTTCAGCCGCTTCGTCCCCCGCCCTGTCTCTCGGCAGCGCCCCCACCAAACCCCTGCTGCAGACTCCACCTCCGCCGCCGCCGCCTCCTGCTCCATCCTCCCTGTCCGGACAGCAGACCGAGCCGCAGAGCAAAGAATCGGAGAAAAGGCCGAGTAAGCCGAACAAGGTCAAAAAAATCAAAGAGGAGGAATCGGAGGCCACCAAACCCGAAAAACACCCCAAAAAAGAGGAAAAAATCTCATCTGCTCTTTCCGTGTTGGGCAAAGTCGTCGGCGAGACGCACGTGGACGCGACGCAGCTGCAGAGCGCGATCGCCGGCGACCCCGCCTCGCTCCTGGGCGGGCAGTTCCTGCCCTACTTCTTCCCCGGGTTCGCGTCCTACTTCACGCCGCAGCTGCCCGGGGCCGTGCAAGGCGGGTACCTGC
>CM053511.1:52391122-52396075 GCA_028627145.1 Eidolon dupreanum
TTTTTTTTTAACGTAGAAAAGCCTGGAGTGTCATGTGAAAAGATATGTTTCCTCCCATGAAAAAAAATAAAATAAAATAAAGCATTCCTGTACGATATTTATCGTGGGACCAGGAGGGCCATGTTCAAATGCTGGGAAGGGGAGGAAGCAAAGGCCCAGGGTGGGAGAGGCGATATCAGGGAAAAATGTTATTAAAAAAAATTTTTTTAAATATAAAAAGCATATTTATTTTTTTTAAAACACTCGAACCAAATCCAAGTGTTTTAACAGGTTAAGCATAGCAAAGAACTTGGTGACTTTAGCCTACCTGGGCGTCAGAAAATAACTCCGTAATTGCACGTGACTTCATTTTACTTGTGTTTGAGCGTGGAACAACGAGCTGGTTGCAGGTGGGAGCCGAGATGGGCCAGCACCCACGCCCGGCACCCACCGTGCCCGCCGGGGGCCAACAGCCCTGTTTTTTCGCAGGCACATATTTATTATTTAACCATTTACCGAACACCACACGTCCTGGATGTGGAACCTGTAGCTGTTCGCATGTCATGCAGCAGCTATCCACACTGAAGGCAAAGACACCCCTCTTGCAAACAGTCCCCTGGGACTTAGTTACACCGAACGAGCTTGAGGGCCCCTGCTCGGGGCTGACCACCGCACGCGTGTCGTTCACTCCATCCTCACAGAAATGCGCCTCGCCCCTCCGCACAGGGGGGACGGAAGCGGGAGGCGCCCCGCAGGACGCCCCGCTGGACCGCGGTGCCTGCCAGGCTTACCTACGCCCAAAGCGCCGCCCGAGCCATCTCCGCCCATTAAGGCGCCACTGTCCGTGGTGTATGCGAATGTGTCCAGGGCGGTGGCGCGGCCCAGGCCCCCCCGTGTCCATGAACCACGCATAACCCCGAATGCGCCAAGCTGTCTCAGCGCCGCTGCTGTCCACGGGAAAGGCGTCCGCACCTCCAGACACGGCCCCCAGCTTTGTCTTCTCCCTGATCGTCATTCGCTCTGCTCTCCAGCCAAATCCGCCCACCCCTTCTGTCATCGGGCCGCCGTTCGCCTCGCTCCCTCCGGCCTCGGCTAGGATGTGCTGATAACAGAATCCAGCTTGCAAACTCGGCTGTGCAGAGATAGAACTTCGAGTTGCTCGAATGGCATTGAGGGAAGTTAATAGACATCAAGCAGGAATGGCTACAGAACGTGCAGGGCCCAGAGCACCATGGAAACGCAAACCCCTTGTTCAGAAATCGAGAATTTCAAGATGACGACAGCAGAGGATTAAACCAAGTGCCAACCCCTTCTGAGTCAAGTCCTACCGGGCTGCGTAGCTCCCACACCCCTGAAGCCGACTCTAGAGTCTCAAATTCCCTTCATCCCTGTGGTTATGTCTGAGTTCTGGGGGGCTTACAGAGGATGCGTTGGGGATAAGAGGTATCTAATCCTTGGAGTGCACAGTCTATGCAGCTGTCGCTGACAAAGCCTATTTTCCTGCGTCTTCATCATTAGTCCAAGCAGGTTCGTCGTTATCACCCGTGAGGCCCTTCTTCCTTCTGCCTCTGCTGCCGCAGGGCCCAAGGGGAGAGCTTGGAGTCACACCTAAGTACATCCGGGCTCTGGAACCTTCCAATCTATCTATCGCCACCCTCCTCCCCCCAGAGCTTGGCCGTGGAGGGGAACTCAGGACCCCCCATTGCGAGGATCCAGGGCAGCTAAGCACCCCTGTCTCTCGTCCTGCTGCCTCTCCCCAGCCAGGGACACCCTTGCAGGAAGGGGAGCCCAAGCCACCCGCCCCACTGCGGGGGCCAGGAAGGGTCCCCTCCTCGCCCTCCATTCTGCTTCTGGCATCCACGGAGGCCAAGCCCCAGTGGAAGAGACGCCACAAAGTCTGGGCGGGAAAGGAGGCGAGAGCGAAACGCTGGGGGGAAGAAAGTCGGTTCTTCTCAGCGCATCATTCAGCTGCACACGTCACACCTCCGGGGCTGTCGGGAGCTCGTGGGCTCGTGAGCCCCCGGTGGGCAGTGGCCTCGCCACCGCCTTAGCTACCCTAGTCCACGTTAGAAGCAACTTGTATTACCTTAAATATCCCCGTTAGTGTTTGTAAAAATTAAAGTGTGTGCGTGCGTGCACACACACACACACACACACACACACACACACAGCCAGGGACATCCCAGAGCCCTTCACCACGATTCCCTCCCGAATCTGGAAGCAGGGAAGGCGTTCGGTCTCGATGCATCTTACATCGACAGATACTCAGGTAAGGTGGGGTGTTAAAGGGCACACGGTTTCTACCCAGTGGCGAGAAGCTTCCAGATCTGACCGGAAGTCATCTGTCCTGTAGTCATCTCTGCCTCCCCCTCATGTCTCCTCACCCCAAACGCACAGGAGTTCAGTTTCTGTCTGTCTTTCTCTTTCTCATGCTCATCTTTACTTTCTCTGCTGTTTGGCATAAAACTGAACCAAACCTTCAACCCTCAGATAACGATGCACTATATTTTGTTAATGGATTATTAGTATTATAGATAGTGGATATGTACTAACACATATTAATTTTTTTATACAATCAACTAATATCCGTTACTAATATAAGTCGATGACTATAAAAATAGTAATAACAAAAGCTGGCACTTGCACAGTGCTTATTATATATACACCCATTATTTTAAAGATTTCATGCACATTAACCCATTTTCAGGAAATACTTCCTGGTGCATATTATAAGGGCTCCCTGTGACCGTGAGGGCACATGGCACTGTGAGTTAAGAAGGACGGTCACACCCATGCAGCTGTTGTCCTCGGGCTGTTTGGGAGCGTCTTCCTCCTTGGAGGTGACAACGCGGCTTCTTTCTGAAAGAGAGAGTGAGGGTCGCGACGTCCTGGTGTTCTTTCCAGCACTGACATTCATAAGTGGCAATTCTGTAGTCTTTTTTAATAACAATTTATCCAGTGCCTAGCTGAGAAATTATACTAAAAATATCTATCCGATTATTTCAACATTGCTTCCTAAAGTGGGAGCCGGGCTGGGGGCTGGGAGAAGGAACACGGGAGGCAAATGTCAGAGAGGCCCCGTGGGAAGAAAGTAAAAAACGGAGGCGTGAAGAGCCGGCACCCCTCTGGAAACGGCCCCGGGACACCAGACCCCTTGGAGCTGGCGAGCGCCCCCGGCCGCAGCATCGGCCCCTGGCGGAGCTGCTGCATGGAGGCCGAGTCAGGGCATGGAGGCAGCGTCTGGCCCGCGCTGTGCTCCGAGCTGCGGGCACTCCGCAGGCGTCCCTTCCTGGGGAAGACAGGAAAATGGATTGCTCCCCGCCACCATGTGGAGATGTGCGTGGGGCAGGCGAGCGTTAAAGGTCCCTCCTAGCGGTGGCAAAGGACATCCAGACTTCCGTCCTAATGCCACACTGTGAACCAGATTTGAAAAAAAAAAAAAGCCCAGTTTTGCAAAGCTGCTATGTGTGCTTCAAAATTCTTCCTGGACACATAGAAATCCGCTAAGGAGAAGCTGATGGAGGTGTTTCCTTCATTCGCTGATTTAAAAATATCCACTGGGACCGTAACAATCACGAGAATCTAGTCACTTCCACACTGAAGAGGAGTTTTGACTTATTTGATTTTACTTTTTTACTTATTTCGTCTTAAACCTGCACGGAACCATGAGAAGGGGAAATAAGGCATATGTCTAATTTCCCCAGGACACTGTGCTTCCTGTCTGTGGTTCGGGGTAATTACTCAAAGCACCTCTGACACTCTTGAACAGAATTCTAGTTGGGACAATAAGTAAAATGGCCACCCAGGAGGAGGGGGACGAACCCATGCGCTGGACACCGTTCCGGCAAAGCCGACGTGTGCTCTCCTACTCAAAAGTCTCCTCAAGCAGCAGCTCGTTTGACCTAGAAATACATCACCGTCCCTCCCCTGGTTCTTTTTGTCCCTTCTTTCCCTGACACCTAATTCACCTTCTGCTTCTCAAACCACACTGCTCGCCAGACTTCGGTGTTCTGCGTCTTCCCAGGCCTTCCCCCAAATCATCACCGTTCCTTTTCAAATAGATCCATGTCCCGACACCCAGGCCTAATTCAGGCTGGTTCTGAGCATCTGTCTAGCAAGGCTCACTGTGTCAGGACCATGGTTTCACTGGGTTACAGCAAAATAAAAGTCTGTTTCTCACTCATGCAATCATTCTGCGTGAGAGTCCTTGGTCCAGTGGTTCTTCTGGAAAATAATTTCCCAAATGACGACTCGAAACGTTTTTCATCTTATGGCACCACTGTCCCCTAGGGCCAGAGAGTCCTATTCTTTCAGCCGCTAGGAGAGGGCCAAAGAGAGAATGGTGGACAGGCCTAGAAACGGTACGTGGCACTTCCACCCACATTCGATTGGCCAAAAGGTAGCAAGGTAACATGTCACCAGTTTAGTTTTAGGCACAAGAAGAAAAGGAAACAGAGTTTGGTTCTACAGTTTGCTGACGTTGGCCCTCATGGCAGTCAGATGCTCACTTCCTTCTCCCTCACACGCCCCCTTCCCCTGGGAGATGACGCGAAGTCACAGGCAGGATTCCAGGGTTTCTCGAGGGATGAGCAGCCCCTTCTCTCAGGTTCAGATATGGCTCCCTGGGATCCAGTGACCCAGGGACAAAAAGGTAAATTATCTACACTCCCACTCCAATACACAACATGCCAGAGAGAAGTCTGGATGGAACACAATGACCCATGCGGAGAAGAGAGAGAATGAGACATGCAGCGTCACCGGCCCGCGGCCGTGGTGCCGTCCTGTCCGGTAAGACAGTGGGGAGAGCCGCTACCTGGAGGAAAGGAGGCGCCTTCGTTGGACGCTTACGTTGTCTCTGGGGTGAACTCTCTCATCCACTGTGTTTGTGACCTCTGACCTTATACCCAAAGAGTCCCCCCTTGGGGCCATCATTTCCTACGGCCATGTCTGAAGAGGATGTCGGGGTAAATGTTT
>CM053511.1:52396175-52413914 GCA_028627145.1 Eidolon dupreanum
TCTCTCTTTCTCTCTGTCTCTCAACTTAATTGTGGCTACCTACCTTGAGGCACTCTGAAATAAAAGACTTATATAGAAATTAATTCATCTATTCACCCAAGGTGAATATTATTAGGGCTTTGTCCCTCCCAACCACGGTCTTATGAGCTACCGTTTGATGTCTAGAAACGATCAGGTTTTCCAATCCTGTAAAGCCCCAACTTTCTGACCCCTTTCTCCCGGCTTTCATTATTCCTCACAAACTTACCATTCCTTTCTGAGCTCAACTCTTTTTGTGATATTTTGCTAAAGGTAATCGATAAGTCAACATACTCGGAAACGGTTCCTTCTCAACCACTTCTTCTAGAAACATCAGCTCATTGTCGAGGTCTGCCTTCCAAACCATTACAGACACAGTTCACCAAACGTTGTACCACTGCACAGCACGGGGTGCGAGCTCCTCACGTTCTGATATCTCGTGCCTCGTCGCCCACTGACCACCAAGCCAGCGCCTCGGTAATACTTTAGGTGGTGTTTACAGTAGCTTCAAGGTACCCAGCTTCAAGGTACCCATTTCTAGATTAGTCAAAGGAGACTGACTATTGTTACAACTACAGAATCTCAGTAGCTGAACAACGTGAGGACGTGTTAATCCATGGAACAGCCTCAGCGTCGGGGATGTTCACCAAGTGACTCCCGGAGTCTCTCGTCCAAGAGAGGACGCAGTGGCCCAGGACACTCTTGCCTGTGGTTCTGCCATCCCCTGAGGGTTTAGAAGCCTTCGCTTCCAGTTTTGTGAGTGGGTGTCTTAGGGACAAACCCAGTTTGTAGAATTGATCACATCACTCCTACCTACATCCCGCTGGCCGGAATCACCCCACTTAACTGCAAGGGGAGCTGATAAATACGGTCGAACCCGGGGATCAGTTCACTGCCTCGCTCCTCCCTGTGATCATGTCGGTACTTGCTTGAATACGGGACTAGACTCTTCAAACGTTTCCTCTACACAGTGAGCTCGACGTGAAGATTCTCCAACAGGTGTGGTTGGCAGGACATCGCTGTTGGCGGGAGGCGTCTCTTCCTGGTCTGGTGTGACGAGTTTTGCTTTCTCTTGTCCCTGCTGCACCATCCTTGGTGCCGTGTGTGGTGGCACCTACCATCCTGTGTCCCAGCTGCCTGGAGCGTACGACCTCACAGCCTCGGTGAGACTGGCGACCGCCCCGTCACCAGACTCCACACTGGCAGCAACGTGGCTCTCTCTGACTGTCCTCCAGTAGCCTCAGGCCACCGCGTCCTGGACCGCTGCTCCCTGATGGCCTGTGGCTGCGGACCAGCTCTGACCCGGGCGACCTGGCGACTTCTCCGCCCTCCCGTCGAGCACAAACGCGCTTCTCTGATGAGCTCCGACACGCAGGCTGCAGGGCCTCGTCCATTCCTCCCTGGACGCTCTCCCTCGGCCCCAGGATGTCCGTTAGACAGAGTCTTCTCCACCTCCTTACAGTTACTTCTCTATCATAATTTAATAATTGTTTACGATAAACTTCCCCTGTTCAAATTATGGCATGGTTTTGCCTTCTGGTTGGACCCAGGTTATCACAGACCCCGGGTTCGGTGAGCGTAAACATGCCTCTCCTAGCCCAGCTCACACACGAGGTCCAGTCTGTTTCTGTCAAGTTCAATAGCACGAGGCATATTTCATGGAGAAGAGAACAGAAACTCGGGTCTTCTGATTCTAAATCACCATTAGGGATAGGAAATTATATAGGACACGGCAAGCAAACTTCTCGGTGGAAAAAAATTAAGGGCAACAATAATGTTATGTCTAGAAGATAATGCTTTCTCACCAGAGGTATTCAGGAAGATGAAACAATTGATGCAACATTAAACACAAAATAGATCATCAGGTTTCAAAGATCAAAAATACATTTCTTGACACTGCCAGATTTAGCAGACCTAAAATTAAATGAATATTTGTTTCTTATCCATTTCCCTCTGTGTGTAGTTTTTTTATTGATATAATTCAGATTCCATAAAATTAACTGTTTTAAAGCGTACAATTCAGTGGTTTTAGTATAGTCACAAAGTATGCTGCCATCAGCACAATCTCATTCCAGACCATTTTATCACCACGATAAGAAACCCTGTACTCACTAACCACCATTCTGCTTTTCCCCGTTCTCAGCTCCTGACACCACTGTCTACTTTCTGTTTTTATGGATTTACCTATTCTGGTAAAACTTAAATTTCATGCAAATGGACTCAATCATACCATATGCGGCCTTTTGCATCTGGCTTCTTTCAATTAGCCTGATCTTTAAGGTTCACCCATGGCGCAGTGCGTGATTCTTAACGTTTGATTTTTGTAATCGTTAAAAACATGCAGGTTCTTCTCTGTTTCCATAAAACCTATGTCAATAATACTAGGACAGCCATCCAGTTTTCACTTGCGAAGAAAAAGGGAATAATTATGGGGGGTGGAGGAAGGGAGAGTAAAAGTCTTATGTGTTCATGAAATTCTAAATGCGAGCAAAAAAAGAAAGTGAAAAATCCTGCCTTTTAAAGTTTCTCTCATGGTGGACCGCTACTAATAACCAACACTCACATAACACTTCAGAATTTCAACACATTTTTACATTGAATGCCAAAGGTAACACCTCCTGCAGGAGTTATATGCTGCGCTTTAATTCTAGAAGACTGTAGGTACGAATAGTATAAATAGCACTACTCTCTTTTTTTTTCAGTTGTTATTATCACACATCTTAAATATAAGTTAATAAAACCTCTAGTATTTCTGTAAAAAATGCTTCTGTGGACAGAGATTGGCAAAAAAAACCTAACATAGGAGTTTGCTTTTTGTTCCGTTTTGTTTTTTCAGAGAAAACCTTGAAGTCGGGTTAATCACTGGCAGTCTCTAAAAAGGTAGGATGATCCAAGTTTACCTAAAGTGCTTCCATGATATAAGAAGGGAGATGAGATGTGATATATAAAGCTATCGTTGCAGTCACATCTCTCGTTAATGGTTTCGTTTTCCAACCCTGTCTTCTGAGATGCTAAAAGCTATTCCCAAGCAGTAATAAAATTCCAGCCCATGTTTAACAACAATCTTTGCGATGCTCCTCTGAGATGTGGGGTAGGACTATTGTTACAGCTGGAGAAAAAAGATGACGCTAAGTGAAGTGACTTGCCCAAGCAGACACGATGAATCCGAGGGAGGCCTCAGGAGTAAGTCTGGACTTCCCTTTAAGACTTTCCTCGCTGACCCCACACGACCTTTCTGAGCCCTTGGAAGCTTCCTCATTAACCCTGCAGTTAATTTTCGTGTTTTATAAGGCCTCTTCCGTATATATAAATATAACCTCCTTTAATACGATTTTTCAGGCAATGTAAATTAAAGAAATCCACTCCTAATAAAGACCAGAGAGAATCTACCTCAGACCCAGATATTGGAAGCAGTAATGACTTCCATCTGACCCCGGTAACTGATACGAGGTGATCACATGGACCAGCTCATTCCCCCATTATTGGGGACTGATACATAAATATGTTGGGACTACTGGCTATAGTTTTCAATAATGGGAGCAATATGTGGAATATAACATGGGCACCAAGGTTTCTCAGTGAAGAGCAAGTCAGGGAAGATGAGTGTTAGTCCCAGTGTTAAACATGCCTTTTACAAAAATTACACACATCATGCCTCTATGGAGCAAACGGGATATTTAGAAAGGCGATTCCGACAGAGGGGCAGCTGGACTTCACGAGACGCTTCCCATCGCAAGGTGTCTGCTTCCAGATTCCATCAACTCTGCTCGGTGAGTCTCCCATCAGTCAATGCGTTCTTCTTCATCTCAGAAGACTAGTTGCAGCTCATAAGCCCGGTCCATAGTGTTTCAATGATCCTTCCTGACTGAGACTTGCCATCTGGGTTTGACATAACAAAGACACGTGTCACCGCTCCTTAAGAATGCCCACCAGGCCCTCTAACGACTGTTCCCACCCCAGCCCCAGGCTGCAGAGGCTGAGAAGAAGTCAAAATTTAGTTTACATTCTAACACTGTCTGCAAAGATACTCTTGACCACAAAGAAGGCAACATTTTACATTGCAGAAATAGAATAATTAACACCTTAGTGTGAAGCAACTAAATTTAGGAATCTTTTCTAAGAAATCCTAACAGCTCCGTCCAGAAACTATAGGTAGGAACTTGTCCTACGTGGTATGACTGAGGGGGTTTACAAAAGTGACTCTTCCAAGAATAAAAGGAGATTCTGTCCTGAATATAAATTCTAGCTTCGGAGACATCAAAAAATAAAAAACAAAAGGTTCAAGTCTCAGGATGCCCTGTCGCACTCGTATGTATAGAATACATGGAACAAGGTGTCTCATTGTATGAGCCAGAAGAACAGAAACAATAGATTTGGGATGGATAGATGATAGATGATAGACAGACAGACAGACAGACAGATATAGATAGATCGATGATAGATGATAGATAGAAAGATGATAGATGATGATAGATAGATAGATGATAGATATAGATAGATGATAGATAGTAAAATAGATAGATGATAAACTTATAGACAAGTACAGGTATGTGCACATATAAAAAATATATGTCTATATCTATCATCTACCTATTACCTGAATACACACACACACACACACACACACACACACTAATTTTTTAAAAGTGGGACATGAGACCCCAAAGCAGCTGGACAGCAGTCAGTAGAATCATCATTGTGTCTCCATGGAAATATTCTAATTAAGGTCTCTGTACCAGAAAAGCATGAGGTCGTGAAGAGAAGAAGCGATCTTTCGCTAGTGCATGACCAGGAGTCATGGCGGGTGGGCACCCCCAGCTCCACCTCTTAATCCCGGCCCGTGCACGCTGGCTCTTGGGAGAAAGACCACCATATCCTGGACACCGATCTAGAGCATGTGCAGTTTCCTGCAGAACTCGGCCCCGTCTTGTGGAGTATTACCACCTAGCTAGTGCTGTGACTGCGTCTTCGAAAGGCCATTGCACTGTTTCATCAAGCGGGCTGCTTCAAAATAAGGGGACCCATAATAACACCGGTGAATTCCTCAGCACGGGCCCATTGCCATACTTCTCTTGCAGCGAAGGGTTTCCTTGAGCAGAAGCAATGCTGTGTGGACTGCCTGATGGTGGATAAGGCATTCTCTAAGTCCATGGACGGTAGTTTGGGCAGAAACATCGTATGCAGGGAAAGCAAATCTGAAAGAGAAAGTGAGTGGTCCAGGAAACTAACCCACCCATCACGTACACTCACTTGTCCTCCATTCTAGCGGTAAGAAGCCGGCTCATACGGCGAGATCGTATCGGCCATCCAGGGCAGATGGAGAATCGTTACTATGTGAGGGGCGGCATAGACCACGGAACCTTCAAATGAGCAGATGCCCTTTGATCTGTATACACTGAGGACACAGCTCTGTAACTTACACTGCTGAAAATAGTACATTACAGAAGAATTATTGTTTTCTATCTGGAAACTATATTCTATTACCTTAAAATTAATAGCAGAGTCAAACAGGAATTTCCCAGTGCCGAAGAGAGACCAAACTCAAAAAAACGTTTTAATAAAAATAAGGGTTTCATGCCCAGGCCTATCTCTAATTTCAGTGCATATTTGGACAAATTGCCTTTATTAAAATGTTTACGTAACATTTCAATCCTCATTTGAAAATAAGGCTAATAGCTGTTTTGTGTATGTGCCTCCATCTTTTGGTGAGGATTAAATAGGGAAAAATTTAAAGCACTTAGCTCAGAGCATAGAACATTGAAACTGCTTCAGAAACTATAACTAAAAAGATACAGATACTCACCTGATTTCACAAAAATCCTATAAGATAGTTTATAATCAGTCCCTTTCTATGGATGGGGAGACTGAGGCTAAAAGAGATCAAATGCTTTGCAGAAAGTCAGAAAAACTGATCTCGCAGAGATGTGTCATACTCACATCCAGGTTTTCCTCTTTACAAATAATGTTTATCATGGACTGTGTGTGTGGGTGTGTATGTGTGTGAGACTTCACAATGAATACTGGCTCATAGCAGAAAAATTTAACAACACACAAAGAAAAAGCTATTACCTATGACTCTTGTATTTCTCCTATAGAAATTACATATCAATATAGATAGCACTATTAATAATAATGATAAGAATTATTGAGTCTTTTTATGAAACAGGTTTTTTCCTAAGTATTTCACATAGATGAAACCACTTGGCCTCGACAAACATTGTAGAGGGTTAAATACTATTCTTACCTCTGTTTGCCATTGAGGAACCTGAGGCCTCAAGCCATTAACTAGCTTTCCCAAGGCCACCGGCCTCAGTGGCCTTGGTGACTGACACCTGGGCCAGCTGACAGCAGACGCAGCACCCTTAGTCACTCGGCTGGCGACCCGAACACAGACCTGCGTTCTTACGTTGGAATCGTGCTACGCACTCCTTTATAATGTGACTTTTCACTGAGACGTGTAACGTTAATATCTCCCCATGTCATTAAATCTGCTTCTACGTGATGACGTGTATGGATTGGCGACATACTATTGCAATTTAAAAAGTGCACCATTATTTATTCGGCCACTTCTGTATTGTTGGGTGCTTCTGTTGTTGCCATGTTGTAACGCTCAGAAAATACTTTTGTGCATGCATGTTGTGCACGGGGCGATGTTTTCATGGGATGAATTCCTAGCGTGGAACTGCTGGATCATTTTGAAGGGTTTCTGTTACGTTGCTGGGTTTCATGTGAATAAGATGCTACGTGTCGCATTGTCTCTCCTTCACCAAGTGTCCATGAAGGAAAATGCTCTGAACCCAGGTCTTTTGGTTCTTACTGAGGTCCAATGGGCTCTGTGATAAATTCCCTTTAATCCTGCCACTCGGTGCCAGAGAACAGGCCTGAGTTCAACCCTCCGTGAGCCTGCTTCTATGTGATGCCCTTGTTAATTTTTTTAATTCAAATGTTATCCCCTATTTGACGCATCTATGTAATTACTTCTAGAATTCTAGAGGAATAAAATTTTCTCTCTATTGTGAGATTCAGATGGGCCCTCTGTTAGCTCCTGATGCCAAAGGAAAATTTTAATTCTTTAGCCCAATTTCTTATGCATGGGTTTGAACTGAATGGGGCAAAATACAAACTTTTGAATAGTCCGTTATAATGGAAAACTCTACTACATATTAAGCAATCTGGATGTATTATTAATCTCAAGAATTTTTTCTTTCCTTCCTGCCATAAGACTCTCTCCAGAAGGAGCAAAGGCACAGCTAACTCCCCTGGACATCTGCCATACAACTCGACTCAAGGTTTCCCTCCAAGCTCTCTGCCTCTCAGTGGTTAGAGATTGATAGTCAAGAACTCTCATTGGATATTGTGATATAAGTAGGGCTCTGTTTGGTAATTTTGATTATGAAAAATATCATTATCACGACTAATGCCTAGGTGAATCAAGAATTCCCTCAAATTTCTTAAATTTAAAGTTGAGAAATAAGGCATCTGTTGACTAGGGTAGGTCACTGTAAGTGTACAAATTGGGAAAAAATTAGATTTTTCCCTTGGGTCTATATAAATATGTGTGCATATAGATCTACCTGTTTGTTCCTGGGAAAATTTTATATCTCTTTTTGCCTCTCAGTGCAGAGATCAATAATACAAAGATGACAGAGGGTACTTCGACCTGGAGTAATGTTTCACAAACTGTAGACGATCATTTTTAAGAGAATAAAGGGGAAATTACCAAGGGAAAAAAGATTCATTTAGGTGTTTTGTTGTTTTCCCCTTTTCACATAAAGGGAGCTGGATTCAGGCACATCCTCATGTAGGAGAGTACTGGACTAGAATTTGGAAAGGCATTCTCAAGAAGTCTTTTTCTTGCTCTTGACTTTGCACGTTCAAAGGATTTCAGGCCCTCGGGGGCAAGTCTCAGACACGGCACCATCTAGATGCCAAAATATATTTATTTTTACGCCCGGTGGTCAAGAACTCCACGTGGCGAGAGTCGGGAGCCTGTTTCCTCCAGCGTGGTGCTCCCGCCCGCCCCCCAGCCGGACGCTGAGGAGTTAAAGGAGGCCAGGGGTGCAGGAACAGCTGGAGATAATTACTCACAATCAAAGGCCTTGCAGAAAAGCAGCAGAAAGGCAGGGTGAGGTGTTCTGCCTGGCTGGATTATAGGAGTCATCTGGGCAGAGGCAACTGGGCTTAAATACTAGTAAGGGAATTTTGCACTGTTTGATCTTATTTTAAGACCTCAGAAAGAGATTGGGATTGGTTTGAACCAGGTTTAAAAAGCCCAAAGGTAGACATTCCTGCCATAAACAGCTTGAACTCTCTTGTCCTGTAAATGGGGGTACAGGAAAGATGTTAGGGCCAAGGGGGCTTTATGTATTAAACACAAGATCAAGTTTTACTTCGAGAATTCTGAAGGATAATTTCGTACTTCTGTTTTCTAACATGAGCAATTAGTCTAAAATCTGGAACATCTGACTTCGTTCTTTGTGTTCTTTTAAAGATCTCTACATAAAACATCCCGACTCCCGACTTTTTTCATCAATTCGCTTTTTCTGCAGTCCTAAATTATATTTCAGCAACTGCCATTTTCCCTCATAGGACCAAGATTCATGAGGCAAATAAATATTTCTTCAGCGAGAGAGTGTATTGTAGCCAGCACTATTTTAAGGAGATATCAGATCTCTGAAGTCTTTAAATTGGATTTTCTTCTCAGATACAGATTTTTTTTTCCATTTAATAATGTGTATAAAATGGATTCACTGCATTATATTCAGTATCTAAACCTTGACTCTTGGAGAAACCTTTCCTTGATGAACTCCAATCCAAATCTATGACAGGTCTTTTTTTGATTTATCTATAATGTTAAGAAATAAGCTCTAAACTTTACAATATTGGGCACTTTATCAGGGAACCACAGAATTAAGCATACCAGGCAAATTGAAAGAAAGCACGCTTACTTCAAAGCCGATAGCATTAGATGTTACGAGATGAAATGGAAAAACACCTCATGTACAAATGTGTGGGGCTGGGCTTACACAGGCTGCGTCAATGACAGCCTTTTCATTCGTGAGACGGGATTTGTGGGGGACAAAGCTCCATGGTGTAAGTCAGAAACGGCCATACACAAAAGCACTGTCAGAACCTAAGATGTGTCTTCCTTCGTTAGAAACTGTCGGCGGTTCCCCATAGCTTGCAGAATGAAGTCCGAATGCCTTAGAATGCACAGCGGCACATCATGGCACGTTTCAAATCTGCCCTTGCTGCCTCTTCCAACTTTACAGCTTTGCCTCTTGTGCCCATGAGCCATCTCACCCTTAAAAATGCCATTTACATCCTTATCCTTGAACCTTTTTAAAAAATTAAGTTTATTGAGGTAACATTGGTTAATATGATTATACAATTATATAATTTTCAGGTGTGCATTATCATTTGACATCTATATTTTCTATTGTGTTTACCACCTGAAGGCCATTTTCCTTCAGCTACCATATATTTGATCCCCTTTACCCACTTCACCCTCCCCCTAATCCCTATATTTGACCCCCTTTACTTCATCTACTTCCCCTCTCCTCCCACACCCCACTAGTAACCACTAGTCTATAGTCCATGTCCATGAGTCTCTGTTTGTTCTGCTCATTTGTTGCTTTTAAGTTTATATCCCACATATAAGTGATATCATGTGATTTTCAGCTTTTCCTGTCTGGTTTATTTCACTTAGCATGATTATCTGAGGTCCATCCATGCTGTCGCAAATGGCAGTATTTTATCTCTTCTTATGGCTGAGTCATATTCCACTGTATATATGGACCACTGCTTCTTTAGCCAATTATTTATTGTAGGACACTTTGGTTGCTTCCATGTCCTGGCCACTGTGAAAAATGCTGCTATGAACATCAGTGTGCAAATATCTTTTCGAATATGGGTTTTCAAGTCTTTGGGATAAATACCCAGTAGCGAGATTGCTGGATCATATGGTAGATCAATTCTTAGTTTTTTGAGGAACCTCCATACTGTTTTCCATTGTGGCTGTACCAATCTGTAGTCCCACCAGCAGTGTATAACCCTTGAACTTTTGAATGTTATAGCTTCAAATTCAAATAATTTCCCGAATGGTCCACTCATCCTCAAAAATCTTTCCTTCCCCAGCCCATACCCTTAGTCAACGAACAAGGGGCTTTACTCTTCCTATCGCCTCTTACCAAACAAAAATCCATGCCTTACCTTCATTTGTTCTTAAAAATAACTCAATCCTCTATCAGTGTATCCACAGTAGAGTGTACGTTTCTCTATTATTCAGGTATTCATTCATTCATGCATTTATTTTTAAAAAGTGCGTAGTGAGTATTTTCTGCATAATGGTGGACAATCGCTGCTTGAAATTCTGGGAATTAAGCAGTGAACCAGAAAGACCGATGATCTCAGGGTCAGCAACCTAAGCACCACCTTCAATTTCTTCACATAATGTTATGAACAGCCGCTCGCCTGCCCACTCTCCTGGAAAGACGGGCACCTTCTAAATAACCTTGGAATCCACAAGACTTAGTTAGCAGTGTGGTTAGTAGTTAGGGATGTAATAATATATCTAAACTGATGCTCACTGTGTTCTAAGAAAGGCTTTCATGCTTTATATGAAACTTCTCACAGAATCCTCACAACAGCCGCGTGAAGTGGATGCTCATTCTGCCCAGAGAAAGCAAGAAACCTGCCTGAGGTCACACAGTTGTCAGACTCCCAAGAGTAAAGCGCATGAATGAACGAATGAAGGAAGGAAGGAATGCATTGTTACAAAAAGAGACTAGTCCTTTGCCCAGTGCTCCAGGGAAGGTGAACAGATAGCTGTTGGCCAAAGAAAGAATGGTAGAAGGAGTGCAAGTCTCCATTCCCAATGTGGAAGTTGATGTAGCTGGCTTCCCGTGCGTGAAGCGTTCGAAGCTTCTGCTAAAACATGTATCTTACCTGTTTTATCACTAAGGCTGAGTCTCTGGACTAGTTAAAAACGATTGGTTAATTCATTCACTCATTTTTATCCACTTTATAAAAATCATGCCAGACTGCCTAAGTAAAGAGAATAAATCTAACCAACTAAAATAAATAAGTCCCTTTCTTCTCGTCCTGTAACGTCCTTCTAGAATCGCCTGTAGGAGAGGCTGCTCTATTTCCCACTAGCGGTCACCTCTGTGAGTGTCTGTCCTTTTGGCTTTTGTTTGAGGACCCACAGCGACACCAGCCCCAGGTCTCTTTACAAAGCAGCCTCACGATGATGTTCCGACGGTGACTGCCTTGACCTTGGAAATCCCTTTCAGCCCCTGCCCCCCGCCCCCAGCACTAGCTTCTTATGCACAGCATCATTTTCACATCAGATCATGACGAATACACTCCCTAACGTTCGTAAAACTCTTGTCGACCCCTTCTCTTTCCTGCGGTCACAGACATATAGAAACTGTTTATTTCTACGGATAAGATTTGAAAATGTAAATAGTGAGGAAGAGGAAATGGCTGTCAAGCAAACAGGCCGACGGAATTGTTATGACTGAGCATCAAAGCTGTGTCCGTGCTCACTGATAAGTTTCTTGATTCTCACCATGAAAAAGGAGCCTTTTCTCTACATCTTTCCTCTTGGAGTCCCTGTTCTTTGTTAGGCATAACTATTAACAACAGCGTGAAGAACTAATGTCCGCCATTTTTGCTTATAAAAATGGCCACAGAAAAAGTTCTGGTTACTTCTTTAATTTAGGTCGTTGATTATTGATACCTCTGTTGATATTGTCATTTTGGCCTTTAACTCCTCTACATAATTTATTGAATATAATAGTCTTCAAAGTTTTTTTATGAAAAATAATTTTCACAGGGGATGGTGGGTAACATCCTTCACCCTTGGCTTTGCCTTCCTCTGTGGTGAACCATCGCTAATGTAACATTCCAGGCCTCGCTCCACACCCTCATTTGCCGCTTCTGAAGGATGAAGGAACTTTCTGGTGGATCTGGAACAACCAGGCATTCCTAGCTCTGCCCTCTCTTTCATCCTTCTCTTTAGGATGTGCCTGGCTGAAGATAATAAGTGCTTTGGTCTTCGTGAGTGTGAATAGCTTCTTCTCACAGAGTTTGAAGTCCCCCATCTACCCAACCAGACACAGTGACTCTGTATTCTGAAGCTGGACAGACGAAAACGTGTCGTATTTGGGCCTGTCCAAACCTCAGCATTAGTTTGGAACAACTAAAAGATTACGCTTTGTGAGGCAGGAAAGTTTCTTAAAATTTAGTCTAAGGAAGAGTGCTGAACAAAATGTGAATACTTGTAAGTTGAGATCCCAGCCCTAAAACTCAATGGCATTTGGTTTCTCAAATTATAAAATCTGTTTTTACTTTTCCATCGGTAAACTTTGTATTAGAATACTTGCCACCACCTTATCTAAAACAACAACAACAAAAACAAAAACGTGAAAGTAAACAGTGCAACCATATGAGAGCCTTTTAGGTGTTAGTTACATAACTAGCTTCAAGATGACATTACTATTATGTTCTAGAGCCAAAGTAAAGAGACTACTCGGTCTGAACATAAAATCTGCTCTAAGTCCACTCTCATTCTGCGAATAAAGAGTTTTCCATCTGATTTTGTTTTCCCCTAATCTTTCCCCTAATGATGAAAGCAAAGGTTTGCATGTGGCAGAGTAGGGTCGTGATTTGTGATACGTTCCCAGTTGAACATTATTCCCCTCTTTTTTTCCCCCTAAGAGAAATAAATTGTCAGACTTTGAGAAGGTGGGGTTCTAATCAAATTCTTCCTGCATTTCATCTGTTGCTGCTTCTGGTAAACACTGCGCGCGCACACACACACACACACACACACACGCACACTTAGCAAAGGCTAGGATTTCTGGAGATTACTTTCAGAATTCTTGCCTCACCCAAAGCACATATTTAAAAATTCTTCTGGAAAGGTTATCAGAGGCAGTAAAGGATGTGGAGACATCACTATGTAGAAGTAATGGGGCATAAAACTAAATATTTATTCTACCTACTGAGCTCCAGCTACACCAGCTATAACTAGAGTTTAGGAAAGAACTCCTATGTACCTGCGTCTAATGGCAAATGTACCTTCCAGATTTATCAAATATGCCTGGTTTGAAGATTAGGTCCCAGTAGGAGATTCCTTAAACAGAAGAACACTTTGAAAAAGGTTCGTTTGATCCTCACCTCATCTTTACTTAAGTATGGTTAGAAAGTATGGTAATGTATTTTAACAGAGACTTCATTCATTTTAATGAGATAAAATGCCTATGGTGGTCTTATAATGCTGGAAAGATATTTATTTACAGCCCTTCAGTCTTTGTCTTTGAAAAAAAAAATTCTTACTGTTCCTACAAAGAAGTTATTTGTTGCCATGTCACTGCCATAGGAGGTATTAATTCTTTCTGTTTTATTTCTAGGTGACCCAGGTAAGACCTGTCGCTTCACAGTATCTTTTAAAAATTTAACCTTCTAAACTCATCTACTTATTATTCAGTATGATGACATACTAACAAGGAACTGGTTAAAAATTACAAAGTAGAAAATTATTTAGCCATTAAAATCACATCGTCCAAATACATTTAAACTATGAAAAAAAATCAAGTTGTCTAGACTGTGAAAACCTGTTTGTGCAAGTCTGCATGGCTTTCTTCCTTAATGAACATATAGACATGTTACACATGTATAAAAAAATTAGGAAGATAGACACAAAATAATAAAAATTTATTGCCCAGTCGAGTATGTGATTTTTTTCTTTTAAATGTTTTGCTATTCTACTTTCACTATTTAAAATCTGTTGAATAGATATTACTTTCGCAATCAAAAAATGCCATTTTTGAAAGTCTGAACTAAAAAAAGTTTTTTGGAGGGGATTACAAAGGTAACTTTTTGTCCCAGCTCTTAGGAACTATATTCATTTTGTCTCATTATGTTTTTTTTTTTAGCCACACAGTAACACAAAATCACATTCCTAGAACCCCAGAATATTATTTTAAGTATCAAAGTTTTTATTTAAGAGTGTACTACACATTGCCTTTTTATCAACCATTTACTTAAGGTATTTTACAATAAAAAAATAATAAAATAGTAAAATAAAAACAGAATTGAAAAAGAGGACACAAGTTTGCCGATCATAAAAGCCAAAATAATTGCTACATTTTTGCCTCAAATCTGTCTCTAAGGTTTTCTTCTCTTTGTTTATGAGAAAGAACATGTCCTTAGGAGAAATATATTTTTCCTAGCCCTGTCTATTAGAGGAAATATCTAAGGCAGGAATCTAACACTGGGTTCAATAATTACTGTATAATTCAAAGTTATCAATAATATGTGACATTTGCTATTGCATTTAACAAAAATGTTCTTTTATTAAAAAAAACAACATAATATTAAAATGAATCCTAATGAAAGCAAGATTTTTGGTGGCTAACTTGATGAGATGTCACATATAATTTTCTGGTTTTCTAACTGGATCCAAGGATGGAATTCGGAGTGGATGAAAAGCATGCCACTTGTAAAAGTTTCTCAAATATCTGTTCTTTAAGTCCAGCTTCTAATTGTAGTTTTATGACCAGAAGGCTAATCTATATATATATATATATATATATATATATATATATATTTGATTAAGGTCAGCTAGATTGATAAGCATTAGAAACAATGAACAAACGACAGAGTTATAAGACAGAACATTCTCAACTTCTTCATTTGCAAAGGAAAAAAGTAAATTGTAAAGCATGACAAGAAACAATCCCTTACCCATCCATTCATTCATTCCTCATTTAACAAATATATCAGTTAAGATGCTTTCAACTATAGAAAATATAATATATGCACAAAATGGCTTAAAAGGTAGAGTTTATTGTTTCATAAGGCCCAGATCAAGAAAGGCCTCATAGATGTTAAGGCTATTCGATTTTACCCTATAAAAGAGACAGAGCCATTGAAAAAAATTGAGTGGATTTGAACTCTGGGGATTGCAGTGCCTGAATTGGAGAGTGACAAGGCTGATAGCAGGAATACCAGTATCAGATTAGTTAGGAGTCTTTAAGACACTCACCAAAACCTGGGGCATGTAATAGGAATAAAAAGGGAAAAGCAGATTTAAAATAAGTTAGAGGCAAAATTGGCAAGAACATAAAAACTGATTAAATATGGGACAATTAATTAGGAAGAAAGAGGAATGATATAAGAAAGAGGAATAACTCCCACATTTCTACTTTGAATAACTGGTCCTAAAAATGTAGACAGAGACGATTGGGGAAAGACTCTTCTTGAAGAGGAAGACGAAGAGGTTCCTTCTGGATTTTTTTGAGGCGGAGTTGCCAGTAGGAAATCCAGATAGAGACAAATCGGCAGCCTCGATAAAGGGCTAAAACCAAGTCCAAGTGTGAGATGGAGATTTGGGAATCGGAAAAGCTCAGATAAAAGATGAAACTGCAGGAGTAGATGGTTCAAGACTATGGAGATGAGGGGAACAGTGGGCTCAGAACACAACCCTGGGGAACACCCATCTGTGAAAAGCAGGAAGAAGGAAGGGACCCACGAAGATGAAAGGTACTGGCAGGTGTGTAAGGAGAAGAAGGCAGAGTTGCAAGGAAGAAGTGATCAATCTCTAAAGAAATCCAGCCGGGGGAGGACTGAAATATTTCATTAAATCTGGTGATCGGACGTTCCTGATGATAATTGGGGCAGTAAAAAAAAATGGTGAGAAGAAGAGATTGTCATGGGCTGGAATTGCTGCATAGTGGGTAAAGGAGAGACAGGGCAGCCTTGAGAAGTTTAGGGACTTGCTCAGTAGCACAGGGCCAGACTTGAGTTCAAGGTGAGCAGAATGGACACCTGAGGCCAGGTCCTGCAGCTGCTCACCTGAAAGGCAGGAATCAGAGCCCTCTGTCCTGAGACCACATCTCGGGCTTTAAGATTCTCCAAAGCACCTCGAAAATAAGTGCAGTCTTTTACCGCAATTTCCAATTTTTTGACAATCTAGCTGAGTTGCTGAGTGGAAGTGTCCAAGCATTTCTGAAAACACACTCAAAAAGTTCAGAGGTAGAATGTTTCGGTGATTTATTTTCATGGGAGTTGAGCAGAGCACGACAAACTGACAGTATGATACCTTACAGAATCCAGTGCATTTAGACTTTTAGAAAGAACTTAATGGGACAACCCAGGCTTAGTAGGTAAAATGAGATGGATCTATTTTAAAACAGCATCCCAATACACCATAATTCTGCCAGGTAACCTTTTTCAAATAATCATAGTGCTTAGCTCATCTTTAAGTGTTTGGTTAAAGAAACAGAACAGTTTTCTAAGTTTGCAAAGTTTCTGACGCTTCTGGGGGCCACGGAATTCTCATCCTAACGCTCCTACATAAAGGAAAGAGGGGTTCGCATGGCGTGTTCTGGGGACATGGAAAAGCTGTTAGAACTCCAGCTTCATGGGGAGTAGAGGGAGATAAAGCTGGCCGTGAAGGCCGGAACCAGATACTGAAGGGCTTTATATATCATGCTAAGGAGTCTGGACTTCATCTGTGGGTTAGCAGAGAGCTATTAAAGACTTTTAAGTAAGGGATTATCGTGATCAGATTTCTATTTTCTGGCAGCTACGGTGCGGAGGAGAACTGAAGGCAGACAAAGACTGCAGGCGAAGAGACCATTTAGTAAGCCCTGCTCATTCTCCGCCCTGCCCTCGGCCTCGAGGGTCCCACAGGTCCTTTCGTGCTGTGACCTTTCCTTCCTTACTGGCCTGGGTTTTCATTCCTCGACATACCGATCGTGCGTGCATGTGGTGCTCATGGAGGCACGCGCGTACATGCACACGCATGCATACACATACACACACACGAGCATGGTTTTCATGCTGATCCTTCTCAGGCCGGATCGAGACATCCCGTGGTACCCAGGTCACTGAGACTCGCGTCAAGGAACAACAGGATATAATGCATGAATAAAGGACTGCTTGTTTGTTGCGAGGACTGGACAGGTCGAGGACATTTGGTCCAGGGAGGAAAATGGGGCCACGTGAATGTAGAAAATGACAGTTAAGCTGCTTAGATGAATTCAGTGTAAAATGCTTCTCTGGTCTAGAGACTTACTACGCCTTTCTCACAAAACGCATCGAAAGGTATGCGGAATTCTCAAAGGCAGAGGCAGAAAAGAATTAAAGAAGAGGGAGTTAAAAATGTATACACACACAGTAGACCTTGTACAAGGAGGCTCACGTGAAGAGCCTCACACTCTGATTGCCACTAATTAGCCACGGAAGAGACAACCAAGGAAAACGAAAGCTCACTTCCCTCAGAAAAAAAGAAAAGAGTGCATGTTAAATGCAATAAAATGTTTGCACGTGGTGATTCAAAAGCAAGCAGATTTCAGGGGAGGAGTAATAGAAGTTGTCCATGGATCCAGTTCTAACGTGCAGGTGTTTCTAGATGAATAACTATGGGGAAACAACATATTATGGGCAGATCTTGTTCACAGCTGTCTGTCTTAGAAGGGAAGAATCACGTGGCCTATGTGGGTTGCTAAAAGATACTGTATTTAAAGGCAACGTTAATTCTTCTGTAGTCTTTAATATTGAAAGTATTGTCTTTGGAACGTTTTTATTTTTTTATCCCTTGAAAAACAAAGTAATATCTGTGGCTCTTGGTCTTCTGCATATTAAAATATAGGAGAGAAATGGAGATGGTCTAAAATAAATAGCGAGGTGGAAAGAGAGCAGGACCTA